>VYZV01042233.1:0-16092 GCA_013401275.1 Pandion haliaetus
GTTAGAGTTTGTGCCCAAATGGCACCAACACTGGGACAGGAAACAAATATTTTAGTCTCACTTCAAGAAAGCCACTGAGTCTTCCAGGTGATTCTTAATGCCTATATTTATAATTTCCTCACTCATCTATGCTCCGATTGAGTCAGTTCTTGGAGGATGTGTGTGTTCAACCTGCCAGGCAAAGCGCCCGAGGTGAAAATTTCCTTTGGAGGTTCAGAAACATGAACTGACACAGCTGAATTCTGGATGTCTCTGGGCTCTTGTAGCTGAATTGCTCTTCCCTGTTCTCAGCATATGTGTGGACAGAGAGCACTCCAGCCTAACCCCAGTTTTTCTTCTCTATTGCTTTTCTTCTTTTGAGGGGCTTACAAGGTAAATACTATAGATGGTTTCTGCCTCAACAAAATCTTCCTGTAGAAGATAGAATACTGTTAGATAAATTAAGGGCTTTAACCAATATATGCAGGCCCTCCAAACTGCCAGAAAAGCTTAAAGATTTTTTCCCAATCAAAAAATTTAAGACTAAAACTGGTCATAAGAGAGTTCCTGTGGAGAATCTGTCTTAGAGAATGCTCTGAAATGGTGTGACCCCTTTTACTGAGCATCTGTTGTCAGAATTGCCTCAGATAACTCCATATTTTGGACTCTACATGTGCATTTATAAATTTAGCAAGTATCATGAATAGGTTACTAATTCAGGGGGTACTTAAAATACCCTCTCATGTATTACTTAACATATAAAAACTTTGCTTTTGAAATAAATTTGTAACACCACTCCTGGCTTTTGATCACAGATGAAGATTTTTGGCAAATGAAATTAATCCAAATTGCGATTAGCATAAAAAGCCCATTCCTTCCCCCCCCCGCTGACAAGAAAACCAGAAAACCAAAGTTCATTGCTATATTAAATGGATTACAATACCAGTTCCTGAGATCCTGCTTGGAACAGACAATAAGGGGAGCTGTCTCAGCAAAAGTAGTTCTTGGATAAGCTGTTCAGTGATTTTCATTTTTGCCTTCAGGCATGAGAGATTGAAGAGTTTACCTTCTTGAAATTGGAAGCAGACACCTGCCAGTAGAGTATTAGGGGCTTTTACAATAACTGCAGCAAAGAGGAGATGGCAGAGGCAAAATAAATACACAAAGACATTGGAGTTCTGTGACTGCTTACAAAGGTTTCTGCAAACCTTCCTTTGGATATTTTTTATTTTGGAGAGGGGAAAAAAAGCTTCTGCAAAAGACCCTGAACTAAGATCAGAATGCTTGTATGTACTTCTCAAATTAGTTACATATTTCTTCTGCCAATTTTGGTACAGGACTTAAGATGAGATACAAAAGAGCACATAGGAGCTTAAAATGCAACTTTAACAGAAATTAGGCACATACATCAAAAGAAGAGATCCAAAATCTCTTCATGTGTCTGCTAGGATGCTGATGAATTCAAAGATCTTTGAGTCTGGGAGAGATGTACTGTATATCAAGCTTACACCTCACATCCAAAAGGCATTGATCTTTTAATCACAAAACCCAGTTAGCTGCATGAAGCTCAGCCAATGAACATGCCTAGAGATGCTCTCACTTGCCTCAGGCTGTTTGGGATTCATGGACTAGGTATTTTTAATTGCCACAAAGATTGTGAGGCAGAATTGCCCCAGATGAGAGAAAGCACAGATTATGGGGGACAATAACAACCTTTGTAATAAGACAGACTTGATGCTGAAAGTCATAAATGAACTCTGCAAACACAGTAAAACAAGCTTCATAAATCTAGGAAGAAAAGCATGCATTTAAAATTTCTCATCACATGTGGCAGTAGCAAAAGGTCTATCTTCTGCTTGTTCTTAATTTACCATGTGGGTATATCAGTTTTGAGAAAAACACAGTGCCAAGGCAGAAGTGCCTACAGAACTGTGGCTTGGGTGGGACTTTGCAGAAAGGAGAGGACTGAGAAAAGCTCAAAGAGCTGGGAATGGACTAGGCAGGCAGAGACCCAACAAGCAGGGAGCACATGTAGTGAACAGCAGGAGCAGAGAGCTAGCTTTCAGTAAGAGCAGATCCATGAAAAAGCCCTCAAAACCAGAGATAGTGGCACAGAATTTATGTAGCTTTAGAACCACTGAAAGTTGTTGGTCTGAGAACAAGACAGACTCATCCTTGAAGGACACAGTGGGCAAAGCACCGTATGTTTGTTTTTAAGCCATCTTCTTAAATCTCACCAACAGTTATCTGCCTATTCAAATAAATAAATAAAAATCACCATCATAAATTAAGTATTTTGTGTTCAAACACAACAATGTTTACATGATCATGGTTATCATGTAGAGAGCCCTGGTTTTCTTTGACATATGTACTTTAAAGAAAAAGTGGGACAGTGTTACAGCTCCAGGAGGGTCTTACCACAATATCTGAATGTTTGTTATGATTTGAAAGGTACTGGATGCAGGGAGGGTCAGCGGGTGAGAGGAGAGGGAAGACAGCAGAGAGTCCAAAGCCAGTGGTGTAAACTCATGCAACAGTTTCACAAATGAAGAAAGAATGCGAAGATGAATGTAGGTAGTGATTCTGCCATGGGATGCTCTTTTTTTTCCCTGGCAGAGCAAACAGGATCCATTTCTTATGAAAGACAAGTAAATTCAAAGTGAGGTAATTCAGGCTTGAGTTTGGAGAGGAGTAGGTTTCTGAAGACATCTTGAACAAACAAGAAACATGAACTAAAAGAAATTTCCAAAAGCAGTTCAGCACTTGAGAAGGTAAGGATTAAGGCAACTGGTAAGTATAATCTATAATTGAGTTTTCATCTCTTCTTTTGCAAACCACCATTTAATCCTGATTTGATAGATTAAAGATGCTTCTTTTAAATCTTGGCTGGTATCAAAGTGATTTTAGGGTATTCTGACAGACTTGTTTCCTTGTCAGATTGACAAATATGACAGACTGAAGTGGAATGCCTCTTTATGTACCGGGAGAGTCCCAAGAGTTGGGAAACATAATCTGAACACTACTCCCAGACACTGACAGCTACAATACAGTAAACCAATTTCCTGCTATAAACTTCAACATGTATTCTTTGGGTAAGAGATAAAGAAAATCATGGTGCTGAAGAAAATAACACTACTGTCATTACAGAAACTCCATTCCGGACTGACTCTGGGACTAGAGGCAGGACAGGGATGTGTCTGACACTGGACCTTCTCTAACAAGTATCTGACACTGCAGCACTGCTTTCACGTCCTAAACTGATGTGCTCCCTGACCCTGTATTATATAGATTCATAGCATCAACTGAAGCTAGATCAGGCTGTGCAGACTATAGTCTCACCACTTAGGTCCTAACTCACCTTGAAAATTGGACCTGAATTTGAAATTTTATATTTCTCAGGCATTTCTGATGAGCTGGACAGTTCGAGACTTTAGGCAGTCAGGCAAACTTGAACTACATTTGCTCAGAATAAGAAGTCAATATTTGTCACTCAGTGGGTAGTTCCTATTTCACAGAGAAGACAGTTTAGAACTAGTTTGTTTTCACTACCACCATGTTAAAAGGAAATCTGCATAAGGTCTGATCCTTCTAGATAATTGGGAGAGTCACTGATTTCAGTGGGTATGTTAAAAGAACAGTACAGATACAATGGTTGCCAGTTTCCAGGAAACTTTATCTGAAAAGCTGTCTTGTGATATCTTTCCGGAGTCCTAAATTTCTGGTCCTTTAAGAGTATATCTTAATAATGCAAGCCCATGAAAGTGTGATATACGAATTTTTGGGAGAACTACTTATCTCTAGGTGGAATTTCTGGGCTGTTTTCCACAGTGACTTAAGATCTTCAATATTACACTGGAGACCTTCAGTGAATATGTTTGCATATGAAAACTGTTTTATTCAATATCTACAGGCAAATTTATATTCAAAATTTATTGCTTTCAATTTGATTTTTTTTAAAAAATTACATAATAAAAAAAGTACTAGATCCTAATTTAGCAAGCTTTTGCAAATAATAATCAAACCAACCAAATAAAATTATTTAACTAAGATGGAATGAGTGCTTACTGTGGAACAATATATTGCTAATGATTGGAACAGGTGCACAAAGTGTCTTAATAAATCAGTAACCTGGAAAACACATCAATTATTTTGAAGGTTAATGGATTTTTTTGTTTGTTCTTCAAAAATCATGAAGATATTTTCCTGAATATTCAAACTGTTCAAAAACAAACCAACATCCTTGATAAAAAACTTAAGCTGGTTTATAAAGCAGAATAAAGTATTAGTGACACAAAAATTAGCAGAATGTATTTATGACTGGGAGTGAGTGGAACTGTTGTACCATGTTATATATTGGACTGTAGATAAGATACTAAAAAGAAGCAATTGGAGTTACATCTCCCATCTCACTTGAAACTAATTCAGGTCATGAATTTTCATCAGAAACATTCTTTAGGGAATCTTGGCACTTTTTTTGTGGAACTCTCTAGGGGCAATGATTTCCACAAAACAGAATAAGAATCTTGTCAAAATATGATGTAGTGACTAATGTGCTACCTGAAATACTTGTCTGCAATCTAGCAGATCCTGGAATTTTTACATTAATTTCCTAATCAATAAGGTGGAGACATAAGCTTTTGAGGAGTTTTCATTTAATTTCAAAACAGAAAAAACTTGGATCTTTTCTTGAACAGACTGAATACCTGTTTTCCCATCTACACACTTATATTTTTGTCATACAAATCTCCAAAGGATATAAGCAAGAGAGAAGTCACACAGTAGCACAAGCTGGATAAGGATGTACAATGTATGATTACAGCAATATTTTTTAAAATGCTTTTTAAAATCCAGTAATAGGGACATGGAATATAAATACACAGACATACAAAATAAAGTAAATATAAGTAGGTTTAGATGCTCTGCAGTTTTGAGAAACAGGTTGCTTAAAAGTTTGTGTTTATAATTTTGGGCATCCACTTTCATTACATGTTGAATGCAAAGTCTTTAACAAATTTCAGAAAAAACAACTACTATGCAACAGGTTTTATATAAAAGAATTGATTTTAAAAAAAGATTTTTAAAAGAAAGAAAATGTAGTTAAAATCACCAAGACTGAAGCAATGACAGAAAAAAAAAAAGTGAAATATTCAGAACTTTAAGGTATTTTAATAAAAAAGGGAACTTTTGTTTTGCCTTCTCTTTCAGTATGCTCTTGAACTTCCAGAGAGACTGAAGAACAGGAAGATTTAAATAGATCACTTGGAAACTTAGGCAGTAGAAAATTTCACCCACAAGAATAATTTTTTTTAATGAAAATGATGATTGTGTATAGGCAAATTTCATAATGGTAACTGATTCACAAAGTTAATGTTATTGCTAAAAGCCATTTATTTTCTTTACTGTCTGAAAAAGCAAAATTGCCTATGTACATTTTTAACATGCACTGTGTGGTTGCCTATTTTGACTAAATTATGTACAGCTCACTTTTGAGTTTGTTTTCTCTTCACAGTTTATTCTACCCTTAAATATTTTTTGTTAACTATACTCAGATGTAAATTCCTTAGACTCAATAAAGTATTTCAGGTTTACAGAGGCAGAAGCAAATAAATCAGCATCACAGATTCAGCTACCAGTTCTTGAGGAAAGAATGAAGGGATTGGGGGTGGAGGCAGAAACAGTAATACCTATCTCGGTTGATTTTTTTCATCCTATCACAATCCGGATTCTTACTGTCTAGAAGGATGTTAATTTTTCCTTGCTTTGAATATATCAGAAATGCTTTTAACTTTCACATTAGTTCATGAATTATTTTGTCTAGGTAGTTTAGTTCACCCAGTGATGAAAAGGGTCTATTTTAATTCCCACTGGTCCAGACCGGATGCTTTGAAATGCACCATTGAGCTCCTTGGGCATCCTACGGATGGCAGCAGCAATCGTGCCATCTGTTCCCTGTGGCAATCCATGGCAGTAGTAGGGCAAATTAAAAATAGTTTGTCATTTTGAAAGATATATTTAGTACAAAGTATTTTTCAAGCAAAAGAGCAGGGATGACGTGCATCCGGAGGCAGAAGATTAGACAACTTTACAGCAGGAGTTGCAGAGATATATGGTGCTTCCATATAATACAGTCTAATTTAGAGAAAAGAAATTGACCTGTTAGACAAAGCCTGAGTATGTGACTATGATTCATATAGGGACAACTGTCGATCAAAGAGATAGACAGAGGACTAGGACAAAAAATCCCTTGGTTTCTTCTTGTCTCATCTGAAGTCAATTAAATTCTTTCCTGTCTCATAAAACCATTTCATAATAAACAAATCCAAAACTAAAAGTTAACTAGACTCCATTGTATAACACAGCAAATTGATTAAGGACTGTCATATAAAGTAAGATACTTCAAATGATGGCTAAGTTAATAGTTAGCTTTCTTACAGGAACCCTGCAACCCACAGTCCAGTTCCGGAGTCTGAGCACCATGCACAGAGAAATAACCTTCAAACTCCATTACTTTTGATCTTGTGTGAGCCCAACAGCCTTCTTTTCCCTCTTATCCTGTAGTTAGTATTCATGTAATCTTGCTTTCTTACTCTCAAGATAAACAAGCAATTGACAGTCCCTTCATTTTCAGCCAAGCTTACAATTAAAAAAGCCGCAACCACTTTCACAGATGTAATTAGCAGCATGTAGGCATTCCGGATCCAGCCCTCTACCATGGCTGTCACCACTGAAGCAGAAGATGTGTCTAGACTGCAGACAGAGAGGTGATGGAAAGTCCTACCTGGGCTGTCTCTAGCTAATTTGGGTTTCAATAACAGAGAAGATGCATGAAAGGGACCTCTGTGTAGTTGCACCAACCAAAAAGGACTCTCATAACCTTGCTCTGTCAGTTTTGTTATCATTTGTACTCAAATGCAAAGGGCTAAATGTTTTCCTCCTCCTGTCCTCAAATTCAGACCTATTGCTAACGTCAACTATATCTCTGTGGAGTCGATACTACTCTCTGAAAGCCCTGACACTACATATGCTATGGGCCAGCAACCAAAGGCAGGAGGTGTTCACACCACCTAGGCTATCCACCTCTACAGCACAGGTCTTAATCCAGCTATTCCTAAACAGAGTCTGTCAGGGCTAGGAGAGTGGTATTCTTCATAAGAAGACTATAAAAGATATAAAATCCAGTTATCCCACTGTATTTTTCATTGATACACAGTGCATTAAAAATACAAACTTAACCTCTAAATTGAAAATTTCAATCTGATGTTCATCTACTGATGTTCATCATGCCTTTCTCTGACGAAGTAAGCTGATGTTTCCTCTTTGGGCGGGGGGGGGTATCAGATCACAGTGATGATCTTTAGATGAATTAACAGATTGAGAGCGTTAAAACTCTAATTTTGATGGATTTTTCTCAGTCTTTGAATCACTTTCATGACTTTTTTTATCTTCCTTTTGCCAACTTTATGCTATTTTAAAAGAATACTGTCACCAGACTTCTATGGAATATTAAAGTTTCTCTTTCAGCAATGCCACGTATGGGAAGAAAATATAATAATTTTCTTATTCACTGTTATCCCGATAACTAGACCCAATGAATTTTCTTGCCACAGCATTTTAACTCTGGAAAATGAAAATTTGTCTACTGTGACCTCAAACTCCTTTCAGGAAGCGCAGCCTGCTATTATAAAAATCCTATTTGATAGAGAACCGCTGCATTTTTTGTTCCGTTTCATGTGTGCATGTATAAACATGCAGTACAATACATTAGGTGAAAAATAAGTGATCTTTTGCATTTTATTCAGAGAGACACTACATTGCAAAATATGCATTCATCTCTGAACAGATTAGTAGATTGAAGGACACAAGGAATAAAGGAAAAATTAAAAATGGCTGGTTGGCTGACAGAGGAAAACAGCTGAGAATGAAGAAATTATGCAAAATATTAGAAATGGGTCAATTGTAAATACCTGTTAAAAGTATTTTTAGTGAAGACAGAGATTTAACTAGTAGTATGAAAATGAAAGTAGTAAAATTGAGACTGAACACCTGAATTTTTTTTTTTATCAATGTGTGATGCCATAGAACATTTTCTAAAGAAAGATTTGTCTCTTGGGACATTTTAAGCCTAGACTGGAAAAATATTTGGATGGAAATAATCTTGCTTGGGTAGAGATCTGGACCAGATGGTCTCATTATTTCAGTAAATAAATAATGTAATCAGTCTAATACCATGATCTATTGAGTAGGCAAATGCCATTTTTCATTACCAATTTTCTAAAGATACTTTTTGGAAGCAAATGGTCACTCTGGATGCAAAACATATCTCAGCTCAGACTTTAAAGAAACTTTAATAAGAAAATAATTCCATTTTCCAGGAAGTCTGAGTAGATATGAAATTAAAATATGCTTCTACATCTTAGTCTTAAAGCAGAGGTGCATCTTGGGAAATTTTCATATAGCGTAGCCTAAGGTAAACCAGTTTCAGTGAAAAACATACAAAGTTAATTTTCTAGGACTTTATCTGCTACCTTATATAAAATATTGCAGGAACACATTGATTTCACTGGTATTTGAATCAAGCTCTAAATTCACTTTTAGAAAATAAAATAAACTATAGACTCTAAACATAATGAACCCTTAAGAAAAAACTATAGGTTTATTCATCCACCAGAAAACTACATTAAAATAACATTAAAGTTGTGATGCAAAACAAAAGATGTGAAGGAATTTTGTTAAAAGTAATACTTACCATATGGCATGCAACACACTGACATAATGGAGTACATTTAAAAAGTAGTTAAGGGACACCCTGTAGTGTCTAGGTGTAGGGTGACATCTGGTAACTCTTCTTTCTTGACTCAGAGATTGATTTCATTTGATGTTGTGTCAGTCCTCCTTTTAGTGCCCCAAACTAACTTCCTATTTCAGTAGGTGGACTGAAATACACCAAAATGGACTCAGTTCAGAGAACAGTTTAAAAAGAGGCAGATATATACACAGGGTTTTCATATAAACTGAGATTTTTTTTTTTCCCCATTGGTTGAGATGACATACGCACTGAATAGCAATAGAAGGTTTGCTGTCACCCAGTCTTTCACAAAACACAGAAATAGTTGTTTGGAATTGAAGCCTATTTCCTAATTTCTTATCAGCCATCAACCTAACACCCAAGTGCTAGATTACTTTGCAACTTTACCAGGTGCTGTTATTAAGATGTCTTCCCTTTGTGGTAGACATGTGGTTGTCTGTTTAACCACATAATACATCACTGCAAGGTTTGTTTGCATACTCACCCATCAAACATATGGTGCCTTGATGTTTCCTATGTTAGTTGGCCAAAGCACATCTGAATGGTTCCTCAAAGAAGTCAAATGAATTATGGTTACAATTCAGTTGTCAGATGACCAGTCCCTCTAAGTGTAAATGAGTTACACTTACGCAGTTGTACAAATCTGAACAAAAAATTATATTGCTGTATAGTACTAGTGAACGAAACAGTGGCACAGCATTTTGACTATTCATATTGCTCAATTCTTGTAACAGCTGTTGGCACGCTATATTGGGTCTGGCCAAGATGGAGTTAATTTTCCCCAAAGCAGCCCTCATAGTGCTGTGCTCTGCATTGGTAGCTAGAAAGGTGTTGATAACACACCAGTGTTTTGGCTACTGCTGAGCAGTGCTGGCACAGCATCAAGGCTGTCTCTCCAACATTCCCCCCCCCTCACCAGTAAGCTGGGGGTGGGCAAGATCTTGGGAGGCCACACAGCCAGGACAGCTGCCCCAAACTGACCAAAGTGATATTCCATACCATATGACATCTGCTCAGCAATAAAAGCTAAGAGAAAGGAGGGGAAGGGGAGGCATTTGTTATTACAACTTTTGTCTTTTGGAGCAACCACTATGTGTACTGAAGACCTACTTCCCGGGAAGTGGCTGGACATCACCTGCTGATGGGCAATAGAGAATAAAATGTTTTGTTTTCCTCTTCTTCTGTGTATGGCCTTTGCTTTTGCTTTATTAAACTGCATTTATCTTGATCCATGAGGGTTTTTTCCACCTTATTTTCTCCCCACCCTGTCCTGCTGAGGAGGGGAGTGATAGAGCAGTTTGGTGGGCACCTGGTATCCAGCCAGGGTCAACCCACCACACACACTTCAGCTTGGGATGCTTAGTACTTTTACAGACATATCCAAGGCATAGTCCAGAGTTTATGATGGGTGGGGACGTCTGTTTGGGTGCCCAAGAGAAGCCAGGTTAGCCTCAAGACCAGAAAAAAGTCATTACAAAATATGGATTCTGTCATGAGCAGATACAGTTCCTGAACAAATTCCTCAGCACCTTGGAGTCTGTGAAACTATTATATTCAATAGACAGTTTTACCTCTGAAGGCAACTGGTAGCTAATGTGTTGACAAGAGTCACAAGAGTAACATGTCCTGGAGAGAATTTGTTCAAAAATGTCTACATAATTATCATATAGCTTTGATATTGAGCTGGTATAATTAATACAATCCTTAAACAAGGCTCTTCAAATGCTTTAGCATCATTCCTTCAATGACCAAATTTCTATAGCTTGACTACAAACATTGTGGCTTTTTATCTGAAATGGTCTCTGGCTTTTCCATACACTGCTTTAATCTTGTACATTGTACATGAACTTCTCAGCCTAACTGAATGTAGATTGCCACACAGTCCCTATCTATCTTCCTCTTCTGTCTTTAATTCAGCCCCTGCCTGTCTCATCTCTAATATCTAACTAAGGGCTAACGCTAACTTCCAGCCAATCTTTATCTAAACTAATCTAACCTACTTATCTACAGTCTCTTTTTTCCCCTTCTGCTTCTTACTTTATATTCCCTGCTGGCCTGAAGGTTTGGCAGAAGGGGAGATTTCTACGGATGGAAGGTGTCCCTCAGTTGGACTACTTCTTCCAAACATTCCATGTTATCAACAGTGTCATCTCCAATTTACCAAACTTTAGTTTAGGTAGTTGTCGTGGAACTAGGTGTGTATTTCCCTAATAAAACAAGATAGTTTGGAATGATAATATCTATTTTAGTGGTAAAATAACAGGGAATAAAAAATGAACCTTTCTGAGTTAGAACAAATTGCCATCTAGCCCAGTTTTCCATCTTTGAGAATGGCTTAATAACAGAGTCTGATTGAACAATAAAAAAGAACCACATGTATTTCAGATAAATCCTTCTTTTCACATACTATGTACCAGCTTCTGGCATTCAGTTGTTTGGGACAGAGATTACATATGAACCATGTTTTACCACCACTACCAGATCTATTCCCAATGAAACTCTCTGACCTTTTAAAACTCATTTATGTTTTTGTTCCTAAGACAATCTATGGCAATGAATTCCACAGCTGAATGATGCACTGTGTGAAAAGCACTTACTTTTGTTTGCTTTAAATTGTCTGCCTAATAATATATTGGGTCGTCCTTAGTTCTTGTATTGTGTCAAATAGTGAATAATAGTTCTTATTGCTATGCAGCACATCACTGTGATTAATGTCTTCCTCGTATTGCTAGCAAACTGAGTTCTAGTCTATTAACTGTCTCCTTTTATGAAAGCTGTTACAAATTTCTGATCATCTTTCTTTCACTTCTCTTCACTTTTTCTATTATATCTTATTTGAGATAGGTGTACCAGAACAGTACATATTATGCAAGACATAGGTGCACCATAGATTTATACAGACTACAGTGATGTTCTGCGCTCTGCTGAGTGCTTAAGATATTACTATCACCAATATCAGTAGCATTGCAAAGTCTTCCATTACTGTGATTTAACAGAAATGAGAATGAGGATACAGAAGAGAATACAAAATAAATATTGTTGTCACAGACATGATACTTGCAAGCACTCAGTGTAGTATTCCTATTTAACCTAGGCTGTCTCATATATATCTTTATATTTATCTTCATATATATCCATATATAACCAGTCTCATATATATCTTCATGTATAAGTATGTCTTATTAGCCTAAGATTTTCCCTTTACAATTTTCTGTTTACTTTAAGAAAGTTTTTTTAAGCAGACCAGGTTGGGGAATTCAGTGAGTTCTGAAAGAAAGAAAGAAGAAAAAAGAAAGGAAGGAAGGAAGAAATAGAACTGTGAACTTGATCAGAAGCTCACCATGACTTCTCCCAAGTTCTCAGCAGAGTGGTAGGGGGTGTCTTTTTCTGTGATTAGTGTTTAGAATAATTTAGAAGTCGATGAGGACAAAAATTATCAGGGACTGTTTTTCTCTTGTAGCAGAATGAGTAGACAAAGGGAAGGTTTTTTACTGTGTTGATCTTCTAGCCATTGCCCAACTGCAAGTGATCTAGCAGGATAAAGTGCAGACATGACAAAATAATGACTGCCTTTGCCATAATCTGCCTGTTTTTTCATTTATATGGAAAATAAATGATTAATG
Organism: Pandion haliaetus; assembly: GCA_013401275.1. Taxonomy (NCBI): domain Eukaryota; kingdom Metazoa; phylum Chordata; class Aves; order Accipitriformes; family Pandionidae; genus Pandion; species Pandion haliaetus. Next base: position 12,409 of record VYZV01042233.1, read on the forward strand.
AATCTGCAGGAGAACATTGAATTAAAAATATTTCATTAGAATAATGTTTTAACTGGAGAATTGCCTGTGATACCTTGAGTAATGTTTCAGCTATCATGGTTCTATGCCGCTCATAGGAAGCAAAATTACAGTGGATCTGCTCTTTGAAAACTAGTCATTCCTCTCTTATTTAGTGAATTGATAGGTTCTGTTTGTTTAAGAATATGGTTCAGTTTAACAGGAAATAACATTTGGTGGATGGGTAATAAGGAGGAATCCAAAAGACAACAGCAAAAAAAGGAAAGTTAAAAAACCCTACAAACCAACCAAACTCATATTGCTTTGCTAATGTCTGAAATCTGAAAAAATGTGCAAACTATTCATTGCTTAATGCCTGTTTACCAATAGCACTATTCACAGCAGATAGCACACCAATTTAAATTCTAATGCAAATTCTTAGCTGCAGTGTACATTTTTAGGTCTACAGTCTATTCCATCATTGATTTTCACAAGGAACTTAGGTACAAACTTCATTTTCCTATCTCTAAAATGGGAATTATTCTGTATATGTAGGAGGGATCTTACACTAGTTACTTTTTACATGTAGTTTTCTATTTTCCCTGGCAACATGAATGGTCAAAAATCTTTACTTGGTCACACAAGCCCTCAGGTCTTGGCATACCATGCTTGTTCTGTATGTCCCTGTTAAGTACCAAAACCTATACCCAAGAGGCAGCCTGCAAAACAACAACAGGATGCTCATTTAAGATAGGAAGTACAGCAGCCAAAACAGGCTGATCTCCCATTTGACCTCAGCAGTTCTGTGCATTTTTACATTATGTACTCAGTCAGCTCTTTAGCTAAGTTTACCCAGCTGAACCTGAAAGAACGGTGTTCTAGGCAGTACATGCTGATATTACAAGTGTAATGAATCTGACCCACTTAGCTAAATTGCATTTGTACTCTGATTTAACACTTTGGTGCCACACTCACGGTCAGAGAACTCTCACCATCAGACCTACTCTTGTAATGAGTCTCTTACTAGCCATTTTGGCAATACACTGGCACTTAGCACCTTTACTGTTCTCAGAAAATCACTGTGGGTCTTCAATGCACTTGAAATTCAGGGTTTTTTCTACTGAGATAGCTATATATGAATGTAAGAACAGACTTTTAGCCTTCCTCACCTGTAATTTTGAAAGGATTAAATTAATTGGGTGCATACTTTAAACAGAATATAAATTAGAATTGCAAAAATAGCTCCTTGGCTTGTGAATCCTTTGTGGGACTGATTTTTTTCTTTTCTTTTCTTATTAGTATAGAGCATATTGTCAGAACTTGACTTATAATAAACATCAGATAATTAAAGCATGCTCACTCACAGCAAGGCTAAATTTGACCCTGTATTTATGAACTGACAAGCCATCTAGGCAGCTACTGTGCCTCAGGTGGTGCTATTGTATTCCTAATCATACTTACTGTCAATTAAAAAAAAGAAAAAGTAGGAGTTGCTAACATAATTATTACAATGAAATGAAAAACTCATTCCCACAATAGCACTGAAACAGCGAAAAGGTCACAGACTGTCTTTCATTAAGAGTCTTTTAAAATATGATTTTTAAAGCACAATGAACATAAATATCCATTTTGTTCTTGAGTAAACTCCCAGATCCCTGTAAAGGTGTTGTAATGAGATACTGTTTTAGTGTAGTATTTCTTCAAAGCAATAGGCAGTAGTTAGATCCATCTGTCCCCATGCAGATCTCATTTCATGAGGGCTATATCCACCTTTTTTTTACAGAAAAGATGGATTTTTAACAGAGGCTGAGGAGTCAATAATGAGGTATCCAATTCTTTCCATTCTCTTTAATTGTGCATTTTTACTGAAAAGGACATGTGATCTATATTCTTTTACTATCTCAAACATGCCATAATTTGCATTTTATTTTATTTTTATTTTATTTTATTTTGTTTTATTNCGACGCAGAGGACCTGATTACACAGGACATGGAAAACACCGAGGTACTGAATGCCATCTTTTTACCAGCAAGACAGCCTTTGAGGAATCCCAGGTCCCAGAGACCAAGGTGAACGGCTAGAGCAAGGAAGATGTATCCTTGGTGGGAGAGGATTAGGTTAGGGAATACATAAGCAAATTGGACATACGTAGGTCCATGAGCCCTAATGGAATGTACCTACTAGTGCTGAGGGAGTTGGAAAATGTTGTTACAAGGCCACTCTCAATAATCTTTGATCGATCACAGCGAATGGGGGAAGTGCCCAAAGACTGGAGGAAAGTAAATGTCACTCCTATCTTCAAGAAGGGCAAAAAGGAGCACCCAGGGAAATACAGGCTCCTTAGCCTCCTCTCAGTCCCTGGGAAGGTGATGTAGCAGCTAATCCTGGAAACTATTTCCAGTCACATTAAGGACAAGAAATTAATCAGGAGTAGTCATCATGGTTTCACCAAAGGTCATGACAGGGCAGAGTGTTCCTTCAGAAAGTTTGTTGATGACACAAAACTCAGAGGAGTAGCTGATTTTATTATTGATCTCTGGGGCTGCAGCTCAGTCCATTTTATTTATCTTAAAATTGGGAATCTAGACTGAGCAGAACCAGACAAGGTAAAACCTAATCTAATCTTGCATCTGAAGATTTTTATATAGAAAATGGAAACATGGCTCTCCAGAACATCATTTACTGCACCTGTCTAGGCATACAAAGCTTTGTCCTGAACAGATATAAACAGCCCAAACAAAACAAAAAAAAAGAGCTATTGTACCAAGGAGTGCCTACTTCAGTACTTTTGGAACAGGAAATATTTAAAAGCATGACTGAGGCCAAATCCTCCTCCTTTCTTCAATTACTAGAGCATCTTTGGCATTCAAACTGGAAGAACATCTGAAAAGTATGTAAATTTTAAACCAGAAGACTTCAGGGACTGCAGTGAGGAATGCAGAATTACAACCTGCATAGACAGACCACCAAAACTCAGAAAAAAGCTGTCCTCAAGGTGATTTGTATGTAGGCAGAATTCAAAGGCACATCCATTCCATCTCAAAAACTGTGCTCCTTGGGTTGCTTTGGAACCGTCCTGAAACCCAGACACTTGATGGAGTTTCAGCAGAAAGCCTTTCCTGAGAGTTTTGAAGTGAAATGATGGGCATCCCTCCAATAATTAAAATTATGGGTAATTTAATGTATTATCAGGAAAATAGAGATTGTGAGTAAGCAGCTTTGTTGCACAAGTATAGAGGAAATATTTAATGTTTTCTTCTCTCCCAAAATTTTTATCTAATTACATATTTTCTCCTCTGCAAGTGCAACACATTAACAACTTTCATTTATGTATATCATGCTGTAGCTCATGCATTTTTTAAAGAATGAGAGCCAAGTTCACCTGTAGTCCAGGTCTGGTGTTTTCAAAAGAGATACAGCACCGACAAATTAGATCTTTTCTCAAGCATTCCCGTATCTGCCCCTTTCTGTGCTGAATTCAATGCCAGTATTGCCTCTGAAGCACTTCTATTTACAACTGTGCTGTTACTCATGCAGCAGCTGTAACATTCAAGGTCGTGACTCATAACAGGGAAGATCAAATTTTCCTGCAGTGCCTTTACCAGTGTCTGCCAGTAAGTCCCATTAGTTGTTTTAGTGTTTCAGAAGTTGTCTCCCTTTCTAAGCATGAAGAAAAAAATACCTCAG
>VYZV01042234.1:0-53816 GCA_013401275.1 Pandion haliaetus
TTCCAACCTAAATGATGCTATGATTCTATGAGGCACCTGTTATCTTAAACATATTTAAGTACTTCAGCTGAATTTTATGTCGCCTGGCATCTTTTGTACTCCTCTTACAAATGCTTCAAAGGAGGAACACTTTTGAAATACACAGTATTAGAAACAAATGCAACTAATTGGTAGTTCTTTGCTATTTATTGCCAGGAGGTGAAGTGTTCCCAGGGTCACACTGCCAGAGAAATCTGAGATGAAAACTAGAAGTCTCTGACTGACAGCGATCTGGTATAGTCTGTGCTCTTATGCAAAGCAGAACTAACGCTCTGATGTTGCCGCTGAAGCAGTCTGTTTGCAGAACCCTGAAAAATGTGTCTGTGCTGTAGGCATTTATAGTTTGTAAATAATTGTTGTAACTAAGCATTAAGCAACCAATATTTCCTAATGACTATGATGAGGCAAAACTATTGTTCTTCATTACTGCCAAGGGAATGGGAAATCTGCTGGAAATTGCTATAACTAAAAAGCAACAAATCGGAATTTCTTCTGCAGTCAAAGTGTGAACAAGTCACAACCATGGCTTCAAGTGACATGTTCTTTCCATTTGTGATTTTAAACTACCTTCTGGATAAGGAAAAATGAGGAGACATTTGCAACAGAATTTGTCGTGTGGTATGTATGGTTTGCAGAAAACAGGAGGGAATTGAATGCAGTGAGCCAAGACAGCAGCAAGGGAGGCAGAGCAGTGTGATACCTTCATGAATCACTGCTTAAAAGGCCAATGCCAGTGCTTGTAAGAAGAGCAAGGAGTGACCAGTAATAGCCTCCCAGCAGGAGAAGGATCTCACTGGCTTGTGATTACACCAATTCACAGGGGTGGCCATGCAGCCCTGCAACCTGAGCTGCCCCTTCTTACTTTCAACGTCTAGAGCACTGCTATTTCAGACAACTGCATGTTTGAATGTGTGCCTACATTAACAGCTGCTCATGTGGAAGCCGAACTGGTTCCTTTTATACAAGAATCCTTCTGCATATAGGTTAGCAAAAAAAGTTTTACCAAATGTGAACAGAAGCTCTTCATAAAACATTACATATTTCTGGTGTATTAAATTATGTTTATCTAAATATCAGAAGGCAGGAATCCAGATGAAGGATCAAGTATATGCAATAATATCTCATTTTCTTTTGCCAAAGAAAAAAGAACAGATAACATTCTCTTAATGCAAAGCAAAAAGAAAATCATAGTAAATTTGTTTTGAACTGTAGAATACGAATTCCTTATTGACCCAAATTCCTTAGTATGAGGATTTTTTCAAATGACATAATCTCTGGTGGGTGAGTTTTCTAGCAGAAAGGCTGGCATAGCCATGCAGTGGTGTGAAGGTTGTGCTGGCTTTATGAATTGTGCTTATTGAAACAAAACTAGTTAATAAAAGTAGTGGATTTCTGCTAGGATGTAAGAATTGAAGTGCTATATGCTCATCCTCATATTGTTGTCTCATTGCAGTCTGAACATCTGGCTCTGTTTTGGTACAGATATTTTTAAACAAAAAATGAAGTATGTAGACATCCATAGGTTTAAGCTGGCAAGCACAGTATCTGTAGTGGACATAAAGAATAACGGAGTAACCCACTGAGAGTCATGGCAGCTTGTATGTGGACTGCTCAATCCTGCCAGACGTGTTCCTTACAGAACTGGGGTTTTTTTCCCATTTATGGTATTGGTTTGAATCCTTGTGTCAGTCAGTGAACACCAGTGGTTAATACGGGGCTTGAACTGAAGGCTGTTTTCAAAAATGTTAATTATAATAGAAGTCAAAGCTTTATTCTGTATTTCAAAGTTCAAGGAACTTTTTTTTTAATCTAATGTTTACTAGAATTACAGCCTGCAAATGTGCACAGATAACGAGCATGTGTGTGTCCTTACTCTGTGCACTCCTATGCCAAAAGGAGGTTTAGGAATAGCAATAAAGGCCTCCAGTGAGATCAGTTTGAAACAAGTCTGATTTAAGGAATTCTGGTTTTTGTCATTTGTCATCAGATTGGTATTTAATACACCACCAGCTCTGTTTTTATTCATTGCACTGAGTTACTGCCATATTTTCTTTGTCTCAGTGTACAGTTTGGGAAGTATAGATCACATTACTTAACCTCGCAAAGGTGTGCTTCACCCACCAAGCACCATTCTTTTGATAATAAGTGAATCCTTCAGTTTCAGAATGTTAGTCAGTTTTCTTTGGTTTTCAGAATTACATTGTCTGCTTTGCAAAGTGAGCAACTCTTTTGCTAGTCTGGTACAGTTTGTTTGGTTAAGGACTTGGTCGGTTTGTCCATTTTTCATGTGAAATGCAACAATGGTTAGGGGAACTGTTGGCCTTGGCTTTACCTGGTTCTCCAGAAAGCCTCTGCAGATGGAGCAAACACTTTGAGGGCTAAAAGGCAGTCTAGCAGTAAAGCTGGAGAGGTGTCTATTCCCTGCATTTTCAGGCTTTCCAGGACACTGGGAATTTCATATTGGGCATTTGGAGTCACTCTGCCAGAAGGACAATAGCTCTGTAGACGCTTTTGGCCTTTATGTATGTTCTGAAACTGAAAGGTGTACAGTTTTGAAAACTCTTGTCTTCATCCAGGTAACAAAATATGTTCCAGCAGAGCAATTAGGAATACTTTATATGTATTTTTAAGCCAAGAAAGCAATCTAACTGCAAGTCAGTTTTTAAATCTTAACTAAAATAAGAGTACAAGGCCATACACTTCACCTCCTGCCTGCACCCAGACACCTGCTGCTTTATTCCCAATGTGCTTCCCTGCCCTGGCACTAGTGCTAGCATGCATCTGACCCCAAGGACCTGAATCAGGGAGCTGTGCCAGTTAGCCCTACCAGAAATTCACTCTCACTCCCACTGCATTCTTCCTAACTCTGCCCCTCCCTGTTGTTTCATCTCCTGCCCTCCTCTCCATGCCTCTATCATGCTTCACCTAGGCTTGAGATTTACCCCATTTCTTATGCTCCAGTTATGCTGTTCATAAAATGTGTTTCTTCCCTGTAACTTCTTTCCATTTTGCTGTCTTCACTGCTTACAGCATGCTATCCCCCATCTTATTTGAGCCATTGTTCTTTGCCAGGTATCTTTATTTGCCTAGCCTAGTCTACCCTGAAAGCTCTTTATGGGATGGAAGATACCATACCATATTTTGAAGAGAGGCTTATCAGCTGGCTCCTTGTGGTGAGTTGACCCTGGCTGGATGCCAGGTGCCCACCAAAGTCACTCTATCACTCCCCTCCTCAGCTGGAAAGGGGAGAGAAAATACAACAAAGGGCTCATGGGTCATGATAAGGACAGGGAGAGATCACTCGACCAGTTACCATCACGGACAAAACAGACTCAACTTGGGGAAAATTAACTTAATTTATTGCCAATCAACCAGAGTAGGATAATGAGAAATAAAACCAAATCTCAAAAACACCTTCCCCCCACCCCTGCCTTCTTCCTGGGCTTAACTTCACTCCCAATTTTCTCTACCTCGTCCCCCGCCAGCGGCACAGGGGGACGGGTAATGGGGGTTGCGGTCAGTTCATCACACGTTGTCTGTGCCGCTCCTTCCTCCTCAGGGGCAGGACTCCTCACAATCTTCCCCTGTTCCACCGTGGGGTCCCTCCCATGGGAGACAGTCCTCCACAGACTTCTGTAATGTGAGTCCTTCCCACAGGCTACAGTTCTTCACAAACTGCTCCAGCATGGGTCCCTTCCACGGGCTGCAGTCCTTCAGGCACAGACTGCTCCAGTGTGGGTCCCCCGTGGGGTCACAAGTCCTGCTAGAAAACCTGCTCCAGCCTGGGCTTCTCTCTCCACGGATCCTCAGGTCCTGCCAGGAGCCTGCTCTGNCTTCCCCACAGGCTGCAGGGGAATCTCTGCTCTGGCACCTGGAGCACCTCCTCCCCCTCCTTCTTCACTGACCTTGGGGTCTGCAGGGTTGTTTCTTCCACATGTTCTCACTCCTGTGCCCTGGCTGCAGTTTCTGTGCCACAGCAACTTTTTTTTCCCTTCTTAAATATGTTATCCCAGAGGCACTACCACTGTAGCTGATGGGCTCGGCCTTGGCCAGTGGTGGGTCCATCTTGGAGCCGGCGGTCCTTGGCGCTGTCAGACATAGGGGAAGCTTCTGGCAGCTTCTCACAGAAGCCACCCCTGTAACCCCCCAGCTACCAAAACCTTGCCACACAAACCCAATACACTCCTATTCACCAGTTCACTGCTAGCAGTAGTAGTCATTTTGATTCACGCTTTCCTGTAGTAAAGATACAAGAAGCTAACCTTGTTGTGTGAGCCTTGTTTTCAGTTTTACTTCCTTCCTCTAATGCTGTAGTTGATTCTTTTGGGACCTTCATTAAATCAAATGGAGTCATGTGTGGATTGCTTCAGCTTTCAATAGAAAATGTCCAAAGTCTGACCCTTGAACAAACTGAGCTTGGTTTAGGTCAGTGGATATGAGGAATCTGTGCACCCCTTGGGAGACTCTCTGGATAGTGGGACTGAATGGAGACCAGTCTCTGCTCTGTGGAACAGGGTATTGTAGCCTCTGGGCTCTTCTAGTCTACAACAGCAGCACAGATTACAAGCACTCAGGGATGCCCCAGGTTTACCACTCTTCTTTTGGCTATTGCTCCATAATAGGCTTATGCTGGGCATATAGAGGATGCTGAAATAGCCCCTAGAGTGGACAAACACCACTAGAGGTACCCCTCTTCAGTTGCAAGACTTCTGATGTAGGACAGAGTGAGTCTGTTCAGGCCAAAACAGATGTTAAGAGATGAGACCAGTGTGGTTCCTAGTTACTGGCAAGTGTCAGTGAGTGGGTAGAACCAGCTGTACATCTACCGTGGTTTACGAACATACCTCTGCTTTTTCAGCTGTGCTCTGTCACTTCACAGATGAGACAAGGATGCGCACCTGGTGCAACGGCAGGGAGGAAAGGAAGTGGAGTCAGTGCTGCGTAGTCTGTTATCTCTGCATGGCCAATTAGCAAGCAGTTTGGAGGCCACAAACCATATGTGAGAGCCACTGGTGCACAAGATAGAGCATATTTTCTTCATAAAAAATATTTTATGCAAGTAACTTCCCCCGATTTGGGGTTTTTTTGTAGGCAAGCAAGCATTAGTATCTGAGGTTCAGTGCAACTTTTTGGCACATGAAGGAAGAATGCTGAAAGTAATGGATCAAAAAAAGTAAGGAGAAAGATTCAGAGAGATTAGCAATTTCCTTAGAAACCGCAGATGTTTCTGAGGAAAACTGGGCAGATGCAGACGTGCTCCTGGCAAAAAGAATAGTTTTGGGAAAATCTTTTAATTTTCATTCTTCCAGTTATAGATACCTAAGTGTCATTTTACCAGAGCTCTCAAAATGAGCAAAACATTCCCAGTTTTGTAACAAGAAACATAAGCGTGATTGGAGTTTTTCCTCTTGGCTAAAACTGGTAAGATTTTTGTTGTGAATTTTACTTGTAACATCATTTAAGAAGTTTCTGTATAGTGAGACTCCGAAGGCTGTGTTTCTGAAACAATAATGCGTAGCAGGAGTAGTGGTCTGATTCTGACTTAACTACCCGCAGAGTAAGTTTAGAACGTCAGGTTCTAAATTAAGTATCAGAATATGTGATTTCCCCGTCTATTTTTTACATGTGGGTATTGGATCAGGAGCTCTTTCAGCTGCTTGACTTTAACCAAAGCCAAGTTCAAATAGGGCCATTCAGTTATTTATTTTCTATTTTCCGGGGGTTTTTTGTTGATACGTTCTTTGTCACTTGAATCTCAGTCTCTCCCTCTCTTTCAATGCACAAAAGAGATTTTTGTAGGTACTTAAATTTGAATCTGCCAGCAGTAGGTTAGGATTTATCCCATGACATAAGTTGCATAAGCATAAATGAGATGCAGTCAGAAGAGAGTATGTGGAGCAGGCAGTTTGCAATTTGAACTGCTCTGGGCATTAAGGCCTTTACAAGTCCCACCTGATTATTTGGGGAGCTATGTCAGGTTGGGCATCTCCCTTCTGTTTACCTATAAAAGGAAATGAACTTTTTATGGATGGAGACTCTTAATGGAATGGAAATGAATTCTTTATTCCCACTCCAGAGTCAGATTCCAGACAGTCTGGTTATATAGTATTGTCACGTAATTGGCACTCCCTTTCACTCTCATCTTGGTTAATGTCTGACTTAAAAGGCCTTTCAAATTGAAAGGCCAGTTCCATTTAATTTTCTTAGTTTTCCTAAAATACTTCAAGAGGAGTAAATTAATATTTAAATTCTTAATTTGCTTAAAAAAGCTTTGTTTTATTTTAAATGATCCAGTACATACAAATAGGTCTAACACTGAGGAGCAGACTTACATAATATAGAGTGGTAGCATAGAAGTAGTCTTCCAGAAGCTGGAATAACAGTATCACTGCTGGTTTCTTACGGTCTTACGGATGCCAGGATCTGTGTGGAAGGGAATATTTCTGGCTTCTCTGAACTTTAAAGCTACCTTGGGATAAATCTCCATAAAATTCATTTGAAATCTCAGACACATAATAGATTTTCTTTGTACTGGAAATCTCATGAGATAAGGCTGTTGTGTCTGACTTTCAGTTTTGTTAAAAACACTGTCAGAACAATCTCCCTTGTGTTATCCTAGTGCTCCTGTTTCTGGCTAACGCGCTGGTGAGGTGTGACAACTTAAACAGAAGTCGACTCACATGTTTTGAATGGCAGAAAACATTTATTTTTTAGAATTAATGCTTGCTTTAGCTGTACCTTTTGTTCCTTTTGATTCCTCTTGTCCCTTAAGAGTTTGCTGGAAATACGCATTCCACAGTGAGTCAGCATGGCCTGCTGGACTGAGCAGAAGGCAGATTTGGGAGTTATAAATCCAAGCACTTACTTGCTGTGTGGCCATAAAAAACTTACATAACTCTGCTTCCCCACCAGTAAAATCAGTACAATTTATCAGTCTTTGAGCGATGTTGTCATTAATATGCATTAAAAGACTTTAAAAATAAATACTGGTACTGATATCCTGTAGGCTTTTTAACTCAAAGTAATTGCATTAATTTTACCCAATATATTCTAAGCATAATCTAATGACAAAGGAATATATATTCCTTGATATGTTAATTATTAATGTCATTGTTTTTTCCTATTATTTCTTTAGCACTCTCAGGCACGCATGAATTGCAGACAAAAGCTCTGATCTCATCATCATTCTCTGGCTCAGACTCCTGCACCAGTGTGTGAAGTCCCATTGATTTCAGTGGTTGTGGGCAAGAGCAGTTGGTGTCCAGAAACGATTTAGATCCAGAATCACGGCCAAGTATGGAAGACCTGCCTGTTTTCAGCTAGGCATAATAGAAATGGAAGAAGTCTTAAACACAGAAGTTGAGCAAGGTTGTCTGCTGTTTCCTGAAGTTTTTAAGAAACCCATTCCCAGGGTCAGTGCCTCTGGCTGAGGTTCAGCGTAGGCAGAGTAGGAAGGACTGTGACCAAGGCACTTCCCTTTCTCCTTTCTGGTGGATGTAGGGGCTCTCACATTTCTCTCTTGAGCAGGGGATCAGTTTTCATTCTGGAAACAAGTTTGGCAGCAAGAGGATGTATAAGCTATGGAATCAGAGCTTTGGAAGGTCTTCAGTGACATTTCTCCATTCTTAGCACATCATTTAACGACAGCACTTGATGGCCAGGTTTTAAATCCAGCACCCAGTCTCAGAACTCAGGCCAGACATTGCAGGTTTGTGTGCAGGAAGCTAGGGGAGTGCTCTCCAGCCGCGTGTTGGACTAGCTGTGGAGCTACTTTGTTCAGATTGCTCCAATCCCACAGTTACTCTAACTTTCACAGGGTGAAGGTGGGTTTTTTAAAAAGGGGATTCTTTCTTTCCCGTAGCATTTCCAAGTCTTATCTGTTCTGCTTGCTGTGGTGTCAGTCCAGGCACTCACTCAGGTTCATATCTTAAAGGTCTTAGCTCTCGTATGGCCATTGCCAGCACCGGGTCCTGTGCAGCAGAGGTTAGTGCCAAAACCTTTCACAGCCATGGAGAAGGCAAGTAGTTTGTCCTCAGAGCAGACAGGCACTTGTGGCCCAACAAGTCTCCTGGTATCCAGAAGCAAGAAGTTCAGGAAACTTCAAGGGCGGGGGGGAGAGGAATAGTAAAAGCAATTAAGCAATTAAGAATCCACTGAGAGACAGGAGGGAGGAAGAGTAAAGGGAACTCAGGGTCCTGATGGCAGGCAGTGCTTTATGAGGCTTTATTTTGGCTGCAAAACTCATTGCTTTCACCACCACTGTGCATAGTGTTGGACTGTGGGGAAAAAAATGCCCGTGTTTGGGCTGCTGCATTGCGAAAAGCTGCCTAGAGATGTCGCCTTGATTTTGGTGGGGCAAACATAGGTAACATCAGAGACACCTACCTCGTATGGAAACAGCCAAAGAGCATTCTTAGGGCTACAAGAAGTGTAAGTTATGCAGTCCTAGATCTCCTGTGTAAGCTTCATTGTTTCTATTTTCTCTTGTGTTGTGCTTTATAAAATGTCCTTTACCACAGATTTTATTGCACTGGGTTGGGGCAAGAACAAGTGTGAACCTCTCTCATTGGGTGTTTGTATCTTAGCTTGCATTGGCCACTAAGTGTCTGTCACTTACTTACATTGATTGTTAAATTCAAAAATAATAGTAATTCTGATTCTAGAAGGATCTTTCACTCTCTGCAATCAGAGGTCCATCTTGCTTTAGAGCAGTTGTATCCTTTGCATTCCCTTATTTGGCTGCTTGCTCATCTTTCATGAGGATAAACATAGTTTGAGGGAATTTCCCAGGTGGAAACTCCCTGTTCTTTATGAGAACACTGTGTGCAGTGTTAACTGCGTGCAACAGCCACTTCACTTTACTTTTGATCCAGTGTAACTTTTATTAGCTTCTTTGTCTTGCTTGGGGGGGAAAAAAGTGAGAAAAGGACTTATCAACCCCTTATTAGTTGTCCAGATTCCAATCTCAGTTTCCCCACTGTAAATCCAGAGTAACTCCACTGAAGCAATGCTATTACTCTAGCTTTCGACTATGGAATTGCCCATTTTCATTGGCTTGAGGCTTTTTGTACATAGAGATATCCGGTAGAGATTGACAAAGCTGTCTAATAAACAAAACTGTCTCTTTCCAGCTGTGTGAATTGCAGGCAACTCTCCAACTATTATTTGGATATGTGCATCTCATCAGTTCGTCAGAGATATTGCTATGCCTTAGCAGGGCAGCAAACCTAGGACAAGTAACTTATCCAGTGGATTTTGTCTTAGCAGTTCTGTGAATGTGAATATCTGGTTATAATTTATGCTGGAAGCACAAAAGGGTGGGAATACTGATTGACAGTTACTCTGGGAATGGGGGAAGAGATGGGTAAGATGAGTTACATTGCTTAACTGCTGTCACTGGCAGACTACAAGCACCTTTAAAACCCGTGAAAAGCATAGATTCCTCTTCTAACGACAATATTAAGTGTTTTCTATTGCCAAATACTCTTCAAGGAGTTGTTACAATTTGTAAACAAACAAATTTCTTTGCCATTACAAATCACCGGCTCAGGCAGATTTTAGTCAGTGTGTCCCCTCGTCACCCTGCTGCACAACATGTTGAAGATGCACCCCTTTTATTCTGCCAAAGCTGGGTTCTTGTTTTGGTGGTTTTTTTAATGAACCAGCTCTAAGATGAGATGCTTGCTGGCTTTTGCGAATCTAGATGATGGAGTTGATCCTGTGGTTGAACTGTACTGCTGAGCAGGCTGGGGCTTTCTGAAAGCTCTTTCAGTTTAGGTCCATTCATCTCTCTGCAACACCAAAATAAGCTTAAGTTTTGGAAGAGATGGTTTTACAGCCAAATGATCTTAATCCTTTCCTAAGCAATTTTAAGAAAAATAGCTATAGTAAGTGCAGAATGCAAGCCTCTAGCCTGTTCTCTCAGTCCTTGCAGATGCAGGTACTAATGTGCTAGAATTCAGCAACAGTGCTTGTATTGGTAAAAACAGCTTGTAAAACTAAGAGGTGCAAGGTAATTCTTGATACATAGAACTTGGCTACTCAGTGTTCAGTGGCGAATCTAGCTAAATTAAATATTTATTAAAATGCTTAGGCTCTGCTTGCAGCATCTTTAGCTTTAAACTCTGAATGCATTTTCTTGGTATTGGGAAAAAGAAAAAAAAGGTAACTTGGAGTTTTAATAATGAGGTGGTTTGAAGGCCAAGTCCTGAAAGCAGGAAAATTATTCTGAATAGCATATTGGAAAGCAAATGAAGGTAAAGCCAGCCCTCTGTAGGGAAGGGAGAGTTGGTTAGCTGAGTAGAAAACAGAAGGTCTAAATGAACTGGACTAGATGTGTCTTTCTATGTAAAGAGTGATTTATACCAAGTAAAAAGCCATGTGATTCAGGCAAGGAAAAATACTGTCTCACTGGGAATAATGAAGTACGATTCTTTTTGAAATAAAATCAGAATTCAGTTCTGTAGTTCCCTCACCCCATTTTAATGGCACTCTGCCTCATGAGTTTTCAGTGGCTTTGACTTTACTTTCCATGTTTATTCATCATTTATATGACAGTAAAGACCTTTCTGTGAGAAAGCAATATTATCCTGCCATGATTACTTCATAGATATTAAAAAGGGAAATCATAAATTCTATGCTGTTTTCTTAATTTATGTACCTGGTATCTTTTTTCCCCCTATGCTAACAATGAAGGACAGAGTCCAGCACAGACTTTGTAAGTCACAGGCAGTGTAGTTCCAAAAAGGCTGATGTGCATGAGATTATCATCACAAAAGACTTCCCAGAAACCTTGCAGGTACCGCATTCTTGAGAGAAACCGGCTCCTTTTCCGGCTAATGTCAATGCAGTCTTTGTGGATGTACCCCAAATTCCTCTGCCAGTAGATGCATGCAATGTGCTTCTAGAGCTGTGCAGCATAAATGTTATGGGTCAAAGCCATTCTCTTTGAGCTTTGGATTGTAAAATAAAGAATAGTAAAAATTCCTGTAGCCCCATTGAAATCCACCTCTGGCAGGTAGCGCGCTGTCAGCCCAAGCAGCAAGATCTCCCACTTGGTTCTGAAGCTGCTTGCATAGCCGGACTTGCCTGAAAACTTTCAGCTGTTCTGAGGTCTGAGTGCAAGGATGCCAGTCAGTGGCATATTGTTCATTTATCAGAAGGACTATCATTGACTCGAGGGGCAATAGATCCAGCCCACTAGCTGTGAGTGGTGTCAGAAACTACACCAAGGCACCCCAGTTCTTTGTGCCACTTGTTTGAAGTGGCACCCCCCTGGTTTTTTGGACCATTATAGTTGCTTTGGGAACAAAGATGTAACAGGTATGCATGGAACTTTATAACACTGTGAGACAGACTGGGATGTGTGAAAACAAGATTTTTTTTTGAGTAGACAGTGTTTATGTGCATAACTGTATTATGTTTGAGAAAAATACAGGGCAAATACAGAAAGAATGTAAACATGGATGTGTACGGAACGGACTAAACCAGTGCAAGCCTGGCTGATGGGTGCTGAGAAAGGATGCAAAAAAAAGCAAGGAAAAAAGAAAAAAGAAAGTATGGCATGGAAAGTCAGGGGTCAAGTCTATCAAACTAAAGTTACGCAAATATGAAGTAAATTGATTCAATGTTGATGGAGTTACTCTGGTTTTAAATACTTGTTTACCTGAAAGCTGTGTCTTGCCTTAAGCACTGACTTCATGCTTCTCCATAGTCTTCTAGTTCTTGCCCTGAAACAACCTCTTTCTATGAGTATAACACAATTCATTATTTTACAAAAAGTGCCCATGTTTATCATGTGTAGCCCAGTGTTCACTGAGAGCAGGTCCAGTTTGTGTTAGGCATGGCACAAGCATCCTGTTCCTCCACAGCATGCAAACCCTGTTCAGGCATTCCCCAAGTATTAATCACCACAGTACCCTAGACTGCTGATGGCAAGGCTTGGTAATGATAATGGGTGTTTTGTATCTTCAGGAAGTGCATCAGGAAGTAAATTATTTCTGGAGAGATACCAACTGACATTATAGGAATTTGAGCCTATAGTCTGCAGTAGTCGGCAAGACATCTTATGTTGATAACAGTGTTCTTGACCAGAGTTGTCACTTTTCATGCTAAACAAAATGAAAAACACAGGTAATTTGAGCTGACCTTGGTACTCCTCATTCTCTGACAAGCATGTGCATACTCATTATGCTGTATGGGCAATTGTTATTTTGCACCCCAAAAGTTACTTCAATCTGTTTCCTGTCTATGGCATTAATTTGCAATCAACTTCGGGATTTCTTCTAAAGCGTGCCATTAATTTTTTATTATTTTTTTTTAAATATCACAAAAATATTTGCATTAGCATTAAATAATAACCATCATTTATACTATACAGCCATTCAGGTAAGTGGCTTGCTATGAGAATGGTCCTCAGAGGAAGACCAAAGCGATGGCTCTCTTGGGTCTCTCTGTCCCAATGTATGTTGTAAACTCAATGACAAAAGCGAGAAACTATTTTCCACCCTAAGATACACCCATTTGAACTTACAGCAAAGCCAAATTTTACAAAGCTTTCATTCTATATGGGCTTTTATGACTAGCCACATCCCCACCATCTTTGAGTGCATTCCAGTAATGCCTTAAGCACCGCACCCAACATCTGTCCAGTGGGGTTTGTTCTCTCACTGTTGCCATGTGTCCATGCTTTCCAGTTGAGCTTTTCAACAAAAAAAGAATCAAGTGTCTCTAGACTCTGCTTCCTGCTATTTTTGCTCAAACTTCCCTTCCTCAGAAAACGCCCATCTTCATCCAGATATCCAAAGCAACTTAGCAGGCTACTGAGAAGCTTCAGCAGTTGCAGTTGCTGTGTGGGAAGATACAGACTTTTTTTCTCAAAATAGCTCTTCTGTGAACTTGTGTGCTATTTCCTTTTCCTGCCTCCTAAGACCTTGATTAGTTCCCTAGTTTTGGTTGTTGGAAAGCTGTCACTAAGCTCTTCTCATTGCCTAAGCAGAAACAAAACAGAAAGTTCAGTATGCATGACCATCTCAAAACCAGTGCCTGCTATGAGCCTACAGTTCTGGGGTAGCTCTTCTGATGGTGAGAGACAGCCCCGGTGGGCAATGATAGCGGTCGAGGTGCATTGACTCCACTGTGTTTGACCCATCCAGCAAGTGAGCTTCTTTACGTGTGCCTGCTGTGACATGCAGGGCTTTCCACTACCCAAACCTGCCCCAAATGCCTACAGCTTGTCCTCTAGCACAAAAGCCTCTTCTTCAGAAGTGGATGTTTTATCCTTGGAAGACAACAACTAAGAGTGTCACTAAAAGTCCTGCCTGCCCTTTTGGCACAGCAAAGATCCACAGAGCTTTACAATGAGTTTTCTTCAGTTTCTTTGCAAAAAGCCTTCCCTCTTCAAGTGCAGTTTTGCTATCCTCCCCGCTGTCCCATTCAGTGTTAGGAATGAATCATGGTTGTGAAGTAAATTCATCATCTGTTCAAATCAAGTTCAGAGTTTCGCGGCACTGTAAAAGAAACTAGTTTTTGCTGTTGCAAGGATGGCCTGGTGGTGTGGTTTAACCCCAGCCAGCAACTAATCACCATGCACGTGCTCACTCACTTCCCCCCACCCAGTGGGATGGGGGAGACAACTGGGAAGAAAAAAAAAAGTAAAAATCACAGGTTGAGAGAAGAACAGTTTAATAGAACAGAAAGGAAGAAACTAATAATGATAGTAGTAACAATAATAAAAAAAAGGATTGGAATATACAAAACAAGTGATGCACAATGCAATTGCTCACCACTCGCTGACCAATGCCCAGTTAGTTCCCGAGCAGTGATCCCCCCCCAGGCCAACTCCACCCAGTTTATATAAACTGGGCATGATGTCACATGGTATGGAATATCCCTTTGGCCACTTTGGGTCAGCTGCCCTGGCTGTGTCCCCTCCCAAGTTCTTGTGCCCCTCCAGCCTTCTTGCTGGCTGGGCATCCGAAGCTGAAAAATCCTTGACTTATTCTAAACATTACTTAGCAACAACTGAAAACATCAGTGTGTTATCAACATTCTCCTCATACTGAATCCAAGACATAACACTGTATCAGCTACTAGAAAGAAAATTAACTCTGTCCCAGCCGAAACCAGGACACCTGGCCCAACGTGAGAAGGGAAGGAACAAAGGGAAAGATTGGGGTGGTCCTGAAGTCAGATGTGCTGCCTCTGCCATTGCCAATGCAGTGGGAAGAGGGGAGGGCAGTGACTGCTGCACTGGGTGGGCTGTCTTCATGAACTACAGGTAGCACAGAGAGGAACAGCGGCCATGGAACTACACAGGCAAATGGAGAGAAACCTGAATAACCACATAACCTACTACATCAGGCAGCAGTTTTGTGGAAAATTAGTACACAAGAGTATCAGTCACTATAGTTGCAGTTAGTGAGATTCATTAGGAACAGTCACTCACATTTATTCCTGCAGCATCTTTTAACCATGGGATTTCAAAACTTCTACCAGAAAAAAACCCCAAAACACTAAAAAGACCGCAACATTTAAAAGGTTTTGAGGCCCAAATCAACACTTCCCACTTGGCATAAATATAAATATAAATAAAATTATATAAACAAAAACTCAGTTAGTTTGCAAAGTCAAGCACTCAGAAAATGTTACAAATACATTTCTGTCCAAATTTATTGTGTTCTTTTTACACAGGGGCTATAGCTCTCAAAGCATCTTACAAACACCCAAAAATCTTCACTATGCCTCTGTAAGAAGGTGAGATATGGACTGGATGAGTGGCAATAAAGTGGATGGAAAATTGGCTGGACTGCCTGACTCAAAAAGTTGGGATCAGCAATACAAAATCCATCTGGTGGCAGGTTACTACTAGTGGTGTTCCTCTGGGGCCAACACTGTTTAATGTGTGTTTAACTACTGGAAACTGTGGATGATAACAAATTGCAGGTGTGTGGTTGATATGCTGGGTGGCAGGGCTGCTATTTAGAGGGACCCTGACAGTAGGAGGAATGGACTGACAGGAGCCTCATGACAATCTGCAAAGGCAAATGCTAAGTCCTTCAGGTGGGATCCAATAACCTCGTGCAACAGTTCAGTCTGGCCAGCTGTCTAGAAAGCAGCTGTTTAGAAAGGGACCTAGGTGTTCTGGTGGACCTGAAGCTGAACGTGTGGCAGCAATATGCCACTGTGGCAAAGACCAGCTGTGTGCTGGGCTGTATTAGCAAGAGTATAACCAGCAGGTCAAGAGAGGTCATTCTTCTTGATTATTCCACACTTGTGAAACCACAGCTAGAGTACTGTGTCCACTCTGGGGTTCCCCAGTTCAAGAAATTCATTGACAAACTGGAGCGAGACCAGCAGAGGATCAACAGGATGGTGAGGGGGCAGGAGCACATGATATTTGAAGAGAGGCAGTCAGAGCTGGGTTTGTCTGGTCCCGTGATGAGAAGGCGAAGGGGAGATGTTTTTGCTCTCCACAACTCAGTAACGGGAGTCAGACACTTCTGTGTGGTGCACGCTGATAGGATGAAAAGCAATGGGCACAAACTGCAGCAAGGGAAATTCATTCAGATGGTAGGAGATAATTTTCACCATGAGGGTAGTTCGGCACTAGAACAGGCTGCCCAGAGAAGCTGTGTCATTTCCATCCCAGCCGACATTTGAAACTTGACTGCACAAGGTCCTGAGCCATCTGATCTCACCTGGACTAACTTTGCATGGGAGGAAGGTCAAGATGACTTCCCAAGGTCTCTTCCAACCTAAATGACCCCAATTCTAAGGGGAAGGGCCACAGAGGGGAAGTTCAGCCCCACTAAAAGCTATTGCTACCGGTGGAGGGGGATGTGAAATGCTTTTCATGCCGTCCCATGAAAAGAGATTTTAGAATTTTCAAATTCTTTTAGTAGGACAACACCAAGGCTTTGGTTTTTGTTTCTCTAAAAGGACACAAGAAAAGATTAGCTATTTGTGTGGTAATCAAATAGTAATTGAACCTGAACCTGGAGCTCTTTCATCCAAGAAGAGTGCCCTGATCTGGCCCTTTCTGGCCAGAAAGTGGTAGCTTCCCTCCACTTTCCCTGGCACAGCATATACTTTATCAGGAAAAGTTGCTCTGAAGAGAGTAAAATTGAGGCATTTTTGCAGGGAAAATAATTTAGTTAGAAATTTCTGACCAGATCTACATGGCCCCTGCCATGCAGGACCACACAGCAACTTTAGAACAAAAAGTAAAGAAAAAACTCACTCACATTGCAACTGCTTTATTTCTGAAATAGAAGAAAAATGTGAAGACAAAGAGGTTGGCCAGTATTTTGGGATTAACACCTCTGAAATGTGAAATATGTCCCAAGACAGATTATAATAATAAATGATAGAGCTTTGTTTTTCTGTCTCATGCAGTGATGATGTATTTGATCTGAGCAGGGACTTCCCGCAGAAAAAAAGCAAGAAGAGACTTAAGGCTTTCAGCTCACGTGGTCATCAGGCATCTTGTGACTGTGGTGCTTTCATGTGTGGCACGAGGGGCAGTGGTAACTACAGTTTTGGAGCAGACTTTGTGAGCAAGATTAAAATGCTTTTAGTGATAAGGACTGTGGTGTTATCGTCCATCCATCATTCAAACAGTGCAAAGTGATGTAAATCTGTCCTAAATATCACATCAAATCTTTGTTGGCTGCTTCTTCATGACCCTTTTTGCCAGTGATGATTAGCTACAGCTGGAAAGTGCTGTCATCCTTATGATAGTGTCCTGGACATCATCCTGTTGGCTAAGTCTGAAGAGGTGAACATGGGAGAAAAACTGGCCCTTGTAATTCTTGTTGCCTCTCCTTCAGTTGAATCCAGACTACATTCAGCTGAAAATTTGGTATTTTATCTTTCCATTTTAATCTTCCATTGCAGTCATAAGCTCTCTCAAGGTGGGCATTGCCTCTCCCTGGGTGACACGTGCCTACCACAGCAGGTTCCTGGCCCCTGGGCACTACTGCAATAGAGTAATACTTATCCCCAGCCATCCAGGTGTGGGCACAGTCATACTGTGGATAATGGTGATAGCAAAGAGAGAACCAGGAGGAAGTTATTTTTATGCTGCTGGTAATTACAGGGCAGTTGGGGAGAGCATGTGGAACAGTAAAAGTGACATTGCCATGCTGTGTGTTAGCTATCAGTGTTATACTACGTTGTCTTGAGTGTTACAAAGACTTTTTATCCAGTCCCCAAATTGCTTGGTGAATACAGGGAAGGTTATGCTGAATGGATTTGATGGTCAAAAATTGACCATCCTGACTTGTAGCTGGCTGGCACTTGGGTGAGGCCCAAGGATGATTAAAGCTGCCCTTTGCCATCACAGGCATATTTGGGAGTTCCCGAGGAACCTCAGAGCACTTGGCTCTCCCCAGCCTCCCTGTGAATCCCAGGAAATCTTTTGTTACAACATATTTGCTGTCTTGATTCTGGTTCTGCTCAAAGAGATCCCGGATCCTTGCTTTGACTCCTGGATCCCACTCCCCTCCCTGGTTCTTTGTTTCCTGCCCCAGACATTTGCACTGGCCCTGCACCCTCTCTTGGTGTGGAGGAGGAGGATGTCCCTGCTAGACTGCTAACAAAGTTCTTCTCAGAAAAAGCTTCACCACATCCAAAGCCAGGATGTAACTCCAGAGAAAAACATTGCTTTCCTGAGCGGGGCCACTGTGTTCAAATCGGGCAAGGAAAGTTTTTAAATAGCTTTAGCAAAGCCTGTTTACCAAGCCTATGAACTCTCAGGCTGTGAGAGGGAGCTTTTAAAATGCTCTTCATGTTCAGGAAAGCCTTTTGTCTTCAAGAGTTCAACACAGGCCCCTGTCCCAGCCGCACAGTCCTGCTTACTGGCAGGCACCCATCCTTTGCCCCTCTGCTCTCCACTGCTTGCTGAAAGCGAAAAATGCCAGCAGCACATGGTGACACAACTGTCTGGTTTTGGAGCGGTTCTTATCTCATGTTTATACTCTCAGCATACAGCACGCGGTCACAACAGAAGCCTGCTCCAGATCTGCCTGCTATGGCTGGCAGCAGAAAATGTGCTGCCTGACACATTCAGAGGGGTGACTAAGTCAAAGGGGTTTCATTTGCTTTCCATCACCCTCATATTTTCATTTCTTCTTTCTCTTTTAATAAATCTTTAGGTTTAGAAAGACGTTCTGTGCAAGAGGTGATGCACAATTTGGCAGGGGGGGTGTTAGTTGTTGAACTCTTGGCCTTAATAAATAGTTTTATCTCATGGTGGTAAGACCAGTATTTCTGATAAGCCTGTGGCAATGGACATAACAAGTCCCATAACCACAGTTAAATAACAAGAGTTTCTTACAGCTCAGAGCTGGGGACAGTGCGGGGACCCAACTGCCATGGCACCTTACATTTAAACTGTCAGCTGTGCCACTCTGGTAGTTGTCATCAGGGGCTGATGTTATGCACAGTTAGTCTCTCCTCTGGCCTCGTTTCATGTCTTTGTAACTTTGGGGTCTTCACCAGAGAAAAAATCAACGTGATACAGTGAGGAGCAAGGCAGAGTTTAAGATATTTGAGTTTCTTAATTGTATTTCTAGATATCCAGTGTTCAGCATTGGAGGAGATGATCTTATTAAACGTGTTTAACTTTTGAAGTTTCAGAATTTCTCATTTGCAAAACAACCCTATCATGTTCTTTTACGTTTTCTACCTGTAAGCAGGTAATAGCTACATAACAATTTGAGGCCCAGCTGGATGGATTATTCTTCTCGAGCTTTCAGATGGCAATCTTCTTGAGCTTTTTAAAATGTGCATGACTGGATTATAACATTTTGATATGTGGTCTTGTTCTTGGAAGATGGGTTGGAATGTTTTTATCTTTAAGTTTGTAATTTTTCTTACTGTAGAAATCTCCCTAGAGGAGGAGGTAGATTTAATCTTTTTAAGAGGACCTCTCAGGCTTATCACCACCGCAGGCTGTATCCTATATGGGGACCCTTTAACAGTGTCTTGGAACATTTATCTACAAAGTTATCAAAGCTCAAATATCTCATCAGTTCCAATATGAAAAGAGAGACAGCCTCTGCTCAGATGCTCCAGCAACCATCCAGTAGAGCTTGCTTCTCCTTCCTTTGGATCCATAATGGCTAATAAGGATGAAGGTAACGCATCAAACTCCTTCAGCGTACTATTGCTGCTTTCTGACAAGCTGTTGGCTGAAAGGAGGGACCCTGCAGGCAGTTTCTGTTAAGAAGAAAAAATAACAATAAATAGTTTTTCTAATGCAATTCCTTTCCTTTACAAAGCATGTGCAGAAGTCTGTTTCTTTTAGAGCAGAGGAAATCAAACAGGAGTGACAGCATCTTGGAACTGGGAACCAAGACAATCTTTCAGCCAAAAGTCTGTACTAGGGTCAGGGGATTTTTCCTGCTATGAAGACTTTTATGTTTGTCTGCACTTAGTTGTTATCGTTTTTTCTCTGCTGTGTCTGCATGTCTTTGGCATCCACAAAAACCACCAGAGATAGCAAAGGAGCCATTCTGCCTTTGTTATGAGGCTAAATCTTCATTGTTTTAGTGATTTGGTTCCAGAAGGGAGCCTAGGACTTTCTGTAGTGATGGCAAGTGGCTATGTCCAGCCCCTAACATTACTTATCATTGTAATAGTGCTGAAGGTCCAAGGGCACAGACAAGGAAAGGATTGTAGGTCTAATTTTTCATGAGGCCAACCTATGCACTCAAAAACTATACATAAATCTTTGGGCAACCAAGCTTTTTTTTATAGGTCTGAGACAGTAGCTGCCATTTTCATGGTACTGGTTGGGAATGATCGCTTTGAGATCAGTTTACTTTTAATAAAATAATTTTAATAGAATAAGGTAATGACACCCATGGACCACAGAGGGTGTTGGCAAGGGGGAGGTGATACGCTCGGGGGGTACAGTGACAGGTAGGGAGTACCTGAGGACTGAGAGGGATTAGTGGGTGAAGGATGTGTAAAACATTGCAGGATGATGTGAAGCAAACATCTCTGCTGATCTGCTGCTTTTCAGTAGCTAGTGGAGGTGAATATTATTATTTCCTGGGCCTCTTTTTGGTACGTCTTTCTTGAGAACTGGAGAGTAGTGGTGGGCTAGTTGTTTTGTGAAAAATGTTCTCTCACGGGAAGCTGGTTTAAAGGTTGTCTTGGAGAGGCCATCCTGCTGGGCAGTGGTCCTGGCCTCCCTCCCTCAGAGACCGCAGCACATCACAGCTAGAGTCTTCCTCCCTCAAATTCTGCACCGGGGAAAGTAGTAACAAGAAATCCAAAATACAGTCACATGAATTTTCTTGTGATTTTAGTTTTTTTTTCTTGTCGTCTTGTCTTGTCTGATAAACTCATCCAGCCACTCCCAAGTAATTTTGAGTGTCTTTTCTGACACATGAAAAAACACACTACTGATTCCCTTCAGGTTAGTTTAGCTATGAGAGGGTGTAAGTGTGGTTATGTGTGGGTGCGGTGCATGCGTATGCTTATCAAAATCAGATAACACCAGAAAACTAATTACAACTTTTAACTGTCGTTGCAATCTCTTCTGTGGAAGAGAAGTTTTCACACGAATATTTCTTGCATTAGAGGTGAAATCAGATCCCTGTCCCGCACTTGCTGTGTTTGGAGCATTGCCAAAAAAAGTCTTTTAAAAAGGCATTCCTACTGGAATATGTCACAGACTATTCTCGCTCCCAGCTCTGATGGGCTTCAGATGGGGAGCTGGAATGCAGACCTCCCAGTCACACACAGGAGTGGCAGCATCTGGGGGGGTCACGTTGCAATCTAGAGAAAATAAGCATCAAGGCAGGGGCAATATTGCATGAAAATGACAGGGAGAAATAAGCAAATGCCATGTGCTCTGTGTAGGGAGTTCAGCAAATACGCAGCTTGACAAATCTGCATTTAATGATAGCCAGAGCTTATGTCAGTGTAATGATTAGCTGGGATGTACTTCTACTAAAAAGTTATTTTTACTGCTCTCAAAGGCAATATCCCCACAATCGAATGAGCTGCCTAAAGAGTAGAGAGAAAAGCAAGGAGAGAAGGAAGCATCTGAGCTGAGTAAGGTGAGAATTATATCATGGAAAACCCTTTAAGACAAAGCATTGATGCAGAGTCCTCTTCATTAATCTTCTGGTTAGCCTATCTCCCTTAGAAGGGACTACCCTGCTGTAAGGAGAAAGAAGTGTATGTATATATATTCTGAGCTAGGGATAATATCATTTTAGGTTCCTTGTTTCCCAGGTTTGTTTTAAACAAGCAGACCCACCCTCTCCCAGTAAATATTTCCTACTTCCTTCGGTGTCATGGCGGATTAAACCTGGAGTATATTTTAGGGATCATGTGAAAATGGTTCTGTTTTCACCGGGTAACCGTCATGAATATCAACACACCAAGTAGAACAGACTGTGATAATAAAAATGTTGATCTCTGTGGCTGCTGAAAGAGTGACATTAAGTAAATCTCACCGATATTTAATTTGCAAACTGAATTGCACCTATTTAGGGAGGGGAAAAACAGCGACACTCATATTGATGAGAAATTCTGCATTTAAAAACACTCCTTATTAATGATTCAAAACATACAGTTCCTAGGAGCTGTAAACAAGTTCAGTATTCTGCACACTAATCCATAACCATTATCATATGTAGAGAACAAGAAGTTACTCACAAACAGATGTTCCCTCTGCCAAACCCATTCATTTAATGCACATTTTACTTTCCAAGTCCTAGTTAGCAGCTTTCTGTGGTGGGCGGATTACATGAAAGGATGGAAAAGCAGGGATTAGTTTGCCTGCAAAGGAGCAATGTCTTCGTGTTTGTTCTGGAGTCTTTTCCATCTTGCCTTGCAGTGGAAGAGTTATTCATCTTGGACTTGCTCTCACTGCCCTGGAGGGCACTCAGCTTTATGTTTCCAGGCACTGTGAGGCACTATGAGATGCCAAACTTGTTCTATTACCAGAGAGCTGCATCATTAAATGTGCTCTCTGCACTGACTGGTAATGAAGCCTGGCATTCGCAAATGCTTATGCCCAGAGAAGGCAATTACCTTGCCATAAGTTATAGGTGAGCTTTCAGGGAAAGGTATGCCAAAAGCTAAGGGTGGAGGAAGAATTACTGCCCAAAGCATAACTAATTTCAAAGTTACTTCATGTTTCTCAGGGCCTAGTTCAGTCAGGTGTTGAGTATCTGCAGGTATGGAGATCCCACCACCTTTCTGGGCAACCTGTTCCACTGGTTAAGCACTCTGGTGAAAATTTTTTCCATATGTCCAGCTGGAATTTCTCTTGCAACTTGTAATCACATCTACTCTCCTTTTGCTATGCACATCCAAGAAGCATATAACTCAGTCTTTGCTGTAACTCCCTATTAGGTAGATATAGGCAGCATGAAGACCCTCCCTCAGGCTTCTCCAGGGTCAAACAAATCCGGTTTTCTCAGTCCCTTCTCCCCCAGTGTGTGCTGCAGCATTGTGACCATCTTGGTGACCCTCTACTGGACTCTTTCCAATTTCTCAACGTCGTTCTCTTACTAGGAGCCCCAAACTGGACACAGTACTCCAAATGCAGTCTTGTGAGTACTAAACAGAGGTGATGCTTACAAGGAAAAGGACTGTCATGAATTAAAAACCTGACCAGGTTGTGCTGAGCTCTCTGAGAACTCCATCACTGCAATTACTTAAAGGGGGGTTGTAAGAAAGATAGTGACAGACTTTTTAGTAAGGCCTGTTGTGATAGGACAAGTGGTAATGGTTTTAAACTAAAAGAGCATAGATTCAGACTAGATATAAGGAACAAATTTTTACAATGAGGGTGGTGAAACACTGGAACAGGTTGCCCAGAGAGGTGGTAGATGCCNAAGTCAATTAGCATGTTGCTAACCCTTTCTGTTACCTGACTGCTTTCTGAGCAGGCCAAGGAAAAGAAGACAGAGCCAGATTCTTCTCAGTGATACTTAGTGAAAGGACAAGAGACAATGGACACAAACTGAAACACAGGAAATGCCATTTAAATGTAAGAAAAAAATGTCTTTCTATGCAGATGGTCTAACACTGGAACAGTTTGCCAGATAGGTAGTGAAGCCTCCATCCTTGGAGATATTCAAAACCCAACTGAACACAGCCCTGAGCAACCTGCTGTGGCTGACCCTCCTTTGAGCAGGGGTGGGTTGATGAGTGGGTCTCCAGATATGCCTTCCAACCTCAACTAGTCTGTGACTCTGTGAACTGCTGAGTGAGATTAAAGAAGCTATATTTTTAGAAAAGGCTATAGGAGGAGGGAATTTCAGTTACTCACATTTGGGTCAATGCCTCATCAACATGAGGTGCAGAGACACAATAAATGATTGTTTCCTAAAAAACCTAGCCATAGAACCCACAAAAAGATGCTCTTCTGGATTTGGTGTGGGGTGGCACACAGAACCTACTTCAGATGTTAATGGGAGACCAGTTCTGTGATAATAATCACAGTACAGTTAGGTCAGTGTTGCAATGGGAGAGAACAACCCAAGCATATTCAGTGTATGGATATTCAGTTTCAAGAGAGGTATATCAAAATGAAAATTTAAAAGAAAAAAGAAAGAAAGAAAACCTTAAAAAGAGCAATCCAAAAAGCAAGAAGGTAACAGGCAAACTAGGTGCTGTTAAAAAATACTATATTCAAATCCCATGTAAAAGTTGTGCCACAATTCGAAAAGAAAACAGTGTGGTCCAAAAAGGCCATTTCACGGCTCAATAGGAACATTAAGGATGCTATGACAGGCAATAAGTTAATGTTTAAAAAATGGGACGCTTACCCATATTAGGAGAGCAGGAAAGCCCATAAAATATGGCAAGTCAACCATTGACCACAAATTAAGAGTGCTAAGAAAGAATGTGAGTTGAGCCTTGCAACGACTGATAGTAAATAGTCCTTTATATAGCAAAGGCAGGAAGCCAATTAGTTTGATAATAAATATGCAAAAAGGCAGTCGGGGAAGACAAGGAAACAGCAGAAATGCTCATTGAGTTTTATATACCAGTCTTTCCTGCTGAAGACATAAGGGAGAGCCCCAAAGCCAACATATTCTTGATAGCAATTCATCAGAAGAGCTAGACCAATCTGAATTGAATTCACAGGACATATCAGACCAAACAGATAAGCTGGAGATCAGTCAACCAGCGGGACCAGGCACCATTTACATGATGGTTCACATGTGAAGCTGAGAACTGCTGGCCAAGTACATGAACTGGCATTACAAATGGTCTCTGTGCTGGAGGAGAGCAGAGTTGCCACTGCAGCTCCCAGCTAGAGAGGTCTTGGGGAACCACAGACTGGTGAATCTGACTTCCATCCCTACTACAACAGCAGAGCAATAAAACCACTGTACACATGGGAAAAATGTGATGTCAAGGGAAGCAGTCAACATGATTTCTCTAAGGGACAATCGTCCCTCACAAGTCTGCTGGAAGTCCATGGGGGTGGTAACAAGTATGTAGATAAAGTGGACATAATGTATTTGGATTTTCAGATGGATTTTGACAGTTTCTCAACAAAGGTCACCAGGGACTGGAGAAAAGGTCCTTCTGTGATTTGAAAGTGGAAAGGAAAGGTTAGGGCTCAACAGTGACTTTTCAGGATGGAGAAGAAGCAGCAGCAGAATCCCTAACAATCAATTCTGGGTCTGGTATTATTCAACATCTTTACCAGGAGCCTGGAGTAAGGTTGTGTGTCATGTGATGCCCAGGTTTGCAGTCAATAGTAAGCTCATTTGTCTAGTGAAATGCTGAGCTGTTGGTGAAGAAATCCAGGAGGACTTAACAAAACCAAGGGAGGGGACAGAACGGTGGCACATGAGCCTCACTGTACACAAAGGTAAGCTAATGTCTTGGGTAGAATAATCTAAACCATGCTCACACGGTGCTGAACTCACAACTGGCAGCCACCACTGAAGAAAAAGCTCTTGGTGTCACCATTGACTCTTCCCTGAAAACCTCAGCTCAGTGTGCCGTGGCAGCCAGAATGCCAGGAACATGGGGAACCTCCTCAGGGAGGCTGCCGAGAAGAAGACGGAGGGCACCATTTTGCTGCTCCAGCTTGGTGCACCCCCATCTGGGGTAGTGTGTGTGGTTCTGGTCTCTGCATCTGAAGAGGGACACAGCGGGTTAGAGAGGGGCAACCAAAAGAGCCAAGGGGATCGGCTTCCTTAAGAGGCAAGACTGGAAAGTCAGGATTGCTCAGGTTAGAGAGGAGCTGTCTGGGGCATGATCAAGACTTACGAAATGAAGGCAGTGGCTAAGGTGAGAGTTACTCGTCCAGTCTTGCGGCACTGGAGCGGGGGTTCCTTGCTGGGGCTGGTGGGAGGGCGGTTTCAGATGGATATAGGGAAGGACTTCAGTGGGGTGTCAGGGGGAGCTGTGGAGGAAGAGTGTGGGCAGGTTCAGGAAGGAATTAGGCAAACTCATGGACAAGAGGTCCGTTGAAGGGCTGCTAAAAGGACTAGTCAGGGAGGGCCCCGATGTAACAGTAGTGGCTGCTGGGGTGTGTTTGGGGCATGGGCTGCAGAAAGCAGCCAGGCTCATGTGCTGTCCCAAAGAAGGATCTCTGTTTGCCAGTCTTGAAAGCAGAGTGCTGGGCGAGCTGGATCAATCTGATCCAGGACAGCAGTTTTTGTGAACTTACGATCTTTTTTTTGTGGAAGAATTTTAGTTCTGCAGGGTTCAGTTCTGGATTCTGAAGAGTTAGTATTGCCGTGAGCAGCCTAGAAAAGGCAGTGAGCAACAAGGTGATAGTGTTTGCCAATGACATGGGTAGTAAAGATAAGGTCGATTATGAAAAGCTGCAGAAGGACCCTGTAAGACTGAGTAACTGTGTAATATAACATAATGGCACATGAATTCAGTGTAGGTAAGAGTGATTCAGGTAGCGTAAAAAGAACCCTAAATTACCATATGAAATACTGGGCTCTTAGGAGCGAGCAGTATTTTGTAGTTATGGTGAATGGTTCCATGAAAATGTAACCACAATGGTCAGTAGCAGTCAAAAAGGTAAATCGGAGAGTAAATATTCTTGGGAAACAAGTAAAGGTCAAGCTAAAGCATCCTGTCGTGCCGCTGTGTTAATCCATGGTTTGCCTCAAACACCGTGTGTGGTTCCCCCACTCTGTCTCCCAGCTCAGAAAGCTTATAGTGAAAATGAGTGAGATTCAGAGAAGCAAAACAAGACTGGTCAAAGACACAGACCCCCTTCCATATGGGGAACGGCCAAGAAAGCTGGGACTCCGAAATTCATCCTGGAAGGGGATGCCTGAGGAGGATATGATCTTGTCACAGGGACCAGGATTGTTCCTCTGATCTCATCATACCCTGTGCCCAGGAGGCTCTGCAGATGGCTAAGCAATGTCCTGTGTTCTGCAGGAAGTAAAGTTTTTGCTCTGTCACTCTTCAGCCAAGGACTGATCCAGTCCTTGGGTGTGCAGTAGTGCTGGAGCTTTTACTTGAGAAGAAGCAGAGGTCCTGGGATCAGCAACAGGGCTGAGGCATTTCCATTAGAGCCAGGCATTTGCTCCAGTCTTCTGGCCAACTTGTTTTGAGCATCTTTTGCCATTATGTGGTTTGCAGTTTTGTCACAAAGGAAAAGAAATTATATGTGTGCCCTTATGCTCTTTATAGTATATTAAAAAAGGGGGGATGCGGGGGGGGGAACCTTTGTTTTGAGTTTCCTTCCAAAAACAATTTTTTTGGTTGTCTTTGGATTTTTTGCCTTGTTTTGTTTTACTGGTTAATGCCATCATTCATCTTTCCTGGTTTTGCTGTAGGACTTCTTAGATGGTTCACAGATGTGCACTGGAGATTCTCTCACTGGAAATTAAAAGGTAGCATGCTGAATCTTGAACACAAATAATCTTCATTTGTAACTTGAGTTGTTATTGCTCACAAAAGCAGACAGAAAAGAGATTTCACTGGATCTTGCTGCTTTGGTTTCCCTTTTCTCTGGAATTTTTAAAAACTGCCTCCCAATACTTGCGCAAGCCTCAAAATAGGGTTTTTAAAATAACATCACAGCTCAGTTGGCAACCTTCCCCCAAACAAGTCTTTCCTCATCCTATACTTTCTTTGGCCCTTTGCTAAATGCAGTGGAACTTTCTAATCAACAAAATCTGTTTTTTTCCTTTTCCTTCATCTCTTCCTGTTTAAAGCAGCTTGTTGCCCTGTTCAAGTATCTATTTATGCTGTTTACTGCAAGAAGCGAGGCTGATTTGTAGACACATTTCCCTGGTTATCCCTATCAGCTGTTCTTCTCAGGAGCCCCCTCATATCTATTTCTCCACTCGAGCTTGTACTTGAGCTCCTAGATGTGATCCCCTCTCAACTTTCCAGGTCTAAGCAGAGGAGTTTCTGCCACATCTGCTCCACATACTGAGCAGCTTTGGACGTGCCAAACCTTTTACCTTTCCTAATTTTGCATCTTCCTGTTTCAGACAAGATATCCTCTTTTTAGTGGAAAGCCATGACTCTCAGGGCCAACAGTGACAGCCCTATGCCATCTGGCCCAGGAAAATAATATTCCCAGCTCTGTGTGTGTAGCATGTCATATTTTCTTCATAACATGGTAAAAACCCCTTGGTTGGAATGTGAACTATTCACTGGAGATGGTGGCAAACATTCCCATGACTGCTGTCCCACCAAGTGTTAATCATGTTCCTGCAGAGAAACTGGATGACGATTCAGCAGAGAAAGGTGGCTGAGCATCAAGCGTATAAAGCTTCTCTGGAAATTGTATGCTGTTGTTTTCGTTAGTTTCTGACCTTGGTAAGCTGGGATTGATTGAATGCTCTGAGGGAGTTCAAAATGAGAATGGCTGAATCACAGCAGACTCACTGGACTGATCGAAGGCAACTGCAAGCAGAAATCTGCGTGAGTCATCCTAAAGAAAGAGGCCAGAGAAAAGGGTGGGTGTGCATTATACTAAAGTACATAGCTCTTCTGGGAACATGAACTTCTCAGGAGCTTCTGCTTTCCTATTCTGGTGTAAATCCGAAGGGAATCTACTGATTTCTATGAATTGCTCTAGATATGCACCAGACGGGCTCTGCTGGAACATGAGGTACAGCCCAAGCTCTTACACCTATTCTGTCCATAGACTTGCCTGTTTTTCACCTGCTGCAGATCCATATACGTGGGAAGGCATCAACTGAGAACAAAGGCCCAGGGCTGAGCAGGGACAAAACTGTACCCAGACACATTACGGGATCATGGCCTCAGCTTCTTCCACTGCGATATCCCGAATGTGTGGAGAAAAGGAGCTACCCTTCTTGGGCAGAGGCTGGAAGCACAGTGCCTCCAGCAGTAGGGCTATCCTTTGCCCTCATGTTGCCACTTTGACAGCCTTCCTTTCATGCCCTGCCTGACCAGTCAAGTTGTTCACCCTTCTACACCTGCCATGCTTGCCAGCGCGGGCAGGAAACAGGACTAACAAGAGCTAGTTGACTTGTCAGGGGGATGCATGGATGATTTTAGTATTTTTTGTGTGGATTGAGGGACTGGCAATGCCACAAAGGGTGTTGGTCTTAATCCTACACATCAGCAGTGTCCCAGCACCCTCGCATCTTGACAGTAGCTCTATGGTGTTTGTAAAACGGGTGTCGTCTCGTTCAGAGTAAACAGCAGCCTGGTAAATACAGCCACAACGAAGCCTTTGCTTGAAATCCCAGAATGAAACCAGCTGCCCCATCCTCTGCATACCCCATGGTTGTTTCTAGAAGGGTATGTGGTACCCTGCCATCCCCAAACCAAATAACAGTTCCTGCTGCTTATCTCTGGTGGAGACTGCTGTCCATTCAATGTGCTGAGCTGCTGGTGAGACTGCTCCCAAATGTCCTTCTGTCAGAATGTGCTGGGTGAGACCAGGCAGTTTAAATCATCTGTTAGCTTGATAATTTGGCTTCTTTTGACCCTAGAAGCTGAGGGATAGCCCAAATGAATACCTGCCCTAGCAGGCTGCCAGTGCATGGGGGCTGAGCAGCCAAGTGCTCACTCATACGCTCCCTGCAACTGAGCACCAGGCAGCATGTTTGGGGCACTCCTTCCCGGTGACTCCAAAACTTCCTCTGGCCAGGCTTCTGCTGAATTTTCCATTCAGGGCACTGCTATCGACAAGGTGTCATGCTTCCACAGCATGGTCCAAGCGAGGATCTCAAAGCTCTTTATAGATGGAAGTAAGCACCATCTCAGCAGTGACCTTCCAAGGGAGGGAAGCATCAAAAGCCTTAGCTTGGAGCCATAGTACTGGAGCTGTTTATCTTGGTCCAAGGACGTACCACTGTAACCTCCCATCAATGACAGGACACCCTCAGCTACAGCCAGTGGCAGAAAGAGCTGAGGGCACTCAGCATGCTGGCAGAATGGGCTCCCAGCCTGGCAGGGAGAAAACAAAGGGGAAAAAAAACCAGCCAACCTGTTAAAAGCACCCCACAGGTCATACTCTCACAAAGGTGTCCATGGGCAAACCTCAGCACCTGCAGATACCTGTCCCTTCTCTGAAGGAGCAGCTAGCAGGGGCTCAGGTGACAGAAACAGAGTCTGTCCTCTGTCCCACTCCCCCGGCTGCTCCCATAGGTCACCTCCTCTCTGCCTGGCTTTATCTTCCCAGGTTTGTTGCTTTTGCTGCTCTTTCTGTTTGTCACAGGAAGAGTGCCAGCGCAACCATAAACTCTGTTCCCCTGTGGCGAGGCTCTTCCATGTTCAAAGGAAAGTAGTTAGGCTAATATTTACAAGAAATATTCTAATTCCAGTGTGTGAAACCATTGTCTTCACAACGTCTTTCTGTGACTAAGCATTAAAATGTTTATTCAGACTGGACTGAGGTCTATTTCAAGTCAAAACCCCACAGTCAGACATTCCTGCATCCTACAACAGTTTCCCTCAAGCCAACTGTGAAGGGCAAAGCTGGCTGTAGCTGTCTGGGGGACAGAAGGGTCCTCTCCTGCTCACGCATCATCCCCTTGTTTCTCAAAAGTGATGCATGGTGAGTGTGGTGGCTCAATACCTAAGAAGCATTGCTGCTCTGCACGTGAATGAGTGCCCAGCACTTCCAGGAAACTATGAGATGGGCAGTTCCCCTTTTTAATGGCCATCTAAGCATTGGATTTACCTGCATGTTCCCACCAATCTTCAACAGCAGAAAAATATCTCCTGGAAGCTTTCTTCATTTCTAATTTCTCTGTATCTTGATGTGAAAATCTAGTGTCTGATGAGATACAAGAGCTGGTTTTTTTCAGGTTCTTTTTGTTTTTTTTAACCACATTATCAGATGTCTCCCAGAAAGTTTCTCCTTGTGATCTTATGGTATGAATACTCTTTGGGGTATTATGGCATGCATCTTCCCAGACTAGTCCAGGAAATGTAACCAGGTGAACAAACAGAAGTATAATTGCATATTCTTGCACCTTCTATAGATGTAAAGGTCCAATAAGTATGTAAAAACACAAGGCTTGCATGTATAAATGTGATAAATGCAAAGCCCAAGGATATTCACTGCAGAGAGACACTGCAGCAATAAATGAAGTGAATCTATGTGTGTATATTGTGCCTTTGTGTTCTGGACTGTGGTATTACTAACTTGGAAAACTAAAAAAATGAAAAGAAATTATCACACTTCCTTAAAAATTATGAGATTTTTAAAAGTATATATATAGTGAATTCTATGTCTTCCACTTTTTCAGCCTTCAGGTTCTGCTCTGGGATATACTTTCAAGCTTAAAAAAAAGCATTGTTGAGATTCCTATAGAATCAAAACAGGGCTTGAAAAGACACCATTTGTCATGAGCCACACACTGAAGCTGTGAGAGCTGGCAGCAGTGACAGTATTACAATTAAGAATAACATTTTTTCCAGATAGGATAAACACCATTTGTCACTTCATAAGCTTTAGGATTTGAAAATGGAACTACAACTATTTTATTTTCTCCTCCAGATGTAGATGATCTTGCTTCATCTTCTGACATTACAAGTATTAGTCGTCACCATTAAATGAAATTAAAAGCCTCCTTTCTTTCAGCTCCCCTCTCTTATTCCCCAGTTTTGACACTGTTTTCTTGAGCATTGACGTAGAAGCCATCCAAGTGCTTTACTACTGATTAGCTGTATCGCTTCAGACTCAAAACGCGCTATAATAGAAAAGAAAGATCCAAAAAGGGTGACAGGGAAGTGGGTGGGAATACTTGAAGTTCTTAGTATCCGTACTGGAAAAGTCTGGTATTTGTTATGGCAGTACGTTTCAGAATTGCAGGTCTAGGGTCTGTATGACAGAGGTAAATTTGCAGTTAAATTGGATCCCTGGGTATCTTTTTGTTATGACAATTGCACCCTGTACAGAAATGTCAATAAAGCTGTTAGCTATTCATTCCATATGTCAGTGAATGGGAGAGGGATGTGACCGCATCCATGGGTGCAGCTGGGAATGCTTACTGCAGCACTGTGGAGCAGAGGAAACCTAGAAAGGATCCCAGCCAGAATTTCCAAATATCCACAATGCAATAATCTGGTGTGCATCACCTAGGAAAGCTGTGGGAGTGCTGGATGTATAAAGATTTTAAACACCTTTGAAAATCCTTCAGCCAGAAGAAGTATGCCACTAAATGAAACCTCACTGCAGGGTGATGGATAGTCCATTGTTTTTCTCAGTGAAGTTAAAAAGGGATTTTTAATGACCACAGATAAATAGGATCCAGGTGATGCCTCTTGCTGCTGAGATGGTGTAACAGGGTGTCCCCTAAGGAACACAGAGGAAAATCAGCCAAAGGAACAGCCAGCAGCACTCCCTGTGGTTGTCCCATCTTTCTGATATCTCCTGCTCTCGTGTGCCTGGCTCCGAGCCACAGGGGGATCTCCAGGCTCCTCAAGCTGCAGGGTTTCTCATTTTACATCCCTGAGTGAGTGACTGTCAGAGCTCTGCTTGCTGGCACGCTCTTCTCCTGCCTCAGATTTGGGCACTGACAAGTCATAGTGTTCCTAACTGCTTTTCTTTTATTGGTCTTATTTTGATTTTTTTTCTCCAGCCAGTGCCCTCCAAAGTGATGAGAGGCAGCCTGGATGCAGATGGCCAGGCCAGAAGCCTCTCCCCCCTGCAAAGCTAAAGAAAATGCACATTCCTTTGCAGAGTCATCATGAGAGACACACAGGTCCCTTCTGCTCACCCCTGCCCTCACACTGGCAAAAGGCGGTGTCCGTGTTTGGGGAGAGAAGCGCTGCTGGGCTGCTTCCCCTCTGCCCTCCATCATAGAGACTGTCCTTCCTGGGTCCTGAGTCGGTGCTTGTGTTAGCCTGCACTCGACACTCCAGCGAAAAACAGCATAATGTGAGTACCAATGACTCAGTCCACCTAAATGAAGGTTAACTTAAAAGAAGATACTGCATTTTTTTACGGTTCTTGAGAGAACATCCTGGAGCTACCACTAGGAACAAAGCACTGACTTAGTGGGGGACAGAAATCATATGCCATGTACAAGAAGATGAGGCGAAAAATTGTTAGAAACTGCAAAGTGATGTAACTCAAAAAGGTAAAGTAAATGCTGAACCGCCTCAACTTAATTTTGTGCATTGCAATAGACTTTCCCCACATCACTGTACACGATGCCTTCACCAAGACCCCAGCATGCTGCAATGGGCCATGAATGAGACAAGTGCTGTGCCCAAGCTTCACCCCACAGTTCAAGGCCTGGTTCTCTGCCCCATGGGCAGCCCCAACCTCGCTCTCTGCTCCCACATGAGAAGCAGTGTCCTGAGGCAAGGACCCCTGCTTTGTCCCCCATATGCCATCCCAACTCTGGGGAGAACTGGGACCAGCCAGAAGGACAGGCCTTTCAGCCTCCTCTGTTCCCCAAATACCTTATTTTTAACCTGAAAACATTCTTTATAATCTTAAAACAGCCTGGGGACTTGGCATCTCCACTGTCTTTGATCCTTTGACATTCATTCTGGCTGCGTGTAATTTCCAACCTGGGAAGGACGGAAATTTCATGACAGTGCCCCTCCATTTAAGCACATGCCTGCCTTGGGATTGAGTCATCCCTGGTGAGAGGATTTGGAAAGCAAAGCCTTCCTGACCTGAGCTCATTGTTTTTTACGCCATGCTGCCTTGCCACACTGCCTGGCCCCCCTGGGCTGTGAAAAGAACACTCACATGCATAAGTTGGTTCACGATGCACAAGCATCATGAAGCAGCAGAGAAAGCATTTGACTTGCATGTGTCAAGTGTGCTAGAAATAGATCAGCATGCAGCAGAGAGGCACAGGTACCTTTTGCACAGGAGAAAAAAGGAGCATCCCAAGCCTTTTGAGGTTTCTCAGCAAGCAGTGACATTATCAAAGACAGGAAAAGATTTAGAAGAATGTCCTTGTAATAGCTGAACACAAAAGTGTCCAAAAGTGAAATTTTGATAGCTTCAGAGATGATTTCCTTTGTGTTGTGCCTGATTTACTCATCATTTCACATAATACGAAAACTTGAAAATAAGGCACAGTCAAAACATTCTGGAGAGGTACATTCCTAACATCCTGCCTCAGGTGAACTTTATCCATTCTACAGTCAAAGGAGGGAGGTATCCATACGCCTCAAGATGGGGATGGTTTAGGCTGTATTATTCAGGGCACTTCTGAGTGAGGGGAAGAGACAAAGAGATGGGAACAATCCTCCCCTTTTACCTGAAACCTTTCTGCTTGCCTTCCTGCAGTGAAAAATCTCCACAGCCATTATCACCCACCTCCCACTGGCTTTGCTATGAGCCCGGTCCAGGGAGACCTCAGATGTGTAACCAACAAAGTCGAGCCAAGCAGAAACTGAAATGAAGGACTGTGACTAATTAAGATATTCTCTTGTGAGTGCATTCAGATGAAAGTTCCTGGGAAGAGAATATAAAAATCCTAAGTAGCTGTAAAGTGGCTCTTTTCACCAACCGTAAAGCACAGTATCACATAATAACTCACAGCTGTGCATATTTGATCCTCATCTAGGATCAGCTCATGCATTATTTACATCCTTATTACTGGCAGTGGAGTTGGGCAGAAATGACGGTAATATCTGTTACACCTGATGGGAGACAAGCATTTTGCATAGCTCACACTTGTTGCTGCGCATGGCCCAGAGAGGCACGGTAGGAGGAGGTGGGAAAGCAACTGAGCTTGGAGAAACTGGAACTCTTTAGAAATCATAAAAAAGGGAAGAGGAGGCATGTTTTAGAGTGTGAACAGGCACTCGGTGGGAGAAAGAAAGAAAACTTGTTCACTTTGCCTCTACACAGTGCTGCAGCAAAGAGCAGGTGAAGAGAGGAGAGGCACAGGTGGAAAGTCCTGCAGGACTAGCAATGCATGAAGCTGCTGCATGCTCTCAGAGAGTGAGCTGAAGTCCTTGTTAGTTGTGTCCTTTGATTGACACTTGATGGCCTATGATAAAGGTAAGGGGTCAGGCAGGTTTCTTGGCCACCAGCCCAGGCAGGGAGCTGCTCCCTAGCTTGGAGACCTCTAACAGGCACTGAGGGCCCTGGCATGTCCCTAAAAGAGACGATGAGACACACCACACCCTGTGGTGCTCAGGCAGCCTCCTGTCATCAGGAGTCCCAGGACTGCTGTCACGTAGCCTGCTTGTGGAGGTGGCTGGTGGTGGCTTTTGCACCCATGGGGAAATGGATGGACACCACCAATTACACTCCTACAGAGCACTCAGGAGCGGGTGGCAGCTGAAAACTTTCCCTCCTTTCCAGTGAGGTGAGGAACAAAACCATGAAAAGCTGTGTTTTCTGTGCCTGAAACCCATTTTGGCTCCTACAACGCTGTCCAATGGACAGCCTGGAACAGATTATTTCTGCTGTCTTTAAATAGCTGCTCCAAAGTCCTTGCTGGACAGCAGGGACAACCTTCCCAGATAGGCAGCCAGGCAGAATGGTTTAGCTCTGCTGGTGCCTCACGGTTATCACCAAAAGGATATTCCAGGACCACATCCAGCTGCAGGCAGAAACAGGCAGGAAGCTAGCACACAAGCTCCTATACACCACCTGCTGCAAAAACTGGAATAAAACCCCAAAGCAGTAGCCCTTCAGTCAGCAATGTGACTAAACCCAGGTCGGCTGAAGCCAAATTCTCTGGTTAAATAAGCAGACCACCAAGTATTACTTCTCTGACACACAGTAGCACCATGCTGGATCATGCAGGCAAGATGAAACTAGCCTTTCTCCCGCCCTGAACCCTAATTCAGAGGCAACTTTTCAATGAATCACGGATCAGTCTGTCCAATTGTGTCTGATCCCTGTGGGTCAGGAAGCAGGAGCGCCACATTGCAAAAGCTCTGTGTGCTGGCCTGGCTGCAGAGGAGGAATGTGAGGAAGGAGTCGGCAGTGCGAGGCTCACATCAGGTCAAGTTCCTGTATACATGGAAGGTTTAGACTCAAGTGTGCTATCAGCTGCAGCCACTCGAGGCAGCCAAGATTCAAGGACAAGCTTCATCTGTGGATGAAGGTTATGGGAAGAAAAAAGGTCCAGAGCTGTATGAAAGCACTTGGCCCATTTGGAGGACCTCTGAGCAGTGGCCCCCAGGGGAGGCATAGCTGCTAGTGTGCATAATTGCCAAGAGTTTTAAAGTGAAAATCTACAGCACAGCATGACTTTTGATGTTGTCCAGATCAAAGCAGCTTTGTGGTTTAGAAAATGTGTCATCAGAGGGAGGGGAAAAAAATTAATGGGAACCTCTTCCAGGACAGCCTAGCAGTAGGTAAGGGGTAACCTGCTTGGTACAGA
This sequence comes from Pandion haliaetus, assembly GCA_013401275.1. Taxonomy (NCBI): domain Eukaryota; kingdom Metazoa; phylum Chordata; class Aves; order Accipitriformes; family Pandionidae; genus Pandion; species Pandion haliaetus. The sequence continues at coordinate 35,811 of VYZV01042234.1, forward strand.
CACCCTGTGTGAGATTTGTATAACCCTCACTGACAGCCTGGCAAATTGCCTGTGGGCTTGAGAAGAGGGTACAGCGTGCCCCAGACCAAAACCAAGCTCGTGTGCATGGGCTAGGTTTGTAGGCTACACCACATCACAGCTAGTTCAGCTGGCTTCCCCCTCCCAGGGCACCTGAACGATTTTGCCTTGCCTTACATCTTCTCTAGTGTCTTATGGTGATTTAGGAAAATGTAAGGAGACATAGCCTGAGTTTTCCATGAGCTCCCTTTGCAAGGTAGCCTTGTACAGGACAGCTATAGGAAAATGCCTTATATTCCAGCGCTCCCTCCCCAAGTTCTTCTGTGCAGGGGTAAGGCACAGATGCATCTCAGTGTTTGCTGCTTGGAGAGAGTCCCACGCTTGAGACCTTTATCTGACTCACCTGATTTGCCCTGGCTCCAGCACATGACTGGTGTAAGCAGTAGGACAAGGCTGGTGCAGAGAAATATGTTCGTTAGCACATTCCATCCATCCAATTGTCCACAGATGTTTAACAAGACCCAGAAAGGCCGCCATGAGTCCAGGCAGCTCAGGCCTCATCTGTAATCGCTTCCTGTGCAGCAAGTTGCAATCATATGAGAGCTACAGGCTATTAAGACTATTGCCCTACCAGGAACACAAGCAGGAGAGACCTCCCTGACACGATTTTAGTTCAGATCATCTCAGGATCCTCGTGTGCTATGAGAATCACAATTCATGGGCTAAATCCTGAAGGCCTTGCCCAGTATTTTTTCTGGAACTGAAAAGCATTTGTGGAAGCCACGCAGAAGCCTTACCTGGCTAAATGCTTTGAGACCAAGTGTCCTGCTTTCCCTCAGCAGGTATCTAGCACCATAAAAGCCTACCTTGCTTTACAAAGCACAGAAGAGAGAGGGATTATCTGCCCTGAGGAATTCACAGTCTAGGAGGTGTCAATATGAGGGTGGGCAGTCTCCTAGTTTTGTAGTGGATTAGTCTCCATTAATCTTCAGGTCTTTCAGATTTTGCCATTTTTTGAAACAAAAAAATTTCCAGTGTTGTTGTGAATCCCTTTAGAATGCGAAGGTAGAGACCGCTCTTGCATGTTTGCTGGTGAGACTTGACAGGAGCAATGGCAGGGCAGCTTCAGAGGAGTTCATGCTCTGGAGTTCATAAAGTGATGGTAGGTGCTGACTGGGGGTACATTTCTTGACCCTACCAGCAGGATGGGGAGAGAGCTGGGAAAGAACAGGCATGTGATTCCTTGCATTAAAACAGACAACTAAGTACTATGCGGTGTAGTACTGTGTGTGTTCTGGCAGTGCATGCTGAACCCTGTGAAGGCAAGGGGTCCTGAGGCATTTGGTGCAGGCACTCAGCCTAATAGTAGGCTCCTCCATCATTTCTTACAGAACATGGCAAGAGGTCACAAAGAAAGATGTATCTTCTGTTCAGTATTTATCATTAGGGCTGAGACTTGTTCAAGGAATTCCTGTCCTCCCAATAGGCTGAGGTCAAATGCGAACACAAATCTCACTGATAAGGTTGTCAAAACATGCCAATTGAATGACAGATATGATTAATAAGGAAGATAATAGTGATGTGATAGGCCATGGGGAGGAGACTACTAAACCAGTTGTAAAAATGGAGAATACATTAAAGGAGGCAGCAAAGCCAAGCCAGAGTGAAGAGGTTTACACTGCAGAGCAAAAGTCAAATCTGGGTGCTGGTGCAGGAAACTTTGCTATGAGCACACCAGTCACTACAGGAAGGCTTGGAACATCTGCAGGAAAGTCACCCTCTTATGACATCCAGATGGTTTCGGGATAACTTCCAGAGACACCTGTGATTTCATTGCATTAATGTGTTGCATTGCATTCCCTGGTATACTAATTTTCAGCCTGGGCATCTATCTATCTGAACTATCTCAGAGTATTGGTGGGATGTGTCCTTAAAGAGTTTAGTTCTTTAACACTGTGGTTGTGCAGCAGACCAGGGATATAGCAGGGGGAGGAAATCCCCACACATACACCATTTTCAGGATTACAAGGACAACTACAAGGGCCACAGATTCCCTGTTCCTTATTAGCACCAGCTGCTGTGGCATACATGCTCCAGGTCACCCAGGAATGGCCATACGGCTCCTGTCACTCAGATTACGGTTGTTTCCAACCCTACACATGTTTGCACAAGAAAAAGCTGGAGGCTGAGGTGGAGGAGGAAGGGAAAGGTTGGGCACAGAGTACTGCACTGCTCTATCAGTGGGTGTAGGTGAAGGGCAGGACAGGTTTTACAATGCCCTTTCAGCCATCCCAAAGCACCTCTCAGCAGAACTGAGAGTAGTAGGGGTGAAGAGCACATTGCCTGTACCTCAGAAGAAGGCAAGGCACAGGGAAGAGCTCTTGCTTTCCTGGCTCATATCTTGCTTATGCTGCTTCTGAGATAGTGGCCCCAGACGATGCTTCAGGCACAGAACAGGCCACTTCCCCCCCAGTCTCAGCCTCATTTCTTGCCTTGGGTTCCAGTTCACTATTGTGAAAGAGTTGCAGAGGGCAGACCCTGGCAGCTCAGCCTGGCACACCCTTGGGCCCTTTGGGTACTGGTGGCCATCCACAGGTACACCCTACCCCGGGCACTCACTCCGCGTGTTCTGCCTTTCCCTTTCCAGCCACACCAACACCCTCCTCTTCCCCAGCACGCCTGCACCCCAAGAACTGTGGGTCTCCACTGAGCCAGTGCCACCACGTAGACTGAGCTGAGGAATAAGCAGCAGAGAAAGCAAGTGCTTTGCACCCATGAGAGGGTGTTTCTATGTAAACTGTCAGTATACCGAGTTGTACTGATACACAACCCTGGCACAAATGCACCCAGCTGTAATCTGCACACAACAAAACTCCAGACAGGCATAAATTGATGGTGGGAGCTGGGGTCATGGCAAGGAATCAGGTTTCTGGGCACCGACAGCGGAAATTTGGGTTAATCTTTTATGCCAACAAAGCTTCCATTTTAATTTAAAGCTCTCTCTCATCTTTCTGCCTTCCTACTCTAAACCAAACATGCTTTTACCTACTGGAGACTTACTGCCAGTGAATCAGATGAAAAAAACATTTTTCTTGCACTGTCATAAAGCCCCATTCTGGGGCAACTGCATGTGTGGAATTTTCCAGGGGGTTGTGATAAGCAGCCCATGTGTACAGAAAAATAAACGGTGCGGCTTTTAGGTGCTACTTGAATTGCCCTGGATTATTTCCGCAACACCTGTACAGGCCCTTAACCAAAGCCTCTGGCTGCCTCCAAGTGAAACAGGGCATTCGATGCTATCAAGACAACCAAATGCCAAGCAAAGAATTTAGAAGTGTCAGCAAACAATACTGGAGTTGTTGGGATATTTAGGAGTGTCTCGAGCAGCTGTAGCCAGCTAAAGTACATAAAAGGGAATAGCAAATAATTCGCAGTGGTCCACGCTATTGATATAATGCAGACACACACTGGAAAAGCAGGTGCCTAAATGTCATGTTCCAGGCTTGTCCCTGAAACCCAGGTAACAGGTTTCCAGTTCCTTACCAGACGTGGTAGAAAAAAAATGTACAATGATTTACTGCAGTGACTGTGGAGTCAGGTAACTCCAATACGAGGGATTCATTTCTGTTATCCATAGACAAATGAAATGAAGTGCCCTGCCTCTATGTAAGTATAGAAGAAAGTCCAGTTCCAAGTCAGCTGCTTCCCTCCTATTGTTTCCTTGAATATGTTTTAATTTTTACATTTAGCTGAATCATTTCTAATTGGTGGTATGTTACATAAGTCCCTCCTACCTGAAATCAGAATTTCACAGATTCCTCAGTCCATTCCTGCTCTTCTTAAAGCCAACAGGAGTTTTGCTGATGGTCAGTAGGAGAACTAGCTCCAGTACAGATCCTGATCATGAGATCCAGTGTATAGGCATCAGAAAGGTGAAGACATGTACATGGGAGAACTGTGTACCTCCCTCCATATCCCTGCTTTAGCAAAAGACACAGAAAGGGTAGAGGTCAGTCCCACTTCTGGGCTTGGCAGGGATGCTGTGTTTGCTGTATGAACCTAATGCACCCAGACGAGGTGTCGAACAGTGATATATATGCCCGAGCTAGAGAAAAAGAGCTAGAAGGGGCTCCTGGGATCTTCAAGCTGAGCCCCTGACTGCCACAAGCACTGCATCTCAATTCCCGGTATGAATTTTCAGACAGGACAAGAGGGGATATACTCACCTTCCCTTTGCACCCCAGCCCCATGACACCACACATCACACTGTGGCCAGGCTGCCCAGCCCCTCTGTGTGCGCAAGAGCTGGACTCTCACTGCGCATCCACTTGTCAGAGCTCCCGAGGTTTTCATGTGTCCCTAAAAAGCCTTTGAATGTCCTGGCAGTCTTGTTCCCCAGCCTTAAGCATTAACCTATGTAAGGGAAGAAGGCTATATACCTCATCGCTCCTGTAGTCAGGCCTGTTGTACTGGCTTCCCCTCTGATCCCTCCCAAAATCCTCAGTTGCCAGTTTGCTACAGTGGACCCCCCCCTTCACATCTTTCACAGCCTGCCCCATGCCAAGGACTCTGACCTCCCTCATCTCCTCTCTGCCACACACCTGAGCCTCTCCATCCCTTGAATCTCTGGCTGCTCACGCTGTCACCCTGCACACTCCTTCCCCGGCAACCTTCTGCACTTTCAAACTTCTGCCCTCCCCATCACCTGGCAAGCATTTAGCTGCCACACCAGCTGCACAGCCCACAGGTGATCCAAAAGAGGTGACAAGAGAGCAAGCCCTGTGACACCAAAGCCTACGTCTCCCTCTCTTTGCTTGCACTGTCATATGGAACTGAAGTGTACCAGAAAGTTGCAGGCATGGGGCACCATCCAGACACAGCTCATGTCTCTTCTTACGAATTACAAGGAGGAGAAACTTACCCGGTGGTTGTGGGTAGTTTCCAAAAACAACCTTCGTGATCCTCTTCAGCTGGTGCTGCACCCTAGGTAGTCCTTAAAGGCTAGAGCTGAGGCAGCACGCAGCAGCTTGGGGACTACTCTGTGTGTGGGCATGAATTCAAAGGTCACAAGAAATGCAGAGGCTCTCGCAGTCACGCACAAAGGCTGGCTGTGCCAGCTGAGCTGGGAACAGCTCGCGGAGAGCAGACGGCAGAGCCAAAGAGCCCGTGAAAAAAAAAATCAGCCCAAAGACTTCAAAGGAGACAAATTTCTTACAAACCACACTTTTTCTGCAATGCTAACAAATTGTGCTCAAGAAATCCACCTCTTCTTTTAGAAAAATTCAGCCGACTTGCTCCTTCTCTCGAGAAATGTTTCCGAGCCCAAAGTAAGTGCAAACAGATGCGAGTATGTCAGAGGCTGTGAAAAGCTGGAGGATCTTTACAGGAAATGGCAGCCCCACAGAAATACACCCAAGATTGAGTTTGAAACTTAATGACGATAAGTCCGACCTGAACACCAGCAACATTGTCAAGGGGGATGACTTTCATGAAATATCCAGGCAGCTCACCAGTTCCACAGCTCACAGTGCCCTTGCTACCTTCCCAAGGGCCGGCAGCTCCAATTCTCCCTGCCTTGCTGCCAAAACCTCCACCGCTGCTCCAGAGATGTAGCCCAGCATTTTTGCTTTAGCATTTTATAGTGCAACAATATAATATTTAAGAGGAGCATGAAATTAAATGTGGTCTCAAACTAGGTCTCCCCAGGAGTGCTGCACAAGGTGCATTATTCATTTTCATATTTAATTCATTCCAAAACTCCATTTGTGGATCCCATGATGTGTGCTGACCTGGAGCAGCACAGAATCAAGGTTTCTCACCACGGAACATACGGGGACCCACACCACAGGATGGAGAGAGCTTGGAGAGCCCTTTCTACTTCTTGGGTATCTTGAACATAACAGAGGCACGTGCCTGGATTCCCATGGCTCAGCGGCCTGGGTCTGTCTGTGATCTGGGGTTAAATGTCTGTCTTGGTGCTCTCTGAGCTCATTTTTCAGAAGGGCCGAGCGCCAAACTGAAGTCTTCAACAGCTGAGCTTGAAAATTATAAGTATTACTTGGTAATGAATCCTGTGAAAAATTAGGTATATCTTAAACTGTGCCCCCCAAGTTTTTTAATTTTTCACCTTAATCTATCTCAATTTTACCAAATCAAATCTACTTCACCTTAATCTAGCTCAGTTTGCCATCAGCAATGGACATCGCTCCCGCCGAAGAGAGGATGTTGTGAACAGAAACTCATGAGGCACTCCAAGGTGATAGAGATAAGCACCAATGATAATAAAAAAATGAGAAAACAACAATTTCTTCTTAGTAGTGGGGTTTGAGCAGCATGCAGTAACTAGGATGTAAACTCACATGTGGAACAGTCAGGGGAAAATCAATCTTGCCTCGTTGCTCAATAAGTTAGTACTGCACATTTCATACACTGAATGAGGCAATGAAAAAGGAAAAAGCAGAACATATGATCAGGTAATTAGCAGTATGCAAAGGAGCCTGAATTAAAGTGGCACTGGACTCCCTAATCCTGGTCCTTCCTATCTTTGGCTGCTTGACTTTGCAGCCTTAGTGTTCTTTGAACACAGACTTTGGGTTATAAATCAATATTTATATTACAGGGATACCCTTATTTCCCCCTTAAGACAAGATGTGCCAGTACAGGCACAGCATCTGATCCAGCAAGCTTACAATCTGAGGACACTAGTGTGGAATCTGAGGACACTAGAAGGAAGAGGATGACGGAGAAATAAAATAAGCTTAAATGCCTATGGTTGTATGTATATATATGTGCACACACACATACACAAAAATTAATTTATATGTACATATGTTACATATTTAAATACTCAGGATTTTAAATATATATGTATATGCATAGAGTATCTGCAGAATTATATATATATCTGTCTTCAGTATTTGATGAAGCACTGCCTTTCCCCAGCTGCCTCATAGCCTAGCTTACAGACAGTGGCTAGTTTTCCTGCTGGCATTGTAGCATCAGCAAGCTGCAAGAGCCATATCAAAGACAAGGCCTTCCAGATTTCTTCAGGGAGATGCTCCATGCATAAGATGAAGTATGGTGATATTGCAAAAATATATGTGAAAGGAATGGGCAAATTTTCTGAAAGCTTCTAGGAAATTACCTTTTTCATTAGGGTTGGCTGAAAATGTTTTGAAGAAGCATTTCAACAGGAAATTATTTTTAAATTTCTTCTATTTACTTGTCTTCTATAGAAATTGTCCATTTTGCTTATTCAGTTTTGAAGGAGGGATAGCGAAACCTGATTTTTTAGTTTCCAAAATAATTTGTGTGTGTGCATCGCATGAAAATTGAGACAATGTATGAGTTTTAACGTAAGAAAACACTTTTTCACTGTGAGGGTGACTGAGCACTGGCGCAGGTTGCCCAGGGAAGTTGTAGAGTCTCCATCCTTGGAGACACTCAAAGGCCCTCTGGACACGGTCCTGGGTAGGGGTGTTGGACCAGATGACCTCCAGAGGTTCCTTCCTGCCTCAACCACTCTGTGATTCTCTGATTCTGTTCATTTGGGCTAAATATCTAACTCTGATGATTTAGATTTGTCATTTATATAGTCATTTACTTTCATCGGCAAATGGCAAAAGTGGTATCCAGTAGTTTTCAGTTATTTTTGAGTCATTAAACCCTAAATGTTTTCCAGTAGAAATACAGATTCATCTACAGTGAAATGAAACCTAATCACATAAAGTTTCATTTTCATTTACTGAATCTCCTGGTCCTGGGTCAGAGGACCTCAGCAGGGCTCCAAAGACCCCAGTAATGTAATTGTTATCACTAATAACTATTTATTTTCTTAGAATGACTTTGACCTCTATAAGGCACATTCAAATGGCTACCAGTGAGTAATATTTATCATACGTGCGTATTGAGACACATGGCATTACTCCCATCCTTCAGGTCCTAACAGAGATGCCCTGTAAACATCTGTGGACTATTCTTGGGACACATGTATTTCCTTGTCATTCTCGCATAGAGCAACCCTTGCTTCTAACCTCCAGCGTGGTTTGTTTCTGGAGTTTCATTGATTCATTTTTGAAGCAGACGATTACCTGTTTTAACCAACATTACCAAAACCAACACAAGGGTTTACAAAAGTGCTGAACATCCCAGGAAACCCACAAAAAACACTCTTTTGCTTTCTCAAAAGCCTGCTTGTGCTGTGTGCAGACTAACAAATCAAAGTGCCTGCAGTGGTGACTAATGCCTCCCTTGAAGAAAAAGACTGATTTCATGTGATCTGCTGTACTTAGCAAACCTGCCTTTCTTCATACTCATCGGTGTAAATAAAGAGTAATTTAACTGAAATCAGTGGTTATACCAGTGACAAAGTGGGGTGTAGTAGGATATGATTCAAGCCCACAGGGGTGAATATACAGTTGTTGACAAGTGTGCATATCACCAAACAATGTCTCAGCTTTCAAAAAGACTGGGAAGCCTTGAAATTGTGTATTGTATCTGTACCAGCTAAAGTCTATTCTTTGAAATACCCCTTCTCATCCTGACCTGACAGGGAGAGGAAGAGAAAAATTCCCCTGTTCTCTTTATTCTGTTATTAGTTATTAGTTATTATCTATTAGTTAGCATTTCTTTACATATTAATAGCCCTCAAAGAGCCCACCCTTCCTTCAGGGCCTGCTATGAAGGGCTGAGTGAGAGAGGAATGATTTTTTAGTGGAGGAAACTGATGGACTGACGAATCAAGGAGACAGCTCCTTCCAAAACATGGGGGGAAGACAAGGAGGAGATGGCTGAGAGGAAGCAATCGCTCACATGCCACATGCTTCCAAGAGTCTTTGTGAGTCTCTTTTTTTCATTCAACCTTATTTCACAGCTGCATTCAGTTTCTCCAGCTTTCACACAGACTTACATGAGCACAATTGTCATTCAGTGTTACAAGTAGTCTAGTTCTCAGTCTGTAGTTGTCTGCTGTCACACAGATTTTGTACTAATACTGGCTGCCTGGAACACATGGCTCAAAGTCCCATCTTAGGCACCTTGCCTTAAGTCTGAAGTTAAACACAGGGGTTTTTATTCCTATTTCTGATATAATCTACTTGAAACACATGTACTCAGCTCAGGAAATTTCTACTAATTTCTATTCCTTGATAAAGGCACTTCCAAAAAAGGCACCTATGTGTGTTGCAGTGTTTGCCAGAGGCACACTGGTAAGTTGGTACTCTGTGTCCTTTTGGTTGGCATGAAAATTGTAATGAATCATTGATAAAGCTAATAATGTACTCAGTGTAATCTAATATTACAGCACAGTAGCTGCACCCAGTGCTTACAGCACAGGAATATACAAAAGTAATTAATTTTACACTACTGAAGCTAACTGCAGTTGAACCTCTCCAGGTTATGAAAGTTTGCCAAAGCAAGTGATGAAAATGATCAACGTAGACTACGCAGGGGCTGAGTTTTAAACAGCTGGGCCAGACCCAGGGGCACTTTAACAAAAGAGGATATAATATACATCTGACATATCCCAAGCAGCCCATAAAAGAGCTGTCAACACCTACATATGAAACTGAGCTACATGGGAGTGCACTTCAGGCAGGCATTGTTGCTTCCCAAGTCTTTCATGGAGCATGATGGATGTTTACTTTACGAGCAGACTCACTTCATTTGCAAAGTAAGAATAGATAATACAGGCCAAAAGTAATCATAGCCCTGAAGCCAGCCCCTTTGTTGGTATACCATAATAGTTCTTTGAAGAAGTCACACAGTCATGGGCCAGATGAAGCTCTGATCCACTCACTCCCTGAAATGGCAAACTAAGCATTGTCTTTTAAATTAACATTTTTTAGTTAAATAAGAATGTTATACTCCAGCTTACTATACATTTAAGTAGTATCCACAGACAAACAACTCTCATCAGATACCATATCCTACCCAGGTGGAAAAATTCAGTTGAACTCATTCCTCTGACAGCAGAAGCCAGAACCAAATTTAGCCCAAATTTATACTGGTCTGTGGATCATCATAGCCCAAGACATTCATAAGGGAAATTACTGCTTCCTCACTAGCAACAATGCTGCATTTTCTGCCTCTTCGGAAACTGTATTGTTGGTTACTACATAAGAAGCAGGATAGGATAGGAAAGGAGAGGACAGGACAGTGCAAGGATACATGTCTGGCTTGAGCTTGTGAGGCCATCAAGCCCGGTCTCCCACCACCTATAATTCTTTTCAGAAAAGTTTCCAGCTCAGAGACTAGCATCACGTTACCCATCTGCCAGGCTTACTCTCTGGGGTGATCAAGGAAACATTAACACATTACCTCCCAGCCAGCCTCTGAAGGAAACTATCCTCTTCCTACCCAAATGCCCAGCATGTCACATCTCCACAGGAAAATCGAACAGATGGACTTGACCAAACAGGAATTTATTGGGCAGGAGAGCTGAAGAGCAGAAAAAGCTCCCCAAAGACAAGCAGTCATCCAACAGCCCCAGATGAATAAGAGCTTGCCTCTTGGTGGAGGCCTGTTAGGCCAGCTGGCCACTTCCCCCACTGCGTAGGGCGGGCTAAGCAGAGATGTCCTTATCCTCAGTGCCCTGTAAACTGCTCCACTTTGCTGCTGTTCTGCAACAATTCGGTGGTGTGCAAGGACAGTAGCGAGTCCCCTGCCTGGGAGGAAGGCTTGCTAAATACTTTCTCACTTCCACTCCTTCTCCGTAATTTCTTTACCTCAGGATGACACGAGCAGATAGTGTTACTGCTCACTCTACACATGTGGGGTTGGTTTGCCCTTTACTACCATAACAAAAGGATGTATTTTGCATTAGGTTATGACATGGCTACTCATTCCTTAGGCTACCAGGGCTAGGTCAAGACATGGTGTGACAGAGCTGGGCATCAGGTCCTAGCAAAGTCAACAGCCCCAAAAAACATCCACCAGGCTCCTGCGTCATGTTTAGTAGCAACGCTAAGGAAGCAGGAGAGTTCAGTGGAAAAAATAGTCCAAAGACAGATATAAAACATTAACAGGGATGGAACAACACCAGGAAACAAGAGTACAGTAGCCAACTGAAATAACACTGAACATTGGAAAATTGCTATTAATCTAGGAGATAGCCTGTCAGAGCTGAAAAACAGGGCTTCAGCACGGTCCCCCCTGGTTTTGCCACCTCTTGGTTCGACCTTTAAAGCTAATCTACTTTGTTGTACTTATTTTATGAACCTTGTGCAGCTGGGCCATGGATGGGTTTTACAGAGAAAGTTCACTATGTTGATCAACAACAGGGTGAGTTTTGCCAAAAACACAAATCTGCTGGCAGTATGTTGAATTTTGTAGTGACAGTCACTTTGGACTGCTATTCTGAGCGTTCTGCTGGGAAACAGAGAAGATTCTTACAACCACCCAATGTGGCTTTTTAACAGGGAAAGTTTCTACAGAGTCACTATTTTATCTCTAAAGTTAGCATAAATTTCCATCAGCTACTTTCCTCTCTCTTTAGAGATCTATAATGATAACAACAATAATAATAGATCATAAACAATTATGAAAGGTCCTAGCCAACTCATTTCTATCCAGAAAGATAGGGCCTTCTTTGGCTATTGTCCCTGCTGTCCACAATTCCCTTCTTCTGTTCCTGTGCTCATTTTCTTGCCATTTGGCCTGGCTTTCTTCAGCTTCTCTTTAGCTTTGCATAGAGGATATTAAAAGAGAGAAAAGAATAACGGAGAAAAAAGACCCAATTGCCTAAGATGATTTTTCTTCTTGGTGAGAACGTCTGTCTCTTCAGAGAGACCAATTAACATTCTCATCTTCTCTCCGGACCTAATCTAAATATGAATAAAATATCAAACCCTTCCTAAAATTATTCTTTGTTCTTCTTACCACACTGAAATTAACTTTTTGACATGATGCCAGGCAGAACTTCAATACAAAATGCACGATTCCTCCCCCTCCACATTTGCATACTGAAATGCCATTCTGTGTGTCACTGGGCACAGCTACTGTAACAATGGACACCCAGTCTTCCCCCCAAAATCCCAACGGTCATGTCTAACAATTCAGAAGTGTCCCCAAAGTTTGGGGCTTTTGGGTATCTGGATTATGAGACAGCATTTATGAACATACGACAGACTCTTTCTTTGATCTAACCACACCTTTTTATTGGCTTAAAAAAGGAGCTTGTACTGAGCACTGAACATCTCACAGAAAGATAAAGAAAATCTCGTATTTGGGAACATTTGTAAGGTTCTTGCTCATTTCTGGCTAATTATGGTCATTTCCACGTGTAATTACCCAAATTGCTCTTGCAATCAATGTAATTGTGCTAGGTTGTTTAAAAATCAGCCTTATTAGGTTTTGCTTGGTAAAACGTACTGTTGTTCAAAACCTAAATTTTGATCTTATGTTAGCTGCCAACAGGCCTTTAAAAGTAAATAGTTTTTCTTTTGTCTTCTTCCTCCCTTTTTTGTGTGCCAGTGTGAGTTTTTTTACATTCATTACTGCTTAACTGTAGTCAGAAAATTGTCTTATAACCTCCTGTAAAAAGTCGTTATGTGTGTCTGCAAGTTATTGTATGGTTCTCTTTCATTTTCAAAACTGTAAAATCTCCAGTCTTTATGGTTGTGGAATTAAAAGAATATTTCAAAATGTGAATATTGAGTGTTTAGGTAATTCTACCCTGATTCTGTGCTGGGCTGAAATAACAAATAATCACACAATAAGCAGAGCTGTTCACTGACTCCTGCTACAACCACACAACCACTTTTTGGAGGAAGAGAGCAATATGCCAGAAGCGTGCTCCATCCCAGCAGTTTCGATTGCGTTCTTCCTAGGATATAATATGCTGCCTCTCCCTATCTGATGCCAGCATCTCTGCCTGGCCATCCAACTTGCTGCTTTCATTTCCTTTCCAAAAGTTCCCCATCTCTATGCAGTCACTTACAAGGAGAAGCTGTAACTGCAGTAGGATGCCCTACGTGTCCTTGACTGCAGCTAGCAGTGTTTCATAGGACGTGCTGATGCTGTTAGCAAGCATTTGGGCTGGCATCATAAGCATCTGCTGCTCAGAACTAGCAAGAAGTGGGGCTTGTGCTCTGTGGAGAGACTGGTGCTGTTGTGAGAGGGAAGAGCAGTGATGTGGAGCTGTCTGAGATGAGGCTGAGGCTGGCCACGGCTCTGCTCCAGCGGCGCATCAGAAAGATGTTGCCCCTTCAGTGGTACATTTAGCCTCACTGGCACACTCTGCGGTGGGAGAGCCAGCTCTGTATCAGCTCAGCAGCCCTGGCTTACACTGGGAGGTGATAATTGTCAACGGGGTAGCAGTAAGCACTATGCTGAGTGTGAACATCCACTGATACATCTCCGCAATCCTCTGTCCAAAGGATACTTTTTCACATCATGTTTTCTTTTGGAATAAAAGCTATTTGCTCATCAGCAGTAGGTACTTGAATCTCTCTTCCCTGTTTTATTTTAGCTAAAATGACTCTGCTGTAGCCCTAAGGACATGCCAGGGTCAGGATTTGTTCTAGAGAGGAAGGCACAAAACAGGAGAGGAAGACAGATACAGTGAGAATTTCATTAAATAGGACCTTGAATTTGGTGTGGGGCACTGACTGAGTAGCATGAAAGGGGGTGTAGCATCAAAGGGGCTCTCCCCGACTTCAGTGCTCGGAGGTGAGTGGGGTGTCAGGAGGCTGAGCCCAGGGTGGCCCCTCGGTGGGCTGCATGCGGAGCCAGGCTGAGCCCCTCGACTATCCAGCCTGCAGTGCGGTCCCACAGGTGCGAGGGCAGGATTTGACCCATGTTTTCTTCTGAAAAAAAGTAAGTGACAAGCCTAAGCACAGCTACAACTGTTTTTTCTCTTATCTGAAGATCTGTTACTTTCCGTGCCTCCCTTTGATTGTAAAAGAGGTTACACTGGAGTCATCTGTAACAGCTGCATTGTAAAATACCTCAGTCATGTGGTTTTAAGAAAGCCAGACAAAAAAACCCCAGTTCTTTAAATAAAGATACATGTATTCTTGTGACATTTCCATACAATTGCAATTTTCAAGGGAGCCAAATACTCATTACTACACAGGCTGTTCTTTAGAGGCCAAACCTGACCTTTAGTCAGAGAAAATTCCCATTTGGCTAGGCTTATTCATACAGCCTACAGTTTTGTTTGAATTCTGCATTGACTGAGAAAATTTTAAACTAGGCTGGGGAAGTAATTAGATTAAGAGTAGGACTATTAAAAAGTCCTGCATTGGCAGAGAAATGGCCCTGCCTCAGGAGCTAAGGATCTTATCCTACGTGTAGTTTCCAGGGATCTAGATTTAGAGGAAAAGTGCTTTATAACAGTGTATTGAATTGTAGGGAGGAAGATGAAGGTAAAGAATGGCTCCAAAGACGTTAATTGAACTAGGACTTAAAAGGCTACTCAAATGTCCAACTTCTCCATATGGTAGATCACAAGTCAACAACGAGACTGTCTTGCAAACTGTCTCCCCTGCTTTCAGGGTTGTGGAGATCATCTTTTCTCCAGTACACATTCACATAATACCCCTGGGGCAGCTGTATTCATTTTTTCTGTGGAATACCGTTTTTCCTCTGCTTTTATTAGAAGCTAGCAGCTGGAAAAGATGAGGAGCCAGCAACATGTGATCAGATGAGTCTGTGGGGACCACCAGGAAGCTCTCCATAGATTGCAGTTGGAAATTTCTAGACAGATTGAAAAGAATTGGTCTCACACTTGCTCTGTGCATTGACACTGTGACATTATCTTTAGTTGTGCCAGGAAGGATATTTAGTAGAGTATCATATGGCTTAAGTTATGTTTTTCTGAATTTTTCGGTTAATAATCTAAAGGCAGGTGTAAACAACAGGCAAATGAAAGTTCACAGCATTTCTAAAGCTGTACTGAAGTCTTGGCCTTTTGGATAAGATGTTAGTAAGCATGATTATTCATTTGAAAAACAAGAAGGGAGAGGAAAAACCTGCAAAACACCAAAGAAAAATAATCTCATTAAATTGAAAGAGACATAAGAGTTGGAGAAGTAACGAAGTTGCAGAAAACTGGGGGTGCATGACAGGGCTGTGCTCTGGCAAACTCTGGCCAAGCCAGTTGGAATAGCTCCCCATATTTCCCAAAGGAAAGTAAATGCTGTCAGTACTCTCCTCCAAGCCTATTTGTGCATATGAAAGAAGGGAAGGAAAGAGTCTTCTTTCCATACAGCTATTTTCAAACTGTCTTTCATTTACCTGGCTCTAGAGAATGGCACTAGGATTAGATACATACCCAATGATCAGGTTTATTTATTGATCAAAAAATTGCCCATTGATACATTCTGATGTGAAGAGATCCTTGGGCAATAGGGATGAAAGGCACTTTGAAATGGAAAATGCCCAGAAGGTACACCTAGGTGCTTTTATTTAGCAACGGGAGCACTAGTGAGTTTGGATGCCCAAAGATTTGCTGAGCTCCTGTTAAAATATTACATACGGTTTTCTTGTTGCCCTGATACTTCATTCCATACATGAATTATTGTAAATATTTATTTGACAGTTGGTATAGAAGTACCTTATATTCTGCTAGTGTCCATTTCACCTTCAGGAAACATAATATTCAGATATTATGGATTATTCTTCTTGCAATTAAACTATCTCAACAAGTTTAATTGCTAACTTGTTTAAGATCAACTCCATTTGTGGCTTAGAACTTCTCTATTTTCTCCAGAACAGAGCATACTTTAGCGAAGTTCCACTTGCCCTTACTTTCCCCATTTCTATAGATAACAGACTATTTTCTCTAAGCATTTTCCTTAAATTGATTTCTCAGCTGAATGCAGCATTTTGTCATCTTCTTCAGAATTCTGCAATACTACTGAGATGGACAGAACTGACAGCCTCATTGCTCTTGTTATGTATGTGTGTCTATGTGTAACAATCTTGCAACAAAAATATATATTTAAATTACAGGTTTACTGGTATCATGTCTTTATACTGTGCTAAAATAATCTCCTGCAGTCTATATTCAGTGTTTCTATTTATGCATCCTGTATTTTGCTTAGCAGTAAGGCAAAAAGAAAGCAGGCCATCATGGGCATAGCATTATGAGGATGTTAACACTCTCCTCTCTGGGCCTTTCCTAACCTATTGGTATTGAGGGTGATTCTTGTTTTTAGCAATATATTTAGAATTATTCTTTTCTGGCTTCTCTGCAGGAAACATGGGCTTGGACTCAGAAATGTGATGAGGCTCAAGAGTGGATGCTCCAGAGTAGCGTTCTGTCTCCTGTTTTTATATCATTCACTCCCTTGAAGTCTCATCTATAACTGAAGGGAGTCATGGAAAAGCTCTTACTGTCAGTTTATTCGCTGCTGAACAGCCCTAGCACTTCTCTCTAAGGCCAGCTTTGAGCCCCTCAACAGCTACACAGGCAGAGCCAATGCCTGCAAGCTGTTGAGTCTGGGTGCCCGTGCCAGCTGCATCCCGCACTTGCCAGCCCCTCCCCCGTCTCCCCGCAGGAGACACAAATGGTCTTTTGGGGAGCCCTACCTCCCTTAGTAAACTTCATAGCTCAGCCTGGATCCTTCAGGAAAAAGGGACTCTGAAAAGGCTAAAAATGACAGTTCGGTATGGTGCAAAGACCTGTCATCTTGTACTTTCTCCTTCTACTCATTCTAATCCTCCATTAATCCTGACACGCTTTAATCCTACATGGAGCACTCTCAATGGCTTTCACTTGGCTGTAGTGTCCCTTACACATCTCTGGTACTGCACAAGCACTAAATCAAGGTTTCATGTGCAATAAAGAAGAATAAAAGCTAACAACCAGCTAGCTCACATCTTCGCACAGCAAAAAAAAAAATCCCTGCAAAGAGCCGTCACTGCTTCCCTCCAGTTGCCTGTTGTGATCTGGCTGACAGAATCTTCCAGCTGTGGAAAAATTGGTTTAAGGGTTTTTGAAATGGGATAAGAGTTTATTTGCAAATTAAACTATGTAAGCTATCATCACTGACTAATTATAGCACTTTGCTTTTAAGTATGGGCATTTATTATACCAAATAATTCTGCAAGAATCACTATCTAGATTTTTAGTAATGCTGTGGAGGAAGGAAGAAAGGAACATTTGGTATCTTTTCTGATATTTGACTAATCTCGGGGCAGAATTCATCTTACCTAACCTTAACTGTTCAAATGGTAAGCATGAAATTAAAATCATAATCTGTGCTTTCTCTACACTGAAGGAAGAAAGACAGACACAGCCAAAAGGTGATTCATACAGCTTCTTCATAGACAACTAGTTGACATGAGGCTACAGTATGTCATGGGAAAATGGCATGCCCTGGATATATGATAAAATGTTTACATTAACCTATGACTTCAGTGTCAGAATATAAACTGTTTTAAGTATCTCCAGTCTTCAGAACAGTATGGTACATCCTTCATATCCTAATTGCAGGTGCTCAGGCTCCAAGTCTTTTTTCTTACCATGGTAAGTAAAAAAAAAATTTTAAAACTCAGTCTTGAAATGCATTCCTATTACCAGATTATAAGAACCCAATGTGTAAGCTGGAGACTTTTTCCTTTTTTCTCAACAAAACTAAAATAAGCAAGCATCCCTCCTGTTATGGGTTTGTGTGGCGCGGTTTTCTTTGGTGGCGGGGGAGGGAGGCTGCAGAGGCGGCTCTTTTAAGAAGTTGCTTGGAAGAATTCGCCGCCCCAAAATGTCGGACGCGCGCGCCAAAATGTCGGAACCGCCTCTAGGCGGGGAGTGACGGTGGTAGCGCCTCTGGGAGAACATATTTAAGAAGGGGAACCGGTAGTGTGGGGGTTGGGAAACCTGAGAGGAACATCGCTGCTGACACTGGAGTCATGGAAGTGGAGGGGGAGGAGGAGGCGCCTGAGGAGGCTGATGGCCCTGCAGCCCGTGGTGAGACGGCAGGCTGTCCCCCTGCAGCCCAGGGGGGTGAACGGTGGAGCGGAAGCTCCCGAAGATGGCCGTAACCC
>VYZV01042234.1:53944-65171 GCA_013401275.1 Pandion haliaetus
ATGTGTGGCGAGCTGACTCAACCCCCATCCCCTGTTCCCCTGCACCGCCGGGGGGAGGAGGTAGAAAGCATTGGTAGTGGAACTGAGCCGGGAAGGCGGGAGGGGTGGGGGGAGGTTGTTCTGATGTTTAGTTTCACTTCCCAATACCCTTGTGTTTTGTTTTTATTTTGATTTGTAGTAAATTAAATTGTTTTTGTTTCTTCCCCAAGTTGAGCCTGTCTTTTGCCCGTGACCATAAGTGGGGAGTGATCCCTCCCAGTCCTTGTCTCGACCCACAAGCCTGCCTTTGTATTTTCTCCTCATCCCAACGTGGCCAGGCGAGGGGGTGGGGGGGTGAGTGAGCGGCTTCGTGGTGCTTTGTTACCGACTGAGCTGACCTGAAACCACGACACCTCCATACCTTTGACAACTACCTTAAACTCACTTTTGGGGTGGGGAGGTGTTTGTTTCACTGGTGTAAATTGCAACCTAGTAAAATGCTAATGGTGACGCTGGATTCTGACTTCTAGCAGCACACTGAAAGAAATTGCAAACTGGAAAGCCATCACATCAGAGCAATGGGAAGTTGTAAGCAATGAAAAGATTCAGTCCCAAGAAATGTAAAACAAAAAATACAGAAAGCAAATAGGAGATGGCAAAGAATCCAAAGATTTCACAAAAATAACTTCATTGTCATTTTGTCTTCCTCTTAGGCAGTGATGTTGGTTTTTTCATGTAACCAATACAGTTGTCACAAGGCAGGTGGGGAATCAGAAGCAGGAGTGTGTCATGAGATCTCTGCTGTCAAGCTGTAATTCAGCACTATGAAAAGGATTTACACTGACGGCATTGGAGTATCTGTCATTATGACTAAGGTAATTACTCCATTGAGCCCTGTCTCTAGCAATGGGCAGTATCAGAGGCTTGAGAGGAACTGCTCTACTATGAAGACTGAATGCACGTGTGGAGGTGCAAATTATTCCCTGGTCAGTGGTTAGTAGATTGCATCATTTGCTTATTGTCTTCTTCAGCTCTGTAGTTACGTGCATTTCTCATCGATCGTAAACTCATCCAGCCTTTTGTAAATGTCAGCTAAGTATCTGGGTGTAGTAATGAATTCCAGTCACCAATAACATCAGATTCTATATTGCATGGCCCAGATCTAACACCTAAATAGGTGGTGAACGGGGGTGACCTAAAGCTTGAAACACACACTCCTGGGCACTGCAGAAAGACCTCCACATAAGCAGAGAGATGTGGTGCCAGTAACTGTTACAGGGAATAATTTAGTACCAAATCTCATAATCTTTGCTTTGTTCTAACTCAGCATTCCCTACTAAAGTGAAGGACAAAACAATCAAGCAGCAATGGCAAGACGAGGACCTCAAGATCTCAACCGACTCAGTTACTGCCAGCATTAATGCTGCAACAGCACAGAGCACTTCTCAGCCTCAAAGGCTGGTGAACTGTTGTCCTTCACTGAGCTCTGTGCTCTGTGGTTGCACAGCTGGCTGAACCCAGGTAGAGCTAGCCCAAATGCATCTACCTACCCTGCATTACAGACAAACCCACAACAACGTCAGAGAGCCTGCTTGCTGAGCAGTATGGTGGCCCTTTTTTTGCTTCAAATAGAAACCCAGACTATCTCAGTGGTTAAACTTTATTGAAACTTGAAACAAAAAAAACATTGAACAGATTTCAGTGTCAAGTGTCAGTTCTAACCCTTTGGGGATAAATGTGGTGCAGAAACACCTTCCAGAAAGCGATGAGTAGCACTGCAGTCTCCACTGAGGACTCACTTCTGCAGGTCTTGGGGTAGACTGCATCTGCAGTGAGTATAGGATTAGGAATGGTATCTGAAGGAGAAAATAATCTCCCAAAAGGCAGGTGAAACCCTAACCCTTCCTCCTAACCTTCCAAACTTTGTGACTCATTACCCCTGGGTGAGAGGAAATCTCTGTCCGTGTATCTTGGCCAGCAGCGAGGGGGGTAGGGTGGAGGGGAGGCTGAGCGAGCTAAGTCTTAGGTGTCATGTGTTTAGCTGATCTAATGTAAAAATAGAAAGGAATCAAGGGGAAAGAAACCCTGTGAAGACAAGCCAAGAAAAAAAAAGGAAGAAACACCAACATACACAGTACCTTCTGCAGAACTTGAGGCAGACACAGTCCTCTGAGAAGCCAAATCCACTGATTCCTGCCTTGATTACTTTGGGACAGTAGGCAAATTCTAGCATGAAAGAAAGTAAGAGGCAAACTCAAGACACCTTGTTCTAGAAATTAACAACTGTGGCCTAAAACGTATGTTAAATATTTTTTAAATCAGTTCTGTTTTCTTTTTGAGAAGGACAGGCAAAGTCGGCACACCACCCAAGAGCTGTATCACCCCATTGGTAGCACGGCAGAGGTGAAGCTGGGTGGAGGGCCAGCTCCTGGGGACTTGTTGGACAGCAGGGAGAAGAAAACACATCACAGCATTTTCCTCACTTTGCCATCAATGCAAGTGCACATAAAGTCCCCCATGTACAAACTGCATAATATGTTTTCTAGTCCTATGGTTCTGAGCATGATAAAGAGACTGAACTGGACAAGACTCTGCAAGATGTGGTTCAGAGGATTATCCCATAGCTGATCCAGAAGGCTGTTAGCATAGAAGCTGTTATGGATAAACACTCACTGCCCATTCTCAACAATGCACAGCTGATCCTCTCCCAGATACCATAGTCTGTAGCCAATCTGAGATATTCCCAGGAATGTTCTGCCAACTATGTAGTTAAATGGCTAACGGGTAGCAAAAAAACTAGACCTTCCCAATGAATCTGGTGGGATTCACTTCTTCGGGTCCAGAGCCCAAGTGTTCTTTCACTGCGTAAAGGTGGCTGGTTCATCGCTGTGCAGACAAGAAACTGAGCTGTCAAAGTCTTCCAGAATGCAGAGAGGAGCTAAAATGTAGACAGAAGTACTTCAAATTCCAAAACAAATATTAATAGGTTGAAAAAAACTATTTAAATGCCCTTTACCCATGAAATAAGTTAGTCTTTAAGCAAACTAAAAGAAGAAAGGACTCCCACAATGCTCCTGTGGCCTTCTCACCCCTCACAAGTCCTCTCACTGTGCAAACTGACTGCTATGGATCTAGAAGGAAGAAGCTTGTGGAAAGTGCTCCCCTCCTCTCTCTCCAGGCCTGGAGCTTACAGGGGCTGCCCTTGAAATCTCATCCCAAACACTTCATGGATCATCTGCCAGTTCAGCTTCCTTCCTTGCACATGTAGGAGGAAAGATTCCCAACAGGGCTGGATCTCCAGCTGATGGTAATACTGCTGCGGATAGCTCTGTTGCCACTCCTCTGCTGTGATGTCCTTCAGGTCCCCATTGGAACATGGCTCCTGAATATACTTGTACCCTCAGGGCCAGCACTGCAGCCTTGCGTATGGATGCAGGGGCTTGGCTAAACACTTTACAGATTGCACCCTGGGAGCATTACTTGGAGTAATTCTCCAAAGCTAACCGCCCAGGTATCTGGGAGAGGTGTCAGGAACTGGGGCTCAGCCCTAGGCAATGCACCTTTCTGTGAGCACCAGCTTAGACTGCAGGAGGAAGGACCTTGGTAGACAGAAGCTAATCTTTATCAATCAAAGGTTTGGGGCATTACATCAATGGTCTTCAGTGATATTTTTCCTTCTTTGTAGCCTGGTCTGAGTGGTGGCTAGACTGAAAACCTTTGGCTGCTTCAGATACTTCCCTTGCATGTGGAAGGGACATTTGAGACCAGCAGTTATCTTCCAGTCATGTTGCATCAAGGCTGAACCAGGCACGTACTGGTATGCTGCCTACCATGAATCAAAACTATTTAGAGCTCTCTGCCAAAGATTTAACTATGTACCATTCCTGGGTAGTCTCACAGCACTGCAGTCACTGTCCTCTCTCTATGCAATGACTGCCCCAAAAGGGATTTTGAAGTCTTGGGAACTGTTTGAAAGATTATTGGAGTTGGATGCTCCTGACCACAGGAAGTTGCTGTTACAATTGCTGTGTCTGGAATCAGCTTCATGCAAAGAGACAAGAGGTTCCATCTCACTCCGGAGGCAGTCTAGGAGACCTGCTCCTTGCTAGCCTGAGGAAGGAGAGACAAGAATAGACTTCTGGGCAAGAGGTAAAGGCCACAATTGCTTCTTCATGAGGGTCACACTGAGAGTAATCACAGCAAACAGCAAACTTGCCAGAGATGCTGGCAGGAAGGCAGGCATGGTCACAAGTGCAATGCTCATAGCGAAACTGCCACCTTGATGGTGGCCTCAGTTCATAGAGGGGAGTGGCTGTACATGGCATGCAGAATTCACCTGCCCATGCTGGGGAGGACCTGGCTGCCCGGGAGTGCCCTGCTCATATCCTGTGCCCCTGGGCAGCAGCTGGGGCTGCAGAATGTTTTATTGCAAGTGGAAATTGCCAGACAACCTGGTAGAGCTGTGTTTGCAGCTCCCCATGCAGAGCAAGCAACTGTCCCCCATGAATGGCCCCTCTGCCTTGGTGAGGCCAGGAAGGGTGACGCAGTTCTGGAAAGCTCTCCCTGTACAGAGGTCCTGTGCCCTACTGCTGTTTGTCTGATGGCTCTCATAGCCTTAGCCATTGTATCAGAAACCATGTACCTTCTAAGCAGGAGCTAAAGGCAACCACTCCCTACTGACCCCCACCTCTGTCCTTTTCCACCACCACCGTGACTGCACTCACCAACGCTCCTACCAGAGCCCCGCTTGTGTGAGCTCCTCTTGAAGTCAGCGATGGTCAAAGCCATATGGAGTCTCTCCATAAGGACGTGTTGGGGCCCTGAGGGCACCCACAGCCCTGACTGTCCTTGCTCAGGGACCCCATTTCAGCCCTCTGGGGCCATCAGACCCTGCCCCAGTGATGCTGCAACAGGGCCAGACTCCAGCTCCCACAGCCCTGCCCTGCCCATCCACAGGTCCCACCAAGCCAGGCCCAGCTGTGGGCTCACGTCCCGGCCTGGCCTCAGCCTGTCCCCAAGGAGGTGTCCGATGCCCAAGGCTGGGGCTGCCCCGGTGCCCTCCAGCTGCCTGGCTTAGGGCTGGGGTGGTGGGACAGGCCCTGGCTGCCAGACCTTACCCTGCTGCCATGGGGAGCCCCTGGCCTGTGCTGCTCCCTGACAAGACGGTTTTGTGGCCACAGGAGAGCCAGAGGTTGTACGCTCCAGGTCCAGCCAAGAAGAACACCTCCCTCACTGTCTTTGTTCAACATGTGCTCAAGCTGGACATGCAACACCTGGCACGACCGCAGGTGACAGGGTGCAACAATGGGTTGTGTGGTGTCATGCCTGCCCGGAATCTCCTCCTCATGCTGTCCAGGTTGGCAGTTGTCACCATGGATGTCAACACATGCTGCCTTCAGGTCCACTGACCTCCTTGCAGTTGACTTGAGGCAGGTCAGCAGACATTGTGAGGTGCTCCTGTGAAGAAGCACTCTGCTTCTGCATACCCCACGGACACAGTGATAAAGGCTCCCTTTGACACCTCATGGTCACACAGATGGCATATTTTTTTAAATGCCTGTGAGTGAGTGATGATACTTGACTGTGGTGTGAGCACATGCAGAGAGACAAGACCACAAGGACTGCTGTGACACTTTTGGAGGTCCCGTACCGTCAGTAGCAGACTGTGGCCAAGGTGTGCCACTGAAGTGGGATGCCCATGGGCACCAAGCACCTCCCTCACCAGTCTCCCCTGTCCAAGTTTATTTGTGAGGGAACCTGTAGATACACTCCAGATGAGCCACCTCAGGAAGGATTATCCAGTAATGGGCCAACTGGTGGACTAGGACTTTGAGGTCCAGTCAGTGGGTCACCATGAAAATATGGAGGCACTGTTTTGACTCAAAGGACAGCTAAATCTGAGCAGATATTAGATCCTCAGGGAAGGGCAAGTCTAAATGTTCTCTGGCTCTGCCAAAGATGGACGGTACATGCTGCTTGAAGGACCCTCTGACTGATTTGAGACCAACTTTTGAAAAAGTATAGGCCTTTCCTGAGCAGGGTTATTTCCCCCATTACTTTAATCTTTTCACATCCAGTGATGGTAACGAAAAAGTTATTTAGAAAACCCTCAAGCACTTTTACCTTTATGCAATGTTTCCCCCTACCCCACTGTTCTCACACTTAAAACAGCAAAAACATTCTTGCTCAAGCTTTCCAGAAGCAATTTCACCTTTGGGCAGAAACTAAGTGCATAACTTCTTAACCCAGAAAAACAGAAGTTTCAGGCTGTTCTGAGTAACAGAGGAGGAAAGCCCAGGGGATGAGAATGAAAACAGTGTTGTGCAAGAGAAATGATAGTCTGCTGCTTTTCACAGTATAACTGTAACTCTTACTTGATTTTCATTTCTTTTTCTAACAAATTGAAGCTACCTAAGGATACAGTGATAATAACTGACCTTTAAAAAGGGCTAGCTCCAAGAAAATACACAGGTATCACATGTGCATCTTGCAACTCCTCATCTTTAGGCACCTGACTTCCAGAATAGTCTCCAGAGCTTAAATATTATGTCAGAGTTTTAGGTGTTCAAGAAATGTTAAGCTCCTAAACCAGTCTTTTGCAGACTTTTGGAGCCTTACAAGTTGAGTGAGAGCTGATACGTGTTTAGGAGCAACTTTTTGATTCAGGCATCCAGATTTCTCTAACTGTTTCTATTCTCTTTCTTTGGGGCTGGAAATAAACCTATTTAATTGATTTAAACAGATTTTCTTTCTTGCAGTAGGCATGTTCTGAGGCCTCTAGTTCTAGGTATCTTAAATTTTCTACCCTTGCTTTTTCTTTATTGACTACTGCAGAAACTGATTAGATCAGATGATGTAACTCTAAGATATCTGAGATGTTCAAAATGGCTATGGAAGCCTTCATCTTTAATGTTTTATGACATGCCGATAATTTGGAAAGTTCTCAACCTGCACATTGTTTACTGGCATCATGCCACTTTGTAACTTGGATCAGTGAGGTTGCATCTATTAGGTGCAATGGATAGCTCTATTTGACACTAATCCATTATCCTAGGCTTGTCATCGTGGTACCCCTGTATTTAAATATCCTTTCATTTTATATTCAGGTTAATGATGCCTTTTGAGAAAATCCTAATCTGGATTTCTTACAGAGTATGCATTCTTTTTAATCTACTGTGCTCAATACAATTGATGACAATCAGTGCCTGGCAAATAATCTTTCACAAAGGCTAAACAGAAGCCTGACAGAATTCAACACCTATTCCTGTCCCATGCAATTTGTGTCTTAGTTATACTAATATATAATAAGATATTTATTAGTTGTATACTGATATTTATTAGTATTGCCTATTTTTGCATGCCCGGTCCACAGACTTTTTGCTATCAATGTATATTGCGGATATTTTAGTTCATCAAAGGTTTTTATCCTTTATTCTTTAGTTGCAAGTCAGAATGCATTTCCATATTACATTTTCTCTACTGGCAAAATTGATCTAGACAGTTCTCTTTCTTCCCTATGCCACTTGTTCCTGCTGCCACATCAATCTTCTGCTATGCTTTTTGTGCAAATGCAGCCATCTGTGGGGCAACACTGTAAGACAGATCAGTAAAATCAGGGGTGCTAAAAATAAACTCTCCAGAAAGAAAAAAAAAATTGGCAAGACAGTTGAGCTGGAAAATGTAGGAGAGTGGTGAATCCCCAAACAAAGGGCGTTCTTCAGAACAATATGAAAGAAAGGTCAGGGACACAAATGTGTGTGTCAAAAGGGGAAAGGTCGAGTATGTATCTTTTTCCCCTAAAAATGGCGGACTGAAGACCAGATGACAGCAAAGGCTGCAGGAAATATAAAAATATCTACAGAAAAAAATATTTTGGCTTTGCCAATTTTATGTTGAAGATGATGGTTGAATATTCAGATAAAGATTTCTAAGAGAGACTCAGATGTGGGATCAGAGACATGTAAACATTTACCCATCACATTTGATACTCTTCCAACATAATTTTAAAGAAAAGACCATAAACACATGAAATTCTGGCCCAAGGCACTGGATTTTACAGTACCCTTTCATATGAGATAGCCATGTTTCATATGTAAATACTGAAACCACACTGAGGCCAGCAGTCCACACAAGTATAGATTATGAGAAGGATATACTAAATTAAGATAAGCTTGTCCATGTCATACCCTTTCTCCATTCCCTTCCACTGAGAGAAAAAGCACTTTCTTCCTCAGTCCTGTCTGCCTACCTGTCTTCCTGCTGATACGATTTTTGCCCTTCCACATTTGACAGTGTGTTGTGCGTGCTTACGTCTTCTTCGAACATAGCAGATGTTTTGCTTGGAGGACAGTATTTTTGTATTCTGATATAATACTTTGTACTATTTTGCCAGCAGCTGAGTTAAATACCCAGAACATTTCAATCCTAAATGTTCTCCAGAAAATGTTTTGGAAAGACAAGCTTGTTTGTTTTCATAAATCTTGTATGCTTCACAAAATGCAGTGCGCGTGAAGTATTTCCTCTTTGTTAAAGGGTTTGGGCAGCTCCTACTTTTCCTTAATACCTCTTTGTCATCCTGTTCTGTAATAATAACCAACCAAACAAGCAAACAAACGTATCTTCCCTACTGTCATGGTTTAACCCCAGCCAGCAACTAAGCACCACGCAGCCACTTGCTCGCTGCCCCTCACCCGGTACGATGGGGGAGAGAATCGGAAGGAAAAAGGTAAAACTCGTGGGTTGAGAGAAGAACAGTTTAATAGAAGAGAAAGGAAGAAACAAATAATGATAGTAGCAACAATAATAAAATGTCAACAGTAATAATAAAAGGATTCGAATATACAAAACAAGTGACACACAATGCAATTGCTCACCACTCACTGACCAATGCCCAGTTAGCTCCGGAGCAGAGATCCCCCACTCCCCCCGGTTTATATACTGGGTGTGATGTCACATGGTATGGAATACCCCTTTGGCCACTTTGGGTCTGCTGCCCTGGCTGTGTCCCCTCCCAACTTCTTGTGCCCCTCCAGCCTTCTTGCTGGCTGGGCATCCGAAGCTGAAAAATCCTTGACTTTAGAGTAAACATTACTTAGCAACAACTGAAAATATCAGTGTGTTATCAACATTCTCCTCATACTGAATCCAAGACATAACACAATACCAGCTACTAGGAAGAAAATTAACTCTATCCCAGCTGAAACCAGGACACCTACATATCAAAACATTGTCAGTTTTTGTGTACAGCTTGTGCAGAAAAGATTCTCTTTCTTCCCTGTGCTTTTTGTATTTTGTTAATTGACTATTTTGAATGCTTCTGATGAAAAGCACCTACTTGGCTGCAGGCTCTCTGCTGCAGAGCTTTCAGGAGGGTGGCTGGCTGCAGGTTTGCTTTGTCCCTCATCAGCTTCCAGGTGAAACCATCTGACCACCACAGTGACTGCTCGATCTCCCAGTGCAGGATTTTAAAACACCTGGGCTGCGTTCCCCTCCTGTTCTCCAGCATTAGTCAAGAGATTTCAGAATACTTGTACTGATTTGCTGAATCCCTCTGGACACTCAGAAAGTAATACATTACTGCACTGCTTTGCATTTCTTGTTGCTGGTTTTTGTTTTATTGGCGGTTGCACATTTGAGTTGGTAAAATGGCTTGCTGTCCCTGTTCCAGTCAAAATTTGTTCACTATCCTATCATACTATTCTATATGCTACTCTTTCTGTTCCCCTCTTCATTTTCTTTCCCTCATTCACCTCCACTCTTGCCTTTCCTTTTTCTCCCCTTATTTTATGAACTTCAGTTCTTTAATTCCATTTCTCTGTAGCAAATCTCATACATAAGAAAGTGGCCAAGACTTTACCCTGCAAACAGTTACATGTAATATTCTTCTGCATATCTTATCCAACCGAATACAATGGCACTACTTACATGCCTTAAGTGTCATGTACATGTCTGCAGGGCTGGAGCATAAGTAACTGACCTAGCTACTGGGTTTTACAAGCAAAGAAGGAACCGCTGTGATTTGTACACAACATACCAAAATTCCAGTACAATCTCATTGCTGTTACCCTCATTTTCCGCTTCCCCTCTCTGTTTGTTGTAATTGCCTATTCTGTCACTTCAGATTAAGTATCTCACCATGGAATGACTCGTATTCACTCTGAATTTGATCTACTGGAAGTAGGCCTATTGACTTAAAAGGAAACACGCACATAAATAAAGTTAAGTATACATGCAAGCCTTTAACAGACCGTACATTGCAAATCTCGCAGGAAAAGCATGGTACATTTTATTCATTTTACAATATTTGCACATGTTAAATGCAGGCTGGGTAATTATTAACTTTTTCTGGAGTAAGCTTTCAGGTTTCATACCAGCTTAACGGAAGCACCAGTAGTCATCTATAAGCACAGGGTAAACTCCAGTTCCAGAGAATTCAGAGATGACATGAGACAGTATGAATGATTACCTAGAGAAAGAAAAAAAAGGCACACGATTTAAAGCCAATGTAATATTATTATATGCAAATCATTCTTAAAACATGCCAGAGGACAGAGGAGAGGGATTCGGAGCTGGCCCAGAAGCGGAGGTCAGGAGCAGCCAGCAGGCTGTGGGAGAGGGCAGCAGCTAAGATAAGATTGCGGACAGAGGGAATCCCATGAAAGACGGCGCCAAGGTCGGTAGTAAAGGGGGACGGAGAAGCCGAACAATGGGGGACGGGTGAGCTGTACAGCACGGGCGGAGGCAGAGCAGGATTTTAGCTACCGAACGCCGGCGCCCAGCCAGCCCGGGGCTGACCGCAGTTAACCGCGGAGAGCAGGGTCGTGCCGTGAAAGGAAAGCTGGGGGCTGCTGGGCAAATTCTGAGACAGATTCTGTTTCAAATGGCAAGAAGAACGGGGCGGGGGGGGAAGAAACGCCTGTATTTTACAGCACGGAATCAGTGCTTTGCCATTTCGGCGAGTGAATCAGCGTTCTGCGGCATGACCCTATCGAAACGCCTCAATAGTTCATTCTTCGCCTTGCACTTTAATGGGTATGAAACCCGCGGAATAGGAAATATAATTACTCTGTGTTGCCGCCGCTGCTTTTGGCAGCGCTGCGGAGTTCCCGCGCACCGGCCGGGCCGGCTGACCCCAGCCACCGCGGTACGGACACCGCCTCCGCCCTGCCGGCGCCGGGCCGGGCCGGCCCGGCCCACCCCCGAGCCCAGGAGCGGCAGAGAGCGGGGGAAGGGAGAGCCGCCCCCGGTT
>VYZV01042237.1:270-11691 GCA_013401275.1 Pandion haliaetus
ATCGTTTAGGCAGGGTCCGTTTCAGGTGTTGCAGGTGGGTGCTGAGAGCCTATGGGTTTGGTTCTCATGTAATTAAATGATAGAATAATCTAGGTTGGAAAAGACCCTTCAGATCATCGAGTCCAACTGTAAACCTGGTAGTGCCAAGTCCACCACTAACCTGTGTCCCTAAGTGCCACATTTTTAAATACCCACAGGGATGGTGACTCAACCCCTTCCCTGGGCAGCCTGTTCCAATGCCTGACAACCCTTTCGGTGAAGAAATTGTTCCTAATATCCAATCTAAACCTTCCCTGCCACAACTTGAGGCCATTTCCTCTCGTCCTGTCACCAGCCACCTGACAGAAGAGACCAGCACCCACCCCACTACAACCTCCTGTCAGGTAGTTGCAGAGAGCGATAAGGTCTCCCCTCAGCCTCCTTTTCTCCAGGCTAAACCACCCCAGTTCCCGCTTCTCATCAGACTTGTGCTCCAGGCCCCTCACCGGCTTCATTGCTCTTCTCTGGACACGCTCCAGCACCTCAGTCTTGTGCCAGAGACAAACACTCTTTCTTGTCGTGAGGGTCCCTGCCATGCTGCCAGGCATGCCCCAAGCGAGCGCATCGTGACCGCATCAATCCAAAAATAACTTGGAGGAGTGCAAGGATCCTATGCCGTTAAGTTGACAGCAAGTTTTATAAATATATTTCAATCTGGGCTTAAAATGCTGCGTGGCATTTTAATTACTTACATTTAAAATTACTGCTTTGTAGCAAGATGTGATCCCATTGGAAGGGAATGTCTTGTACAACCAAAATCCCGTTTTACTAGATCACCCTGAAGCAGCATCGCGTTGCTATTTAATTTCATACTGCATCAGCGTACCGTGACGCATCAGATTGTCGATATATTACAGCCAAATAGCAGCGTGGCTGAGGTCAAGCCTTAATCGTGTTGGATGCGATTCATTCGATGAGATGCTCACGTCCACATCTGTGCTGGCTGTCTAGACTCCCCTTATAGTCACTGGAAAGAAATAGGCACTTCCAGGGCATGATTCATCTCATCCTAAAGTAAATGCCTAAATTAGGTCAGATGAATTGTACCCTAAGAGTACATTTCTCTCCAGTCTCTGAAGGGAGCTGAGCTGCGCCATCCATGGCAGATGTTCACACCAGATATTTACAGTACGCTGAGATAATTCCCACCCTCTGTGTCACGGTAAACAATTTTAAAAGCTGCTTCAGCCAGCTGACATCTTAAAACTCATCCCAACTATTAAGTCATGAACTGAAAAAACTTATGTGAAAGTTCCTTGAAAAGTGAACACTTCATCTTTCTTTTTTTATCTCTGTAGTTGCTGATATCAGAAGATCTTGAGAAAATAATCACGTGCGTAAGGCTACGTCCCTATTTCAAAAGCAGATCCATACTGGCAATCAATTGTGTATAGTATAGCTGGTCCGATATCAGAAGATTATGAACAGACTTTAAAATCAGGAGATGTAATTTTTTTTTCAATAAAAGGTGGCTTGGGGCGGGTTGTTTTCATGTGTTTTAAACTTTAATGTTTGTGTTTCCAAGCTTTTCTTTACACCCAGGAGGACTAGAAACTTACTTTTTTTCTTTACAAGGAATCATATAATATCTCAAGTTGGAAGGGACCCATAAGGATCACTGAGTCCATATTCTTATAAAACATGATTTAAGGGCTTGAAGGAAAACTGGGAGCACCCCAATTTCCCCAGCCAGGCTTCCACCAGGTCCTGCTCTCAACGACTGCATGACTCCCTGGAGTGAAGGCTAAGGAGGGGGCTACCCCCAGCACCAGGACCTGCCTCCCTTCCCAAGGGGGCCGGTAGCTCATCCCAGGCACGGAAGGATCTGGACATCAAGGGATCCCGCGTGCAGATCTACAGGCCATGGTGTGATCTAGGCATGGGGCTTGGAGAACAACAGAACAAGGAAGGTGTCTCTGACCAGCTCATGAAACCAGGGGTCCAGGGGTGGATGCTCTCACCCAAGCCGAGCAGAGTCAGACTGGTGACTCGGTTCAGCTTCTGTCCCAGATATCTGACTACATTTAAAACAATGTCAATCCAGCAAAGACCACAATCAGGAGGACTGAATAGTAATTTGAGGCCCTTCTTCTTGAGCTATCGGGAGAAGGTTAGCAGTGTGTCCTTCACTTTCTGCCCAGGAAGTTTTACTTGATTAAAATATCTCCACACTTATGGCCTCCTAAATCTAGCTAAATCTTGGCCGAGGTGATTAGGCCTGCAAGCTTTGAAATCTCCGACAGGGACAGGAGCAGAAATCAGTCAGCCTTCCTCACAGCAGAGGTGGGTGATTCACCTCTCCCTCGGCAGCCTGCTCCAGTGGTCCAATCATCCTTATGAAATCAAATGCCGTGTCTCAATTTCCGTTTGATCCATCCAGCTTTTTATGCTGCGGCCATCATTTCTTATTGTGACTTCTCATTCTGATATTCTCCACTGCTGTTAAGATCATTTTATTACCTTACGTTTTCTTGCAGAAGTGCTCATATGCAGAATCTAAATCATCTCTCCTCCTTCCTCCTGATAAGCTAAAGAAACCCTGAACCCTAAGTACTTCATAAAAGACCTTTTCTCCAACTGCCAGATCATTTTCATAGTTTCATTTTTTTAGTTTTTCTGCTCACTTCCCAATATTTTGCATGAGGTAAAATCCTCTCCCGATCCTTATTTTCCTATTTCAAGATTCCCGATACCCTCGATCCCACTGGTTTGGTTTTGCCAACATTGTAGATGTTTAGCAGTTTTGTCCACTGAGACAGTGCTAACAAAAGATATTTCCTTTCTCCACAGGTCTTTGTCTTGCTCATAACCTTAGCTAAGAACGGGTACAACCACAAATTGTCTATAAAATCAGATCTTTGCAGTCCCCATTTTGTGAATAAAGTGTTCTGGCTTTTGAAAGTGCTGAATACTTACTAATTATACCTTCAAACTCTTCCAAAAGCACAGAATTAGAACACATTACTTATTAACTAGCTTTTCAGCTGTAGCCTTGTTTACCTCTTTGTCACATGCCCTGGACAGCAGAGAAGTTCAGGGGAGGATGACCTTGGTATTTGGACAAAGAAGAGGGAATTTTATGAGTCTGTTGGCGTATCGATCATCCCACCCACAGCTGCAGCCGCTGCCAAGTCACAGACACTGTTTAGGTGCTGGTTTTAGCTTAAAACCTTTGTGAGTCCCTTGAGAAACACCCCTGGAAGAAGAGCTGTGGTGGTCTGGAGAACCACCAATGCCATGAAGGAGCTGGGGAGCAAGCGGCGCCAGGAAGGAGCTGGAGAACCACCAACGCCATGAAGGAGCTGGAGAACCACCAACGCCATGAAGGACCTGGAGAACCACCAACGCCATGAAGGAGCTGGAGCACTGGAGGACTCTGTCCTCAAGCTGTCTGCCTCGTTCAGGGAGGCGAAGTCAGGTGGAAGGAATCTTGCTGGCCAGGGCTGCTTGCTTTTGCCGCAGAATTGGATGTTTTTCCTAGGAAATGCACTGTTGTTCAAACCCAAATTAACTGTGGAAGTCCATGGCTTGTGTAATGCAGGCAATCAGACGGGTCTCTCCTAGCTACGCCTGTGAGAGGTGGCCTGCTTCCACATGACCTGCAAATAGGGGAACAGGGAGTATTAAATGAAGGCTTGAGAAGAGCTGAAGGGAATTCCTAACTCCAGCTTTGCCCCGGGATGCCAGCTTCATTGTGGGGTGGTCAGATACTGAGCCGCTATCCATGCCATGTCCCTCTGGGAAAACTGCAACGGAAGCACAGCGAGACTCAAATACCCGCTGGGAGCACAGCCTGCTTTCCCACCCTCTCTTCAGGTCATATCCCAAAAGCGGTAACAGCGCCAGAAAAAAAAAAACCCAAACCCAAAGTGTAAACGCATGACCCCTAATCCTAGCTCCTGCGCTGGGCCACCTGCAGAAAGCCCAAAGGAGGGCAGTGGCAACAACTGGAGGTCTCAGGACTGCGGTCTGGGAGGCGAGCACAGAAAACCTGTGCTTGATCAGGGTGAAAAAAAGAAAATATGGGTGTTTTTTTAGCAGTCTCCTGCTGGGAGCAGGGCAGCAGCCTTCCTTTGCACATCCAGGCCATGGATGAGGTTGTGGATGCACCAGGTCCAGCACGCAGAGCTACAGCAGGGTGATTCGGACAGGAGGGATGGAAGAACCAGGTCAGACAAACCTCTCCCAGGAGCAACGTTAGTGGTGATGACTACTCCAAGGGAGGACCATGAGGTGGGCTGGGGTCTCTCAGCAGAACAACAGGTCCCGCGGGTGAAATATGGGAAGCCCTTTGACATCGGGCTGCATCCCCGGCAGCATGCCAAAGGGTGGGGGACATGGAGCTGCGTGCGGGAACGCGGGGAAGAGGGAGACGCAGCATCTCCAGCATGAGGAGGTCGGAGGAACTCCAGAACAGGCAGCAAGAGCATGACGCCATTTTTTATGGGCAAGACAACCACCGCGACCTGACCGTCAGGAGGCTGCTCTGAAGGTGTATCACCAAGTGTCCCGATGGGAAAGACTGACTTACGCCCTGCCTCAGTTTACCTCTGACCATGGGAAGCAGGTGCCAAGAAACCAAAACACTGAGCCTTTCTAAACTTACTCCCAACAGCTCATTCCTGATTTATTTCAACGTTTCGGTGCCTTGTTCTGACCCCAGGCTGTGGCCTCTTTGGTACCCGAACGGAGGTACAACCTGGTGGGTTCCCACACAGCCTCGTTCCTACAGCCACTCACTGGAGCAGAGCCACACGGCAGGGCTGACCCCCTTCCCATGACGCCCGTCTGACAAAACCTAAACCCAGAGCCGGGCCGTTGGCTCCTCCTGTGAAACCACGTGGATATAACCGCACACTGACCAGCCCCGTCATCGGGCTGGCACGGCACATTCGTGAACTGTTAGGCAGCGGCTCTTACCCTCGCTGGGTGACTATAAATACCCTCACACTCTGCGAGCGGTGCCAGGAGGCATCAAAAGGGAAAAGCACAAACCTCCCCTGCAAAATCCGAGCAGAACAAACCAAAACTGACTCGGCGTCTGCAAATCCCTGTGGTGTTTGAAAAGTGTGGGGCGGAGGGAGGAGCAGAAAGCCCGACACCCGGAGCGAAGGACTCATGAAGAGCAACCCGTTGTGTGCAGGATTTAATATAGCGATGAGCAATGCGTCCCGGGGTCAGCGGCCGGGGGCAGAGGAATGCCCCCAGCTAATCCTCCCACCCTGCAGCCATCTATTTAGGGAAGTGATGGCCGCGTGGAGCTGAAGGAGGCCCTGCGCTCAGTGTCCTGGCATTCCTCCACATCCCAGCTGGCTGCTCTCCCAGCCCTGCACCCACTCCTCCCCGGCCGTTCCGGGGCAGCCATCGGCAAAACCCCCTTGGATCACGGTGCAAAGGGCTGGGCAGAGCTGTGCCCCCATCCAGCAGGCACAGCGCCTGCCTTGAGGTCCACGGGGCTGGCTAAGAAAATCGATTGCGAGCCACGAGAAGCATCTTGCCGCTCCTCCGCCCTCCCGTGCCGTGTGGCGAGCCCGGCTTTGTGGGCTCGGCCACGGCCCTCGGCGTGGAGAGATGAGCCGGGGGGAAGGCATTCAGGCCAGTGATCTAAGGGAGCAGCAATGCGAGGGAGCTGCCAGCCCCGGCTGCTGGTGAGCGTAAGCCCCGTGAGCACTGCCGCCACCAGCCAACGTGGACGGGGAGAAATGTCCTTGTCCGAGCACGGCACTGTAACCCGGCACCGCCGCTAGTGCCAAGGGGCACCGGCAGCCCGGCGCGGGGGGCACGTGGAAGGCAGCTGAGAATGGGACGGCCGCATTGAGACCCCATCCTGGCATACGCTCGCTCCCATGGGGAGGTGGGTGCGTGCCGGAGGGGCACGGCCCCCCCCGAGCAGCTCGGGCTGCCCACCCCTGCCAGTGTCTGGGGCTGCCTGCGGGCACAGTGGAGGGAAGGCACAGGCTGGGTGCGTTAAATGCACGTAGTTTGGATTGGGTTTTGTTTGCTTGGTTTTTAAGGGAGAAAAGAGTTTTCTGCTCTTGATGAGCAGAGCAGCACCAGAGAGACGTGCATGGCCAGTAGCCCTGAGCTCCTGTTCACCTTTAGGCCCTGAAACTCCAAAAAAATCACTGACTTTCTGCACCTTGGTCTCTTTGAGCTGGTGCTGCCAGGACATGATCACGTCTAATTTGCAAGTCTAATTTGCTGTTACGCCGTCCACAGCGCCTGCAGAACTTGCAAATCCCCCGTCCCGCAGCGAGGCAGGGGGCTGCGGGAGAAAGACGGCAGCTCCCCACCCATCGCCCAGCTCCAGGAGTGCCTGCCGGGAGCCAGGGCTCCAGGAGGATGGCAGACACATCGTCTCCCGGCACGGGATGGAGGGTCCCTGCCTGGGGCGAGATGCTGTTCTGATGCTGTTCGAGCGTGATGCAAGCTGTCTCTTCTCACTCCTGGGTGTTGAATTTTCCCAACTCTGTCTCCTGGATTTCTGCTACTTCAGAGAGCTTTAGCCAGAAAAAAAAAAAAAAAAAAAAATTTAAAAAAAAAATGGGAATTCTTGTTCCCAGAGCAGGTTGATTTAATTAAAGCCATTCAAATCATTAAAGTGAATCTTGAGCTAAATCAACAAAGCAAGAAACCTCAAATTAATTCCATCCTCTTAATCGTGGTTTGCGTTTGTTCGTTTTAATCGTTCCCTCGCAGGAAGGTCTGTCATCAGGGAACAGTCGCCAGGACATGCCTGCGCCCCGATGCAAGGGCCTTGCGTGGATCAAAATACCCCGGGGACAACTGTGTCCCCCCCAGGTGTCCCGTGGGGGTTCTCGGACCCTGCGCGTTGCCGTCCTGGCGCAGTCCTGGCACGGGTGACTTTGCTGCAGGACATCCTGGACCCAGTCCACGAGGCCAGGTCCTGCTCCCATCTGTGTGTGGCTCTTCTAACTTCTGGCTCTGGCGCTCTTAGCTGAGGAGCAAGGGCAAAGTTGGTCTAGTCTCCCTCTCCTGGAAAACCGGCACATTTCCCGCTGTCCGGAAGGTTTCGGCTCATCTCCGGCTTCCAACCACGTGCGGCCCTTGGTCATCTGACCCTGGAGAGCTTTTCTTTGCCTTGGTGGCTTCCAGCTTGTCCCTTTGCACTGCCAAAGGGGAACATCCCGTTACCACTGCAACTCCATGAACTCAGCAGCACCCAAATAGCACAGCAAGTCAGGATAGCGACAGGCACGGCCACCGCGGGGGGACCCTTGCAATGCCTCGTTGCAGAGCTCATTCATTAAGTCACAGCTAGCCGGCTCAATCCTTTGGATGATCTTACAGGCTGGGAAGTTAAAAACAAGCTGCTCTCTGCCCATAAAAAGCAACGGGCTTTCGGTGTGGAATCATCAAGGCCCGAGGGATCTCGCAGTGCATACAAGCAGTGGGAAATGTTCCCAGGAGGATATGCCCTTGGAGAGGAGAGCTGGCACCCGGGGCACAGGCGTGAGCCCCAAAACATGGCTTAGTCCCGGCCCTGATCCCCTCAAAGGTTTTGCAAAACACACTTGAAGCTTCACTGGCTGCGATTCGGCTCCTCTGGCCTCCTCGTCCCTACGGGAATCTGCTCTTACTACCTGAAACCTGTACCAGACTTATTTTTTAGGAACATGGAAGGGGTGGCATTCACGTGTTTTTCAGACAGTTCCCCAAATTCCTGGCTATCCCATGCCACTGGCTACAGAGGGCTGCTCCAGTCAAAGCGAGGGTGCCCGCTAGCCGCTCGGTTCCCCGGAGAGAAGCTGTCGCCTCCCGGCAGCGGCTGAAGAAATCGGGCTCCTGACACCAAACCGCCTCTGAAATTGGCAGCGGAGCCCACCGGAGGACCCCGGCTGGCCCACTGCAAGAGGCTGCACAGGGAAGTCCTTCCCAGCAGAAAGCCCAGTCTTCCAGGCAGGAATAGGAACACCACCTCGCTAGGGACACAGTCCTAGATATAAAATTGTCATTTAATGGGTTGGTTAAGGAGGTGTTTGCAAAAATAGAACATACAAACCCAATCCCACTGGCACCGTGTACCTACCACCCGCGCGGAAACACGCAGCTACACCGTTCTGCTCACCTTCTCGGTGCCTGCCTCCCCACGCCGCAGACAGCCCTGCTCTTCATCAATTTGCATTGCTCTTTGCAGAAATAAGCACCTTCCTCCTCCCCTTCTTCCTTCACCTCCCAAGACCCAGCCTCAGCTGCTGTCAACGTCCCCGAGATCCGTCCTTCTGTCCGGCTGTAGGTTGATCTCCACTAATCGGACAGCCCGCAGCAGCACGGCCAGCTGCGAGCAGATGGCGGCCAGGATGTTGATGAGGGGGTCGGTCAGGTCCCGGATGCCGCAGAGGACCTTCAGCAGGAACAGCAGCAGAGGTTGCAGGAGGCTGTTGAGCGTCGCCGCCAAGAAGGGCTTCAAAATATGATCGCTGATGGCTGTCAGCAAACCGACCGCCAGCACCTGGAGGGGAAGGTGAGTTTGGGTTAAAATGCTTGTTTTTGGTGAATATTCATCAGCGCGTGCCATCCTGAGGTGTGGTGGGGACCCCGTAAAGAGCAAGTTACTCACAAGGAACTCCCCACTCCTCTTAGAGATGCCAAAAACGTGGCCGAGATGCAAAAATTTCACTATGGGAGGAGAAGTCTGAGACAGCGGAGAACCCAAAGTTTCTCCTCCCAGTACTGAAGTGTTTTGACATGGAAATACTCAGAGTAAGGGAAGCAGAAGTTTATGCTCAGGGTTGTCAGCATGTCTCATCACCTCCTACAACTACCTCTCCTTTTGCCTTGTCCCCTTCCAGTGACCCCAGACCAGGCGTATTGGTGGCGGAAAGGTTCCTGGTGGTGTATTTGGGATGTAATCACGGTTTTTGGAGAGCAGATCCTCTGGGTAAGTATCGAACACACACATTTCTCATGCCGCCCAACCTCCACCATCAAACGTCCAGTGTTTCTGACCTTGGGGCTTTCTTTTCTGCTGGAGAACAAGCCCAGCCTCCCCACAAACACATTCACCACCGAGATGGGACTGAGCTTTAACAGCCCAGAGCTCTTCAAGGCAAACAGGGGTCAAAAAAAAAAAAAAAAAACAACAAATGTTTAAAAAAAAAATCAGATGGAAAATTCTCCATTAGAGGTTGGAGAGCCTGACTGCTCGTACCGCATCTCCTGTCGGCGGCAGGGAAACCGAGGCGGCTCACCTGGACCACGGTCTCACCGAGGAAGCGAACCAGCTCGATCAGGAAGGCGGCGAGCCCATTGACCAGGAGCCGTGGGACAGCGAAGGATTCCCTCAGCTTTCGCTGAACCGTCTGCTCGGAGCTGCCGTGGAGAAAAAGAGACGTCAAAACTGGAGCCTAAACCCGCGGAACGAATTGATGCCCAGCACCTCACCGCCTCTTCCCAGAGACGGCATTACGGAGCTCTTGGATGTCACAAGTGCTGGAGCATCTCCCACGTGAGTTGGGTGTAAACTGGCCCGGAGGTGCCATCCCCAGCGCCGCAGGACCCGGCCGACAGCAGGAGGCCGAGCTGGGCTCCGGCCATGGAGGAAAACCCCTGGAAACACTACGGCCTCGTGTTTATCCCCCTTCCCAGACAGCCTGGGAGCGGGACGGCCGGCTAGGCTAGCCCGGCATGGCTCCGGCACCCCGGCCGGCTCCTCGGCGCCGCGTCCTGCTAGCAGCAGAGCTGGCTCCGCAGGAGGAGGCCACCAAATTGAGGATGAGAAAGAGCAGCTGGAGGTCAGGCTGCCCTACCCAAGGGGGTGTCTTGCCCCTGCCCCCCCAATTAACTAATGAGCAAATAAATAGGTGATTTGAGGCAGCTGCAGGCAGAGACTTGGAGGTGGGAGCGCGGGTTCCCTGCCTGCTGTGTTTTCGGGCACGCTCTCCCTGTACCTGCGGCCAAAACCCGGCTGAAGGAGCCCAAAAATACATCATGCCGGTATCTGGAGCAGCCGGCTGGCCGGGGGCCCGGGAAGCGATGACTCCGAGATGCTGAGAGCCCAGCTCAGGGAAATCCCATCCAACATCACCCCTACGCCTCAGGGAGCCGCTTCGGCCTCGGCAGGACTGAGCGCTCCCTCTCACGGCGGCAGAGACCGAGGCAATCCCGGGGAGTTTTAACCAGAAACAGAAAAATAAAGAGGCGGAGAGTGTTGGAAGAGGGAAAAACCACAGCATCCCACCCGGAGAGTCAACGTACCCGGGGCTGCAGGCGAGAGCGGTTTCATTTCTCGGTGGAAGAAGCGAACGGGAAAGTCCCCTCCTCCGCGACTTCACGCGTGATAACCCCAAAATGCTGATTTTTTTCCCCCCCTTTGTCCTCGTGAGGGCACGTGGCAGAGAGCGGAGCTGGGGACGGGGACACGGGTGAGGGTCCATCACCGGCAGAGCGGCCTGGGGACTCGTGTGAACAGCAAACCCAAGACCGGTGGAGACAGTCGCTGTTAACGATAGAAAAATTAAAGTAATAAAAATAAAAACGAACCCTCCGAGCGAGCTGAAGCCCCAGTGCTTCCCGAAACAGAGAGGATGCGAAAGGAGGCGGCGGTGGAGGGGAAACGCGCCACCGTCCCGCTTCCTTCCCGTTTCCCCGAAATCTCTGCCGAAAAGCTCGACGCCGGCTCGTCGGTGGTGCCGTCGTCTCCCACCCACCGGCCCCCCACTCCGGCAAGGACAGAAAACACCCTGGCAAGGCGGGAGCGGGTGCGGAAATGGGTTCCTCGATGAAAAATCCCTTCAGCATCCCATAAATCGGCATTTTTTAGTGCCTTTTTCCGGCGTTTCGTGCCTGGCCGTGGTTTGCGCGCCAGGTACGGTTGAGGAAGGGAATTCGGATGCTCCTCTTCCCCCCCTGCGGCAGAACAGGACCGTCATTCCCAGTCCAAATTGACCGTTCCCGGCTCGTAGGCCGGGATCCGTCCCTGCCCTGTGACCGGGACTCATCCGTCCCGCAGCCGCCTCTCGGGATGGGCCAGGAACCCGGGATGAGAACGGATGAAAAAACCCCCCAGGGGGGAAAAAAACCATCCGTACGGCGTGGCGGGTGGCGGGGGGAAAGAGGGGAACGCCTGGGAGGGACTCGGCGGTGACGCGGGTACGGAGTGGGAATATCCCGGGGGAAACGCTGGGGGATACCCACGGGATTCGGGAATCCTCCGTGGAGCCGCGGGGTTAGGCCAGGCTTTGGCAGGGGGGGGCTTGGAACCACGGCTGAAACTCTTGGTGAGGAGCAGCAACGGGGGGGGTAGGGCTGGCTTAAAATTAAAACAAAAAACCCCACGGAAAACCCCCTAAATTTGCAAGTTAAT
Source organism: Pandion haliaetus (assembly GCA_013401275.1). Lineage (NCBI taxonomy): Eukaryota > Metazoa > Chordata > Aves > Accipitriformes > Pandionidae > Pandion > Pandion haliaetus. The sequence goes on from VYZV01042237.1 coordinate 11,636, forward strand.
TAAAGCCGTTCTGCCCCAAATCCGAAGGCTGCCCGGGGAGTAGTGGGAGTCTCGCC
>VYZV01042240.1:0-15282 GCA_013401275.1 Pandion haliaetus
AAAACTGCGCCACACAAACCCATAACAACAGCATAAATATAATTTAAGACACTAATTCATAAATACTACTTTTATAAAGGCACTCTTTTGGTAAGGAAAAATCTTTCTGAATGAAAGAAGGGCAGCATGTTAACAAAACAAAGCACTGCTTCATTCAGGAAACAGGGTCAAGCCCATGCTAGCTTGTTGTGTATGGAGGTATTTGTGGCTAAGATACTATGATAAACCTTGCACATCTTCAGTATCTTACACTGTAATATCCCAAAGCCTTTCACTAACAAAGATCTGACACACGTTGAAGATAGGCAAACATTAATACTTTCATTATAGACTCATGCACAGGGAAGTTAAATGGCCACAAAGCCATTTGTGGCATAGTTGGAAAGAAAACCCCCAGTAATATTTGGTTTACCACTCTATCCAGTCACCAGTCCACATGTTCCCCTGAGGCAATTACATTTCAGTACCTAAATTATTATTTCTCATTCTGTGTTCCTGATATTATCTTGATGTTCTTGGCATATGTTAATAACCCCCACAGGGCAGATAAACTGTTCTGATGGTCTCAAACTAATAAAAGAAAGGTTCTTACCAGGTGTAGAGTAGATTCCTTGGAAACCCATTAACAGTTACAGTGATTCACTCAATTTTCCATGTACCTGCTACAGCATCAGCCTTGCTCATTGCATATTAACAAATGTCACATCTGTTAAATCCCCAGTAAATGGTAATTTTCCCTCAATTACTGTCCAGTTTGATATGCATTACTTCAAAGGTATGTACTGTGGGATGCAGCCCAGTAATGTATCTGTTCGGTTCACACGACGTGTCCAGCTCCTGCCAACCTCAACACCCTCCTTATTTTTATCACAGAGGCAAAATACTGACCTAAACATGTCCTTGTATTTCAGGTACCACTGTTCCCCTTACCAACCCAATTCTTCTTAGTATGGTCTATTCTCTTCCCATCACAGACTTTGTCTAGCCCCAGAGAAAGCCACCCAGGTCCTCAGCTGCTCTTTCTCACTCCTTGCTCCCACATCTGCCTCTGCCATGCAGGCAGCAGAAACAGAACACCTCCCCAACCTGGACTGTTCTGCTGCTTACAGCAGTGATTCATCCAGGACTTCTCAGCAACCATGAGGTAACAGCGTTTCTGAGATGCAGCTTGAATTCACAATTATGGAAGAGTTGAATGCTACAGCTTACGTGTTTTTTAAACCTTCGCAGTTGTTGTCATCTCAAAGTACACTCCAAGTCAAAAGGCTGCATTTATACATGCAAATATATACGTACGTGTATATATATACACATATTTAAATAACGACACAAGCATTCTTCAAGGAGTATAACTGCACAAACCAAGCCTTCAGCTAACAAAATGCAATGGATATGAAGTTTGTGCATTCATACACAAACACCAGTTTTTATATGTTTACAGCGTTTTCTTACAGTGTAATTCTTACCACCTCACCATGTCATATCAGTGACTTTCCACAGTATCAACAGTCTTGAGGACACTGGGACAGCAGGAATTACTATTAAAGTATAACAAGATTGTATTGGATAAACATGTGTGGATTCATTTTACCAATGGTGACATAAACCAAACATCTAGGTCTTAGGGCAGGTCAGTATGTAGCAAATGAGCAGAGGAGCGTCTGAGCTGTCAGGGTGCCTTTGGACAAAGACATGACAAAAGTGATGTTTAAGTTTAGGCTTCCTACTAGCACTGATGCTTCAAAGCTGGAGGCTCCCAAGTCAGGGGCCCCTGGAAAGGAGAAACAAAACAACCTGTGCAACTAGTCAGGCAGCAAAGGCTCATAAAGTCACAGCCTTGATGACTGACAGCAAAAATGAAGAAAAAGTCCGCAGGAGCAGACAAGGGGGCCCTTGGAATCACAAACAACAAAGATAAATATTTTCTTTCATACACTTGCCAATTTTTGATGAAATGAATGAAAGAGAGGCTGCTCCATGATCTTGGTTCTGGATGCCAGTGTTTTCCACATTTTAGCACTTTTTTCTCTGATTTAATGTATAATATTGTAATTTATGGAAACAGATGTAGCTATGTTTGAGAACAAAAGGAATGTGATTTTTTTTGTTATTTAAAAAAGTTGATTTAGAAGGCAGCAGCCCCAACTCCAACATGAGTTAATAACAGTTTAAGTAGAAGAATATTTTTTAATTGACTCAAACTATAATTAGGCAATTACAAGCAATCAAGTCAGAGCTGTTTAAAAGCTACTGGCCACAGCTGTTAGCTACCTCACCTCAGTCAGAACTCAGCACCCCCTCGGCTGGGGGATTTAAGCAAACTCATTTCATCACAGCGAAATATAAGTGCTCACGTCTTCAATTACTCAGCTGAGGTATCAGTAACTTCTGGGAGCAGGGAAGCAACTTCATTACAGCTCCACATGGATCTGGAAAAGGCATATCTGACTGTGCCCACCAATTTGAGCTGTTCTTTACCCAAAGGTGACTGTCAGAGTTTCTAGTTCATATTGCTACTAACATTCCTCTCAGGGCTGCCAAGATAGCATGCATTTAAAATGCTGTTCTTCTCTGAAAAATTATTTTAATTAAAATGATATTCAGGGGTCTCATATTCTTTGTTTCTCACTAATTATCAGCACATTTGTTCAGTTTCCAAGCTAGTGGGTGCTTTCACTAACTGTCAGCTCCCAAATTAAACATGGGATCTGAAACGCTGGGCTTTTTTCTTCTCGAGTCGTATTTCGCTGCCACTCCATCTTCTGGGACTGAATAGTCTCTGCAAGGAGAGAATCCTCCAACATCTCTTTGCATAAAACTCAGAGATGAGCCCTGCCAAGCGTGTCTGACAGAGCGCAGCACGCATTCCGATCGCTGCGCTAGGTCTATGGATGCAACAGTAGAAAGAAAATACTTTACAGCTTAAAGCAAGCAAGAAGTAATCACTATAAAATCATCACCAATGAGCACAAAACACAGAAAGCAGAGCTGTTGAGCAGGGAAGCGTAATTTGGACACAGCCACCTTCCCAAGCAAGCAGTGCTTAAAGATAGAGTGAAAAAACCCTTCCAGAGCAGTGGGTTTACAGCAGTTCATCATGTGGCTTTCTTGTTCCATCAGCTCTCCTGCAAGGATTTTCAAATTCATGCAGATTTCACAAACACGGAAATTAACAAAAGTAGGAGAGGATTTCTAATATGGCACAGTCTTGGAAACATGAATACATACTGGGTCTTTAATACAAAGTTTTTGCTCAATACACTGGGTTTTTCAGGAGCAGATTTGTTTGCTTCAGAAACAGCAGGCTGACATGCTGAAGTTATACCAGCCAAGCCTATCAGCCAGATCACAGTGAACTTTCCATGTAAACTCTTATTCAGAGGTCAAGAAGATTTAGCTTGGCTCACTAGGAACAGTCAGTAGGCACACAGATGTTTCCAGTTTTTCCAAAAGGCTACCTTGATGTGTACTTAGCCAATGACTAACACAGAGAATAAAACATTTCAGCCCTTGCAAATAATGCTGCTGTTCTCCCTGCTCAGAGACTATGAACTAGAGGAGTAGGTGCAGAGGTGCACAGAGCATAAGCTGGGGACTGACTGGGTCCATGTGCAGCGCTCCCATGCATAGAAATGAAAGACCCTGCAAAAAGCAAAAGGATGTACAGTAGATTTTTCAAAAGATCAGAGTGTAACCATAGTTGTAAAAGATATTGTACAAGTTTAAGGTTGACCATTTTTTTTGCTGTGTATTGCTCTTCAAAAAAAAAACCAAAAAAAAAGGAATACACTAATAAATACAGCTGTGAGCCAGTCCAGGAGCTGCCTCAGCTACTTGTTCCCTCATAGGAAGTCCAAATAAGATTTCTGACAATCCCCTCTGTGGGCTCACAGAAGGAGCTGGCCCCCAAAGGAAAACTGCAACTCACGGGATCTGATGGATGAAGTGATCAGAGGGTACAGTGACAGAGGACATGCAGGCAGGAGAGGATGGAATAAATGTGCTGAGGAGAAAGGGGTCACAGGAACCAGCATTTGCACTTTCACAGAGGACATGACTGTCTTCAAGAAAAATGATGGCTTTATCACTAGCAAATTAAAACAGTTTTTTGCTTTTTAAATGTTTCAGTTGGTGTATGTCTGACATTTCCATAGCGATAACACAGTCATAATTGCCTCAAAACCACTGTGCACTCAATCCTTAGAAAAAAACTTACTTAAGACACTCATATAGTGCACAGACACACAAGTGCTTCAAATTATAATTGAAAAGATACTGCCTGAGGCCTGACCTGTGCACCCAGTTCCTGGAGGGATGCGACTATTTTTAAAGTTAGAGGTTAATGCATTTACACCAGGTGTGTCAAAACACCCTTTCTAAATCGGCATAGTATAGTAAAAACAGGTCGAGTGGGGACGAGGCATAAGGCAGTGAGTGGGTTTCAGGAGGACTCTGTGGACTGGGCTGCTTTGGCGGAAGGTTACCCCTCCCAAGTGGTCCTTCTCAGCGCCTCTGCAGGAGGTGGCAGCCCCTTCAGGCCTGCAGGCTCACTTGCTCAGCCAAGGACTTCCCAACTCATGCCCAAATGATTCAAGCTAACTTAATCCCTGGCTTTTGGCTTACCTGGGTCTACAAGCAAATCTGCAGAAACACAAGGGCAGGTGGGAACTTGCCCATAAAGGAACTTTTTTTTTTTAATTAAGAATATCGCTCTTGTGCCACCAGGAGAACTTCTTTGGCTAATCCAGATGATTTTTTATAAAAGCAGGCTAGGAAATAATCACAAAGACTGCTCTCCCAGCAGAGTTGGGGGTGGGGGGTGCGGTGGTATCCTTCTAGCAGACCTTGTGGGTAGTAACATCTTCAGCCATCCAACTTCAGACTGCTTAGTTTTAAAACCACACCATTAGTTTGGCTGAGATTTTTTCAGTGCAATCCTATGTTGCACCATAAAACTTATTTTTACAAATATAAATCAACCACTTGACCAAAGGAAAATAATAAATATTGCAGAATGCTCTGAAGCTGCCAATCGAGAAAGAGAATGGCGGTTAAGTGGCTAAGGATGATTTAAAATTACCCCTCTGCTTCCAGGGACTCACATATTGGGCTGCACTAAGATTCAGTACTCACCACATTTCTCCAGAGCTGCATCCTGAGCTGGACACACTGCTGCAAGTGCTGTGTCCCCATGGGAATGATCATTCCTCCCTGAGCAGCAAAGATGACCTGGGAGCCACTGCATGTCCTGACACCCACAGCCACAGCCTGGGCAAGGCTGCCTGATCTCCCAAGTCTTGCTCCTAATCCTACTGTGACCAGATACATATTGGCATTACCATCAGCCCAGTTACAAATGGAAGAATGAATGACCAGGCAGAATCTGACACCAGGAATTAGTTCTGCTGGCTTTCGTCTACACAGCGATGAATTCTCTCCTTGGAATAAGCAAGGGAGACTACAAAGAATTTCAAATTACATTTTGTTTACAGTGTTGTTTAGTCTGGAGAAAAGGACGCTCAAGGGAGACCTTATTGCTCCCTACAACTACCTGAAAGGAGGTTGTAGTGAGGTGCGTGTCAGTCTTTTCCCAGGTAACAAGTGGTAGGACAAGAGGAAACAGCCTCAAGTTGCGCTAGGGGAGGTCTAGATTGGATATCAGGAAAAATTTCTTCACGGAAAGGGTTGTCAAGCATTGGAACAGGCTGCCCAGGGAAGTGGTCAAGTCACCATCCCTGGAGGTATTTAAAAGACGTAGCTGTGGCGCTTAGGGACATGGTTCAGTGGTAGACTTGGCAGTGTTAGGTTAACAGTTGGACTTGATCATCTTAAAGGTCTTTTCCAGTCTAAATGATTCTATGAACCCAACATAAGTATATAAAAAGCTGTAAGACCAATCTTCTTCCATATAAGTCCAAGAAATCATTTTGCTGCCTGGAAATACAGATAATTATGAGGTACCTTTCAGGACCTCTCCCCTGAAGCTGTCTTTGAGGTTCACCTGATCAGGTCACAAGAGTAGAACAACCCCTTTCAGACTTCTAATATTTTCTCAAAACAAACAAACAAAGGTATACATTCTACTACAAAATAACGTGCAGCTTTACGATCATTGCTGCTTTAATCACAGTGGTATAAAATGGGTAACTTCCTGATTAATAAAAGCTGTATTAAAATACCATGATAGATTTTGGTGTAGTGCATTTAAGACTAAGAGTCAGAAATATTTTCAATGTATCTGTTTTTCATTTTAAACTATCTTTTTTTTCTACCTCATTTAATTCACTACCAGGTTTTAACCTAGGAAAACATTCTGTTTTCCCTTTCGCCCCTTTGAGATAAGGTCTCAATCCTGCCCCATGAGATACGCCTACCAGTCAGACTACAATTTTTGACCTATTAACATAACTAAAATAAATAAGCTTGTCTTAAAAAAATATTAAGCAGAATTTGATTCCCTAACCCCACTAAAGTAACAGACATTACAAACACTCCAGTGGTGTTTGTGATGCTATTGCTTGAGCAGGAAACCCTCATAATAAATGCTGTTTAGTTTCAGGTGTCATGGTAGGCAAGGGTACCAAGACTTTGGTATCCCTATTTTTGGATAATAGCTTTATTTGCTTTCCTGTAAAACAAGGTAAATAGTATCTGCACCTCATTAAGATACTATTAGGCCTAATATTTTAAAGAATATTTAATCAGTATTGCTAAAGTCTATTAAAATTATGCATACATAATTACAAATAGGGAGCAATTAAGCCACTGAGCTTCTACTGTTTAAGTGGCTTTTATGATGATTTTGGCTATCCTTCTTTCAGCCTAACATTATCAAGAAAATACTGCCCTTCAGTCCACAAGGGTAGGCTGCTGAGGTGGGAAGATACAAGGACCAGAGCTGGAGGCATAAGACACACACACACAAGGAGACAAAAGACAGTGAGTAAATCAGCAGTGTTACTGATGACTCATGGAGGTGGGGTAGGAAGGAGAGACAAAAGCCCACAGTCCCTGTCAGCTCCTACAAGGTACAAATGTCACATCCAAAACCAGAGAATGGTCACAAATGTAAAGGACCCAAAAGAGGTGATAAGGACTCACCTGCATCCCTTGATGTTTGTAATCCTGGCCAGATGTGATTGAATGCCAGACAAACCACTTGCAGATATGGTCTTGGTGGTTTTGTGTACATAGGTATGAGAGAATAGGTGAAAGTGTGTGAAATCGGTTTTGTTTTAAAACTACCTTTCCCTCCCATAGACCTCTGCTACATTAGCTAGGGTTTGTTTCTGAAATGTTGCATCATTTGCTGTGCTATGACCTCCGATTTTGCAGAGTATCATCCAGGTGCTCTTATCATACAGATATGAAGCAAATGTGTGGCTGTTTTATAAGCAAAAAGAAGGGCTTTTTAGTTTTGTATATTATGAATAAGGCCTGCAGGTGCCATTTTGTGTACAAGAGAACCTAATCCTATTCTGAGGAAAAATAATCCATTTCATGTCATGTTTTACATGTTATAACAGCAACTGGAGAAATGCAACAGGGTCCATTAATGCACCACTACCTGTGCCACCAGCAGTAAAGCCAGGCTTATGTGCTCTGAGCAACTCTGGTTGTGTACCCTTATAAACACAGCAGCAACTTCTGCAAATGTAACAGCAACAAAACAACGACACTGAATACAGAAAATAGGAAAACACTGGAGTTGCATTTACAGGTTGGAAATGAATGCTGATCAGTCAGAAAGGTGAACAATAAGAAACCTAAGGTGAAATGTATAATCTAAGCTTGAGCTTGACTGTCCTAAGGGTTGCACACCACTGTGCTGACACAAACACAGCATCAAGAGTTTGCATCCTTCATACCGGCTGTCTGCACCAGCATGGCAAGAGGATCATGCTGTCCCACCTCAGTCTTAATGCACCTTGACTATATCACTGGTTTGCAATAACACACCTGCACAGAGTGACAGCATCCCTCAATACTGGACACCTTATTGCAGACAGGCTGTTATTTTGAGGCACACAGAACTGTAATAGGTAAGTTAAGACCTCTACAAACGGGGAATGGAAGGGCATGTCTGGCACAGGAGCAGCAGAGGAAGGGCTGTGAGAATGGCAGGTGGTGGTGGCACCTTGGCTAGCCCATCACCAAAGTCCCTGCACATCTTCAGGACACTCACTTCTCAGGCAGGGCTCCCAGGAGCTGTCAGGAGACAGTGAGTAGATCCTGGTGGCTCAGGAGAGAAGGAGGAGAACAGAGAGTAAACCCTGTCAGAAACCAGCACACGGTCACCAAGCTATGAAGAACCCAGGAGATGATCTATCTCTCATGGCAAGGACACCTGACCAGGCCACCTGGATGCACACATCTCCATGTCTGAACACTAGACAGACTACTGGGACACATGCACATTGGTGCTCATGAGTATGAGAGGGACAATAAGTGAAACTGGATTAATTTTAAAGTAAATGAGATCCCTAATGCATTGCATTGAGCTTTGCTACACTGTTGGTACAATGCTGCAGTGCTACTTCCTACAGAGTTGCTTTGAGGTGAAGTATTGTATAGCATCTTGGTGTCTGTTATTGTTAGACTAGCAATAGTTGTATATGCATGCATTTCCCTTGTTTTGGGTTTTTTGGGGGGGTGAGGGGATGAGGCAGGGAGGTTCACCAATTCACAAATGTGTGAATTGGGAAGGAAAACACTGTGCCTAATTACCTAGACTCTATAGCCTACTTCCACACTAAGTCGTTGAGGCAAACAACAAAATAAGAAAAAGGACTGGACAGTCAACTTGCATATCCAGCATTAACATAAAGAATAGTTAAAGAATTGGAAGCTATACTGATACAGTACAAATCATTAACCCACACCTGCCTGCTAAGGTGTCTAACACCACCACGGAGGGCTCTCAGTGCTGGCTGGTATCTAAAGTGCCTCAAATATTGGATAGAACAAACCTGATGTATGGTCTAATCCTTTGTTTCCCCTCACAGTAAACCATCCACGGATCCCCAAACCCTTTGCCATCCTTCTTTAAGTCTCCCTCCTCTCCAAGCAGAAACTTTGTATTTATCTTGAACCTACAGCTGTTAGGAGGAACAAAGAGCGACAGCTTCAATGACATTTCAGGCACACACAGTAACCTTCACACTTTTTTGTGGCTTTGTAAAACTGCAACAACAACTTTAGGGCTGTTTCTTATCATGCGTGGTCTTTGCCAGTTGCTTATTAAGCACTAATTAATCATTCATACACCAGCAGCACTGAGCACTGCTGAGCAGGACCCAGGTCATGATGTACTGAGTCCTACCCAGTTCCATTCTAACAGAATGTCTCTGTCTCTCCCACAGCGACTAGGTATATTTCTACAGCCAAATCATGCCAGTTATTCCAAGACAGCCATCACCAACTGTCAGTTATCAGAAGGACTTAAAAGGTGCAGAGAAAAATCAGAGAAATTCAGAGCAACTTAATAAAGCTGCTACCTATGAAACAGTTGTTAAGGTTGAAGAGCAAAGCTCAGTCTGCCTCATCAGCTCCTTTCTTTCCTTACAACCAAGATGCACTTAAAACAACGCTCAAGGGAGCATTTGGAGCAAAATCCTTCTTTGCTAATAGCCCACTAATCACTACGATTGCTACATCATATGTACACATGCACAAAAAAACCCACAGCAGCGGTCATGTAAAGTGATGACTCTGAAAATGCTGAAGCTAGAGTCTTCTAAGCTATGGTATTCCTGCTGTGTACACTTTGCTGCTGTTTCATTTACTTAACATTTTAAATGTGGTGATGAATAAGAACGAGAGCCCTTTACAGCCCAGAGGAAGCAGCAACAGTAAAATTTGATTTACAAATCAGTAAAGATTGTGCAGCTAGACGAGCATGTGAAGCCTGATTGACAACTGCCTTCTTAACAGACTGGATACTTTATTTGGTTTTACCTTGATAATGTAACTTGTCCAGTAACTACCAGGTGGTGAAGTGTCCCAGGAAGTTTAGTAATTTCCAAGAACATCGCATTGCAAACCAGGGTCTTACCCAAAACAAGTCCACTTGTACTAAGAAACAACTGTGAAGAACGTTATTGCACAAGTCAGGACTTCTGAGTATATATGTATACACCCTGCTTAGAGCAGATGCAATAAATTCGGCATTTCCTAAAAGCATCAAACCCACTGGGTCTATGTGGGCTTGCCCAGCAAGTTTTGGAGTGGTAAATTAAAAAATGAGTAAAGTCAGCAGTATATGAAGTTATCAGTAAACAGAGAAGCAGATACGCAGAGTTTATCTGCATTTACACACAAATATGGCACTGAGACCAAGGCTCACGGAAAACACTGGATTTAACTGAATCCAATGCTACACAATCATGTAGCAGTTCAGTTCATGCTGTGAGACACTTGAAAGAGTTGTAGAAAAATCCACAACAGTTACCCTGACAAAATTCCCAGTCAGGAAACAGTATACATCTAGAGAAACCCAGAAGCAGAATGATCTTGACCATAAGTAGCGAAGTCAGAGTTGAGCCTTGCCCAGGACTGCAGGTAACCAGAAAAACATGGAGAACCAAACTATCAGAGTGACCAGTCAGTTGGCTTGAACAGAAAAATGATTGGGTTAGTTTAACACCACTCCCCTGTGAAATAATCCTAAATACAGGTTTTAAACAAAAATTACAAATTTCTCATTGTGCTCATCTTTTCATTCTATGCACAATTTTAATTTGAAAACATGTAATTTACAGATGGTTCATTGATTTAGAGTCCCATATCAATTATAAAAAAGAAAAATAACTTTCCATTTACTTAAACCACTTAAAAGGTATTTCATTTCATTTATGGTTGTTTAAGGTGCATTACTGTATATAGTTTCAACAGCATCATTCAGGTGAATCATAGAATCATAGAATCATTTAGGTTGGAAAAGACCTTTAAGATCATCGAGTCCAACCACCAACCATGCCCACTAAACTAAAATATAGATATGGAGCTGCACAGGTAGTAACAGCTCACTAAGTGTTAAGAATGTTTCATTTTCCTCAGTCAACAATATCTTTTCTAATGCAATACTTTAATTTTCATGTTATAGTTCCTAGAAAAATCTCAAGAATTAGAGGTGTGCATAAATTATAAGCAATCTGTATTTCTGTCTTTTTTTTCCATTTTAAAATGGAGTGAAAGGCTGGAAATGTGACATATTCCACTGAATAGACATTTCTAAGAAATAACAGGCTGTCATGCCACCTCCCTGGATAGCTGTCACTCAGCATATCAAGCAGCCTGCATTGTTCATAGCCTACCTACTGCACTGGATGGGTAGGAGGAAAAAGCAGGCTTCAGCTCCATCAAGAATTGCAACAGAATTGCATACATCTCCAGGGATATTTTTATTCCAACATAGAAGATTTCTCCAACCAAAAGCTCTCTTAAACATTGTGGTCAGTACATATGCACACATGTGCACACAGAGATACCGTCTGGTACAGGTGAGAGTGCACAGCTGTCAGACCAAGCAAAATCCTTTTGAAATTCTCTGTGTGAGGTGTGGGGAAATGATGATAAAAGTGGAAAGCCAAGGGGATCATCTTTAGAATGAGAACACTATCAGAGCACATCTTCTATTCAAAAGACTGGAAAAACCTTGGAAGAAAACACAGACCACCCTTGTAGACTTTTTTTCCCATACAAGAGGCCTATAGATACAGAATGGAGGCCAGGTAAGGGCTGCATAGGAAACAGTGGCTCACCAGTGGTCCCAGAGATATGGTTCCAGCTACAGCTAAAGGGCTCAGATTATTATGTCAGTAAATTACAAAAATAAATTCAGGAACAACGCTAAGACTAATAGAATTTGTTCCTAAATAAGCAAAGCTCTGTTATCCCCTCTTTGAGCCATTCCACTCACAGGTAGACACAGGAACTTGTGACTTCTCTGGTAAGCAGTCCTGGAAATTGTACAGAACAAACATGCTGTTTGCCATATTTAAATACTCTCCGACCTAATCCACATGTTATTTTAACTGGCTGTTCCCTACTGTCATGGCAATTGGCAGTACCTTGCTACATCCAAGGCCTCTGCTTGAAGTTCACAAATCTTTGATGTTCCACCCTACAGGAAGAGGGGTCAGCACATCCCAAGTGGGACAGTGCCAACAGCCTCCTGCTGAGCCCAGGTGGCCACATGAGCTTTGCAATACTCAGACATCTGGCACAATTTCCTGTAACGGGAATCTTTTATCTCATAAGTACAAGATTATTGATAGAAACTTGGGTAAATCCAGAGCCCTTTGAGCTGCAAAGAGCACTTGCAAAGCTCTGACTCACTGCATACCGGTGGCACAGTGTTTGAACTAGCTCTGCCAACAACGTGCAACAACAGCTGAGAGGTATGACCTTTCTCAGTTCAGAGCAGCAGGCTGTTAATTTTGAAAGCCAGTGATAAATCAGCATCAGCTTTATTAGCAACCTAATGAAATTACCAGAAGAGGGAAGAACATGCTCTGAAGTAAGCAGCTTGAGTAGCTTATGAACAGAATTTACGATAACATCAACAGGGTTTTTTCCAGATATTCCTAGCCAGGAAAAAGGATATTGAATTCTGCATCTCAAGCCTAGTCTCCTACTGTCACAAATATCCACATCACACAAAACCTGCTGTAAATTATAGAAGTACACAGGCAGAACTAGGTAAGCATCTCCACTTCTCTCGTTGGGAAGCTGTTGCAGAATTTTGCTCCTCTGATGGTTAGAAATTTTTCTAATTTCTAGTCTAAATGTGTCCTCCTTCAGATCACGTTTACACACTAAGACAGCCCTATAACTGGAAGAGTTCTAAGTGTTCCCTGATTTTTATCCTCCAGACAGGTAGTAATCAAATCCTCTCAGGTTTTGTTTTTCTAAACCAAACAGCCAAACTCTTAATCTCACCCCATTAGAAAGGCACCCTGTTCCTCATATTCATATCACACCATTTCCATCTGTCTGATTTGCAAAATAATCCAGCTCCTTCCTTCCCCTTAAGAAAGGGCTATCTTAATCCTCCTTTCTGTTGATTACAACTCCAAGCTTTGAGTCATCAGCATACTTCATTAGTACAGTTCTTCTTTTATGCCAAAGGTCTACTACACTATATTGGTCCAAAGACCAACAGGAATTTCTCTAGTAACTTCCCTCCAGCCAACATTTTGGCTGTCAGCACTAATTGTTGTCATATCCCCATTAGCCAATTCCTTACTCATCTCAGATTTTCCTCCTACTAATCTGACTCACTGTATATAACAATTGTCTATGTAATAAAAACATTAAAGTCAATTAAGAACTATACATCAAAAAAATACCTTATTAAAGGAAAAGCTCTGGCAAATACTTCATTGGGTAATTTTCCGGAACAACCAAAGCCATAACAAAGTAGAATTATCTGCTAACTGGCCTGTCCTCCAATGGGGACTCTTTGGTCCCCTTTTCCCTTTCTCTGTCTTCTCCTCCCAGTTTGAGCACAGAAAGTGAGCATGAGCAATGGCTTTAACCTCAGCTGTGGTTACTTCCATTGCAGGAACACTTGTGTCAAAGCTGATCTGGAAGGATGTTGCCCGCTCAGCTAAAACTGCTGATGAAAGTAGTTTTATGCCAGCATTTGACAATTTCCAACTGACAGACCTTTTCCTCTGCTCCTGCTGCTGTGAGGGCAGCCATCTCCAGTTGGGAGAGAGTGGGGAGTGAGGGACCAGTAACTTGTTAAGACTGCTGGAGCAGGGTTTGCCAGAGCATCTTCTGCAACACGCTAGAGATGGTGTTTTAAACTGATCTACCTAAGTCAGGAGATGCAGTGAATTGAAGCCAATTGAGGGTGCAGTTCCATGTTACAGGTAATGAAGAAGTGCCACCAAGAGCTGCAGCGAAGCCCTGTTCAGCCCACCACTGCTAGCACCAGCTCCTGCTTGAGCTTACAGAGAGCTGATATCAGGAATTCACACAGAAGAAAAACTATCACTTCATTCTTTTTCAGAATGTTGTTTCTCAACCAGTTTGCCAGGAGCACCAGTGCCAGCACTAGTGAAGCAATTTAAAACTTTACTGGAATAAGCATACCCATCAGGCGGTTGCACTGCCTATAAAAACAATTTTAAAACAGAATTAAAGAGAAACCATGCAACTTTTTTTGGTGCAGATGGAGCCTGTGGGCCCAAATCATAGCTGGGTGTTCCTATCCCCAGCTGTCTATCTTGTCCCCCTGCCAGACACCATTTTCCCTGTAACAGGCACAACACAACTGGATGTGTCTGTGCTCAGATGGCCTGGCTGAGCAGCATCATACAGGTCTGTTGTCCCTACTTCAGGCAATGTCTAAAGTCATGCCAGCAAAATGCAACAGGGATGTCCGCTGGAGGATCTGGGTTGGGATGATTAGAGATGTAGCTATCATTCCTCGGGAGAATGACTGGAAAGTTATCCTGGCCCTATGTTAATCTTATGTCCATTTAACTCTTATACCCACTTCTAAAGAAGCTATGTTAAAAGCAAATTTTCTTTTTCTTTTTTTTTTTTTTTTCCAAAAAGAGCAATAAGCAACATAGCAATAAGGAAAGCATGAGTTCTTGATGAGACCAGTTTCAGGTAATTATCCTTAGGTACTTCCATAAATCTTTAAAACCTGAGTTGCAAATCCTGGGGAATAAGCTTGCTTGCTTTTGCATGAGTATAAACTGCTAGAGCCAATTGCCATGTTTGACACATGTAGCACATGGTGGACCCAGCGCAGTCCTCCAGCAGTACCTCCACAAGCTTTGCACTCTCAGGGGCCCCTGTATACCCTCATGACACACGTATCCTTGGTTTTATGCTATAAAAACATACTCTGGATGGCTGTGACATAGTGTTATGGGTTTGTGTGGCACGGTTTTCCTTGGTGGCAGGGGAGGGGGGCTGCAGATGCGGCCCCTTTAAGAAGTTGCTAGAAGGTCCCCGCTGCCAAAATGTCGGACCCGCCTCTGGGAGGGGAGTGACGGTGGTAGCGCCTCTGGGAGAACATATTTAAGAAGGGGAACCGGTAGTGTGGGGGTTGGGAAACATGAGAGGAACATCTCTGCCGATATTGGAGTCAGTGAAGAAGGAGGGGGAGGAGGGGGCGCCTGAGGAGGCTGATGGCTCTGCAGCCCGTGGTGAGAAGGCAGGCTGTCCCCCTGCAGCCCAGGGAGGTGAACGGTGGAGCAGAGGCTACCGAAGATGGCGGTTACTCCATGGTAAAAACCGCGCTGGAGCAGTGTGTGA
>VYZV01042240.1:25274-43491 GCA_013401275.1 Pandion haliaetus
CGGTTCCCCTTCTTAAATCTGTTCTCGCAGAGGCACTGCCACCGTCACTCCTTGTCTTGGCTGCAGAGGCGGGTCCGTCTCTTTGGCGCCAGGGGAGCTTCCAGCAGCTTCTCACAGGAGCCACCTCTGCAGCCCCCTCCCCCCCTCCCAAAGAAAACCGCGCCACATAAACCCATAACACCCCCCTACATTTGAGAGATGAACTGGTTCACCATAAAGAAATGCCGAGACCTGACAGGAAGGGGAAGGGGAAGGCGAAGCAACTGGGAAGATCAAGTGAGGGAAGAGTGAGTCTGTCCCTTCTGGCAGAGGTAAGCTCTCAGTCTGACCCACTCATAAGGTGACTTATGAGTAGTGTGAGCCAAGATCAGTCTTTAGTAAAAGATTTTTGCAGTGCCGCACATGCTCACATTTAAGATGCTACTTTCCCTGAGCTTTAGTTTTATTCACTTGTGCCAAGCTTAAAAGGTGATACACTGTTGCATCATGGCAAATGCACTTCTGTGTGAATTTGACAAGCAGAGTAATAACTCTCCTTTCCTCACATGATCCTAATCTCTGGCAAGAAGCTGGAAAAAACAATTTCTAGAAAATGACTATCATAAGTGCAAACAATTGAGTGCCATAGCGATGTGCTTTCAGCGATCATTAAGTTTGCATGAGAAAAACAACCACAAAATTAAAAACTACTGAAGCACACTGAACCCCAACTAGAGGTTTTACTCTATATGTCATTTTCCATTGTATATTTAAAAAAAACAACAACCAAACCCAAACCTTTTTGGCATGCAGAACTGTTGTATTCAGAAAAGTTAGCCAACATAATTTTTCAGGAAATGTACATGTATGTAACCTGATTTCTACATACTGAACTAGTTTAATTGATCTCACTGCAATTATCCATGTGCATTGAATTTAGCAGTACATAAACGTTTGAAAGATTGGAACCTAAACTAGCATGTTGCAACTCCTTTGGAAGTACTTGGGACTAAGGAGGAACAAGTGGATAAAGAAAATATCGTAAACTCCTAATTTCCACACAAACCTTTAAGGAGAAAGAGAGCAGTGAAAACAGACAACTATGTTATACAATCTTTGGACAATGATGTGTATTCAGTCTAAAATGGGAGAGACCATCAATTTTAAAGGCCTCCTCCCCAGTAACATAGTTGTTCATCATTGCAAGTATGTAAGAGGAATCAGTTTAGGCTTCCTAGTTCTGCAGAGAAGGTGGCTATTCTAAACAGCATGTCCTTCACAGCTCACTACTGGACTTGTTCCCGTAGGAAAGATCACATCGGTGCCAATTTCTTCAGTTCCACACTTTATTTTTATTGAACTCCACTAGGAACCTTTTAACGCCACTCTTCCACACAAAGTTATGGAACAATGAAACATGGAGAACATCCAGTGCTTGGGCAGTGAGAGATCATGACATCAGGCTGGCCTACCACCTAATGAGAAATTAATTTCTTTCTGAAAGGGTACAACTGCCCATGTTAACCCACTACTCCCCCTCTCTCATACCTCTCGCTGTTTAAGGAGATACAACTATGACCTTAGAAGATGGTTCTCCTTGGCCAAAAAAGCAGTACCTATGATACGAGACACCAATAATAAAAGATGCGAAAGAAGCATGGGATTCCCACTGATTTTGAAAGAACATGGATGCTTCCTGAGTGAATGAAAAAATCAGGTTGCCAAGCACTTTTGATTTTCTCATTAAAAATCTTTTTTACCAGTACTTCACATCTTTACTGGAATGTAAAGGATATTATAATTTATTTGGCATCCTGGTATTTATCAGCCACTGCTGTTTTGCTCTTATGGTACTCTTAAAATATGTATTATTCACTGTATTTATATAAGGCCTATTATTTTATGCATGGCTGTAAATCTCATGAGAAAATTGTGACGATGCATATTTTCAGCTTAGTCAGAATTCCCCCTGGTAACCTACTGGGCATCAGTGCAGCTGGAACTGACTGATTTCCATCTGTACCTTTATCTTCTGTGAGGTCTCTGCTTCCCCAGCTAGAGGAAGCAAAATACATCAGGCTTCTCATCCTAAACATACAGAAGACGATGAACAGTATGTTGTGAATTAAGCTGGAGAGAGCTCTCAGAAGGAAGACTTACTTTTCATCTCACACTTCCACTGAATGGGGAGCCGTGCAGAGGCATCACCAACTGGGCAATGTGAGACGGGAGAAAGGACCCAGGGACAGGAACTAAAAGGCTACCTGCTACTGTGGGAAGACAGTAAAAGGAGATGAAATAGAAGCGATGTGAGGAAAGAGATGCAGTGGGTAAGGAACTGAGGATGAGGACTGGTAGACAGTCATTTTGAGACAATTTGCTGGGTGCATCCAATGGATTTCAAGAGGCAAATCCTTAAGCATATGAGCAGACAAATGAAATACTCTTCTTCCAGGAGGAATTAGAAAACAAGTAAGACTGAAATACAGTTTAAATTAGAAAACATACCCTAGTTATGTAAAGCTAATATTATTTTAGTCATTATTTTAAACCAGTGTGTTTATATTTTGGTTTGTCTCATACCTTTCAAATTCACAGGCAAAATACTGATTTTTCAGCACATGATTAATACATGGTATTTCTCTGCCACGTGTTTTACTACATGTAATTTCTGGATTTAATATTTGGTTTCCAAAGTTCCTTTGGTTTTGAACTTGCAATGGCCTCTGCCATCATCCTTTACCTCACAAAAGTATTTCAAAGATGTGTTCCCCAAACACTACACCTACAGTACTTTAACCAGTATTCAGCAAGAAACTGTTCTGTGGCTTAAGTTTTCAAGCCAATTCTCTTTCAGTGTGAAAAAGTATTCATAGCACTTTTAGTATTCCCTGCCGTCACAACCCACACTTTACAATATTTTTTTTGGAGGCAAGAAGAAGGAAACATATAGAATAACCACATTGAAAAGAGCCATGGTTTAACACTATAAAACGCTAATTCTGCTTCATCTGACACAGCATATAAACCCTACTGTATCCAGTCCAGTGGCAGACAACATTAAAAGTGTTAGCATTTTTATAGTTCTTTCTATCTTATTAAGATTGCTGGCCTAAATTAGACATCGAAAATTACTAGTCCCTTTAGAAAAAATGGAAGGATTTTAAATGAGGTGATTTGTTGCAGACCATCTTTTCTGGAAAACATGCAGTAATCTATGCCTTTTTAAAGGTCCTTCAAGCTGGGCGAACAAAACCACCTATGCCTGTTCTCTACTGCCTCCAGATGCTTGAAAACAAATGCAATTTTTCATTGACAAACTGAGTTTTTGAGTGCTGCAGCCCTATCATGCAGCAGTGGAGTATCAAGGGGGACAGGTGTATAAGAGCAAGCTGATGGGAAAGCTATTACATACCCCCAAGTGCCCTGTTACAATTTACTCGTGAATATACAGGGAATCTGCCAAGGCAGATTTCTAGACTTCCCCATCTCGAGGCTCCCAAGCATTTTACTCACACAGGAAGGCTGATCTGTTAAACCTGCCTCTGGCTGGAACACCCTAGTTCCAGCAGCACCACGTTTTGCTGTGTAGGAAACCTCTAGCCCTCAAGAGAAACACCCAGCGGCTTGTGTGCAGCTTTGCCAGAGGGACTACCAGCACATGAGGTGTTCCTGTGAGGAAAAGCCATGGGTATCGAGGCTCGCATAGCTTCACACTCCAGATGTGACCCAGGTGCCTTGGCAGAGGTCTGGAGCACAGAGCTAGCCTCTCCGTCAACGGGATGAGGTAACTCATTTAATTCCTCTTGATAGACGGACTTTCATGTAATTTCACCTGGTTTGCTTTCACCCAGAAAGAAAACTAAATATTTAGGCTTTTAAAAAATAAAGAGGGCCAACTTCCTGAATGTGATTCATGTGCAGCTCTTTTACTGCTACAAGGAAACGGAGAGCAAAGTTATTTGAGTGCCATCTGGACAAACAACTTCCATCTACATAAACATGTCTCAGCGAGTGCAAGTCCCATGGGCAGGATATTTGCCACCAACTTTCGGATTCACATGACCCTTCTCACAAACACTTCAAGGCCTTTAGATTAGGCATCTCTGTTCCTGGCACAGCCTTTTGGTGCATATTCCCTCATGGCTGGGGAATTATCTACACAGCTGATTTTGGTCCTACCAGCAGCATGAGACCCCAGTTACAGAACTGCTGCTAAGTACATGTGACACACTGTTGATTTGTATGTTTGACAGCCCGTTAACATACCCCTCCCCTTTCCCAAACAGTAATGTATTTTAAAAGCTGTATTCAAGTTTGGTTTTAACTAGTACATGCTGCTTCTTGCTGGGTCAGGACAGGACAGTGCATGAAGGAACAGGGGCACCCCAGACCTGCTGGAAAGTCCTGGCACGTTCTCAGGCTGACCCTTAGGAACAGGGGCACCCCAGACCTGCTGGAAAGACCTGGCACATTCTCAGGCTGACCCTTGGCTTCAGGTAGTGAAACATGATGTTCCAGTCAGTGCACTGGCCTGTCAGGTCTCTCACTGGTCTGCACTGGTCTGTCACAGCTGTTCCCCTAAAACAGGCAGTAATACCATGAGGCTGTGCAGAAGGAGGATGGCTAAGTCCAGCTGCACCACTTGCCTCCTCTGTCCATCCTGGCATCACTAATGTCCATACTGGAAAACTTGATCAAGAGGAGTCAGTGGGAGCAAGGCTGAGAATGCCTTTCCATTCCCACTGCTCCCCTGTGATCACCTTCCTCTCTCCTAATCCCTCTCTCACCCAGTCTCTTCTGCAGGATCATACCTATCCTGTAAACAGTCTTGTCATTCTCCAAATCCCCTTCCTGCCCTTTGAGCAGCTCCTCTCCCTCAAAATGGAGTCAAGCTTATTCCTGCTGTGAGGAGCAGGGAGGGGAAATCTCTGAACGGTGGTCCCTCTTCTTCTCCAGTATCACTTTGCTGTACAGCTCCTGTGTAAGGGAAGGGGTGGGGGAATTCAACGTAATCTGTAAGTGTGCTAAACAGCTACAATGGTAATTGCATTATTAAAATCCTCTAAAGTAGAACTGCCTAGAGAGAGGAAGAACAGCTAAGCTGCCTACTCAATATTTCTTTGTATAAACAAGGCCATGGAAATGTACGCAGTGTACCATGAAGACTGGCTTATGAGAGCCTCCTTGCAATCTCTGACACTCTCTACGGCTACATTTGCTCTGTTGTTCACTTGCCTCTTTTGTTTCTTTGTTCAGTGTTAGCTAATAATCCAAAAACAGTAGTTCACACACAAAGGCACTACCTTTCTACCAAAACCATTAACTTCCCACATCAGTATTTTTCAAGAATCAAAGTCAAGAATCAAGAAGAGGAAGCTGTAAGAAAAAAACCTTAAGCATAACTAAAGGAACATTTTAATGGTGCTTAAATGAAAAAAAAAAAAGGAAGAGAAAAGCCAACAGAACCACCATGTGTTGATTTTGTACCATTTTTACCAGTGCCAGGCAACCATACACACCTTTTTTCTCATAACTGATGGCAGCCAGACTCATTGCCTTCTTTAGGTAAGCCCTTCCTTCTGCAGGCCTCTCCAAGCATGCTCATCATGCAATCATTTTGAAAGAGCATTATTCTAAAATAGAGTTCAGAGCTTCAGTAACCACCTATCTGGGGACTCCCAAGCTGTGTCCCTAACTCCACCACACACTTCACTGCCCTTTCCCCCTATATAGTTACCATTCATGGTCAATACAGTTAGGAGCAGCGTCTTGCACCTGGAGGTGCTGCCCCAGAGCATGCCATCATGATGCTTCAGCATCTGAAGTTAAAGCCATAGATATGGTAATCCTTATAGCCTGCTTAAAGCATATATTTGGAGTGCATGCTGTTTATGGCTGGTGGTTTTTCTAGGTATCTATTGATGCTGTTGTGTGGAAATTTTAAAAAAGTAAAACAGGCTTGGACTATAGCTAAAAACCATGTGGTTCAGGGACTGGAAGGCACCTCTGAGCTAAGAGTCCTGGATATGAGCAACTATGGCAGTATTTGGTCAGGCTGCAGTCACAGCTTTCTGAGCAGACAAGCCTCTTTGTAAACCTGTTGCCTTTACTCCCACTACTTTCATTCTGAAGAGTCTAAGAGCCTTGCTGCTTTGATGGTTGGAAACTATCTTTTAACTTCTGTCCTAAGGTTATTCAGTGCCACGTTATACCCCTTTAAATCTTCATCTTAAATAGCTGTGCTCTTCCATTTCATCCCTAGTATTTGGTCCCTACTAAGAAAGGATAATCCTACCACCTTCTTGATGTCATTCTTTTGTGAGGCTAAGCAATCCAAAAATCTTTTGATCTTCCTCCTCCCTGATTTTAGCAGCACTTACCTGGATCCACTCCAGCCCTAGGTCACTTATTTGAATATGGATGACTGTCGTGGTTTCAGGTCAGCTCAGTCGGTAACAAAGCACCACGAAGCCGCTCACTCACCCCCCACCCCCTCGCCTGGCCACGCTGGGATGAGGAGAAAATACAAAGGCAGGCTTGTGGGTCGAGACAAGGACTGGGAGGGATCACTCCCCACTTATGGTCACGGGCAAAAGACAGGCTCAACTTGGGCAAGAAACAAAATCAATTTAATTTACTACAAATCAAAACAGAAACAAAACACAAGGGTATTAGGAAGGGAAACCAAACATCAGAACAACCTCCCCCCACCCCTCCCGCCTTCCCGGCTCAGTTCACTACCGATGCTTTCTACCTCCTCCCCCCGGCGGTGCAGGGGAATCAGGGATGGGGGTTGAGTCAGCTCGCCACACNCCACCGTTCACCCCCATGGGCTGCAGGGCCATCAGCCTCCTCAGGCTCCTCCTCCTCCCCCTCCACTTCCATGATTCCAGTGTCGGCAGCGACGTTCCTCTCAGGTTTCCAACCCCCACACTACCGGTTCCCCTTCTTAAATATGTTTCCCAGAGGCGTTACCACCGTCACTCCCCGCCTAGAGGCGGGCCTGACATTTTGGCGCGCGGGTCCGACATTTTGGGGCGGCGAATTCTTCCAGCAACTTCTTAAAGGGCCCGCCTCTGCAGCCCCCCTCCCCTGCCACCAAGGAAAACCGCGCCACACAAACCCATAACAATGACCAAAATTGTACATGAAGTCTTAGTCATGCTTTGTACAATGGAGTAACTCTTTTTCAAATAAAACTATATATATACAGATGCAACTTAATAGTTTTTCAAAGTAATAAGGTATTTCCAAAATTAAGTCTCATCATAATGCTACAATGTAGATGTTATTTATGACCAAAGGCATGCTAGGGCCTCTGTTGCACGTCACTGACAGAACTGGGTCCCTTCCTCTCTTTAACTCATACTGGGGTAAAAAATTCCATTAATCAAACTCGGGTATTGTTGTAAGTCCATCTGATGCTGCAGTATACAAGTATTGGATTTCTAGGTGAAGACCCCCCCAGTAAATCAAATTCAAAAGTACAGCTGTTATTGGTCATTCATGTATGAGAATCAATTTTTTGGTCAACTTTTTTCTCCAAAAATTTCACAGTTATTGTTCACTCCATAAACAAGAAATCATCTTCTCTGTGCCATTCTGTTATGCTCCTGTTCCGTTATTTCAAGTTTCCTTCTGAGAAGCCGTAACCACTCCATGAGAAAAACAAGTCACAATTACCTAAAGTTATTTCCGATTCTTTGTTCACTTCCCTGGAAAGGAAAATGTTGCTTTCATAATACTCTATGCCCAGCCATCTAGAAGAAAGTATGACCAAGTAAATTATACTTCATTAAAAGAAACAGCTTAATGATATTGGATGGGTCTTAGCTCACATTCCCTAAAATCCAAACAGTAAATATTATTGTAGTAACGCTTATTTCTGGAACAATTTTCCTTTTGCTTCTAATGCATGAGACCAACATGCATATCTCCAAATGTTTCCAAGATATTGATGTCATATTGATGCCTAACCTACTCGTACGGTTAGAGGTATGAAGCAACAGTACTGATAGACTCAAATATGCCAAGAAGGGAAATACTACGGACAACTATTCGTGCACCTGCTGTGAAATTTAAAAGTAGTTTCCATTTTTAACCCATTTTCCAGTTTTCCAAATTCCCCTACAGAACATCAACTCATCCTCCAATGTGTCCCTCAGAAATCTTTACAATTCTTTCTATGCTAAAACTGTTTTGGAGCAGCTGTGGCACTGAAAAGGCTACGCAAATGTACCAATACCTGAAAGTTGAAAGATACCTTTAGGAGGACCACAGCATTAAAAAATAACTTTGCTACCTTATGAATAGGCTTCTCTGAGGCCTGGTGTGTCAGAGCAAAGGTTGCCTCGATCTCAGACAGTCCCTCTCTCACAGTACTACATATTTAACAAGACCATATACGCAGCGGGCAAGTGTGAAGTTATCCTTACATTGGCTTTCCCCCTCAGTTCCAGCAATGCAAAGTTTAAGGACTGCCACTAGCTATATACAAAGCATTTTGGTTTTTATCTAATCCATTTTTTAACTTATTTATACTCTTGCCCCTCCTAATATCCTGCAGGAATTGAATCATGTACTCTTTAAAAAAAGTCTTTGTTTCACTCAAGATAAAATCTACTGCCCAATATTCCTGCATTTCCTATCCAGCATCAGAACAGTAACTTTTACCCAACATCTACAATATAACAGAAAGACATTAACCCAGAAATGGCAGAAATACACAGGAATTACTGTGAACCAACAGGTGACATTACAAGATTCACTCAAAAATTTCCACAAATACAAAACGTGTACCTATAGCATTTCTTGGGGATGTTGCTACTGCTGTGATATGGTTTGTGACAAAAGAATGGAGGTACCAAGCCAGGACTTTGGCAGAACATGTTGGCTCACACCAACACTCTGTGGCAGAAATCTAACCTGGGAGCACCCCTCAGTGTGAGAAGTATGTTGTGAGCCCCAGCTGGAAGGGATCTATCCCTGCAGCCAGCAGCTATCCAGGTGCTGATAAATTCATTATCACTGCTGTTGTCAGGTACATTTGACTTGCTGCAAGGCAGTAACTGCTGTATCTTGCTAAGAAGCTGGGCACAAGGTTAAAATCCTTCTCATAACCAGAGACCTAACTTACACTCAGCCTTCCTGGTTTATGGAGCCTCCTGCTGAAAGCTTGGCCAACGGAAAGAAGAGATGTGACTGAATGCAGAGAAGTTGTACAACTGGGTGGTTTTGGAAGATCTTCAGTTAGATGGCATAGCCATGCTTCCCAGCTTTCTGTTGCTCAGAGGGGAACTGTCTGCAGCAGTTTGCCCAACATCTAACGAGCAAAATCCTGGATAATATGCAAGAACCAGAACTGAAGAGACTTTTGGAAATTTGGGGCAGTTGTAGAGGCCACTTCTGGGAGATAAAGTACAATGTGTCAAGGAAATAGGTCATGCATTAGTGTTGCCACTTCAATGGCAGTTGTGGCTAGGAAAGACTTTGCTAGACAGGTAATACACTTTTGCATGGGGCAAGAAAGGAGAAAAATGGAAAAGGAGAAGTTAGATATAAAGAATGGAGAAAGCTGGCATACTGTCATTTGGAGATCGATCAGAACTATATAAAGTTTTTTGGACATATAGTTAAAAATGCACTTGCTGGTTTCAGAAAACACAGGCATTTGGTCCACAAAAACTGGTAATTTTTAAACTTAGGAAGAAAAGAAGCAAGTCATGGCAAGGAAGACTTTATCTCCTGTGGGACTGAGTATGGCGGAAACAATCTGCAAGTTGGCCGACTGAAATGGATATTCCAGTGTGGAGTGTTTACTCCATTTTGCAGGGCACTGGAGTGTCGTGCTTGATCTTAAGAGTCAGAGGTGCAACCCAGCAGCTGTTTTCTTCTGCAGGTTTTAATCCTATTACTATACAAAGCCATGTGTTATCGTTTGCTCCACTGAGACTGCTCCAAGAAGCTAATTCTCCACAAGTCTGATTTCGCATCTCTCAGTTGGGATGAACCAAATGTTTCCTGGAACTATTTGGAGCTATTTAGGGAGTGCTGAGAGAGTTACTTGATCATTTACTACTCCTGTCAAACCGAATACTTTCTTTGTCTTAACTCCCACAGAGCAAACTAAAGCGCATTGCCAAACTGACAGATTTCTGTATGATCCCCACACATGACAGTGCCTTAAGTATGGACGGATTTTGAACTCCTTGCAGCCTCGCTCAAAGCCTTTGTTGAATCATGACCTCTGAAGTTCCATGGACGATGAATGAATAGACAAGATACTGTCAGAAATAAAAGATAAAGTATTTCCATCTCTGACATAGAAGCCACTTGGGAAAAGCTGGCAGGAGGGGGCTAAAAACCACGCATTACTACAGAGGTACTTTCTTCTACCCAACAAAGTGCTAGGCCATCTGTAGCTAGGAAAAGCAGCTGAAATACACCTGTTGGATTACACTGCAAGGACAGATCACGCTACAGTGCTTTCAAAAGGACTGTCCACTCAGGGGTCTCCTGTAGCATCACTCATGGATAATGTTCCTCTCCGGATCTACTGGCAAGTGACTACCATGTTCTCTGCGTGGTTCCAGTTCTTCAAGGGAAAAGCGGATACTGGATGAATTGCCCAAAATCTTGCTCTGGGTGCATCTACCCCAGAGTCTTCATTTTAACACCTTAACAGTTACAAGCCCTGGCAGTATCCAGCAGCCACCTGTCCTATGGGACACGCAAACATGGCCATCAGCCAGTCCTGACTTCATGTCACAGGGCTCATGACCTGCAAGCGTCAAGGCTTGCTACTGCAAAGGGAAGGGCCATCCTGGCTGCCTCAAGCACTAGGAAAGAGTCAAGCAACTCATGAGCTTGCAGCTACCAAGCACCTAGATTGAGTTCATGTAGGATGCCAGTTTGAGGGCTGCCAACAATTCAGCTGCAAAGAATTCATCTATGCAAGCTTTAAAGCAAACCACCCCTCCATAAAGCAGAAAGGGTGATTGATGCTCTGAGGAGATTTCTTACTGAAATCTAAAGTGCAAAATAAACGGGGTCTGACAAACACTTCCAACATCGCAGACACTGTAAAGTGAACAAGAGGTAGTGCAACGGGACACTTTGCAGGTAAGATTTAACCAAACTTGTGCTTCTACAGGGAGGAAAAGAGAGAAGCAGAAAGTACAGAAACCAAGCCTGCCTGCTTTCCCCCAACTCACCCTCCCACAAAGCACAGACTCTGAGCACGGCTGGTGCACCGGGTGGAAAGATGGTGTCAGCTGCAGAGCCAGCACTCAGGATCTGCCATTATTAAGCAACAAATTCCAAAAACTCTCCACCGAAAAAAAGGTTTTGGGTTATTGAGAAACTACTTCAGCCTGGAAAAAGTTGAGAACTGCTGAAGAAAATGTTTTCCTTTAACAGAGCAAAAACAAGGAGCTAAAGTGCCCCATGCGAGCTGCTGCAGCCAGACACGCAGAACAACACTCCCTCGTGTGGGCTGTGAAACAGTTCTTCCTTCCCGAAAAGCCGCATCGGAATTGCCATCACATAGCAAGCTAAGCAAAACTCAATCATTTTTAGCCAAATGGATACATCAAACGAGGGGCACGGGAAAATAATGACAGAAAAATCTAAACTCTTGTAGAGGGACTAGCCCATCCAAAACTTTACTAAAACAGATACCATTGAACAGCACAGCAGGTGCCCAGCTTTCTCCTCCCCAAAGGTAGCTTCCAACAGTTTTTACTTTTTTGTTCCAAAACAGTATTTTTTTTTTTTATTTCAATTGTTACGGGAGAACTCTGAGGAGGTCAAATGGAAATGTGTGCTTATATCTGTAAATGGGAGAAGAAAAATTACAGATTGGAAGAGCAGAATTTTCTTCATATTAATTTTATCTTTTTTTTCCCAAAAACTAACAATCTTTGCTGTAGCTGGGTATCAGAAGTTGGCATTGCTGTAAGCGTAATCCCTGTAGCAATTCTCAAGGGTTTTGTCTCATTCATTTTTCTTTATCTAAGGAAATAAAGGAATCTTATTTCCCTTAAGGGAATCTTAAGGGAAACTTAATTTACAAACAAATGCATCTCACTCAAATTATTAGAGCCTGTATGAATCTTTCCTTAAATTCTGGTAAAAGTTGTTAAGCTTTGCTTCAGATTAATGGGAAAGGAAAGGAGAAGGGAAAAAGTGAGTCATCACATGCGTCCACATGTTCTGTATCAGTGAATCACTGAACACTCATTGCATCACAGATGTCCTGTGCACCACCCGCAGTAACTACTATAGTCAAAGACGTATAAACTTGTGTACGTTTGTACATAAACAAGAATGACATTTCCTTTTCTTTTAGGTAGCTGCACACACAGCAGCATTCCTCTAATCTGGGTTCAGTAAGGTTAATACCTGTATCATTGGCTTTCTTGAAATCTCCAGCTTCCGTACTGATGAAACAAAACATTTTCAAACTGGTGATCCTATGTTAGCAGCGAACATGCTGTAAAAGACAGAGTTCTTGGTGCACAGACCTCAGCTTTTTGGTCAGTTGACATTAATACATCTCTACCAGTACATGCTCTAATCATGTCTCACTGTTCCATTCAGAATCACAGCAAAATGCCATGTACAAGCCCACAGGAAATAAGGAAAACCACTCAGCAGAGTTCTTTTTAATGAATCATTTTTGAAAAATTAGTCATTATTCTACCACAAAGAACAGTCAGCAACAACGTTCAGAGGAAAGCAGTGGTTTTTTCTAACTCCCAATCATCACTTCCCTCCCTATTCCCATATGTAAAAAAAAAAATCATATAACAAATTGTAGCTTATTTGTTTAAAAAACTCTCACATACACCTGCTAACTTTAGGGAAGCAGCTTTAAAAGCAAAGCTGGTGGCTATGTAGCACGACCCTCAGGCCACAGGCAATATGAAAAAATAACCAACAGAACCAAAGGAGCTCAAAAAAAAAAGCTGAAAATCTTTTTGAGTAGAGAACCCAAAAAAATCCTAAGGCCTAGGGTTTGGTGAGGAAGAGGTTTGCTAGCTGAAACAGCAGCTACAAGGCAAAAGATGCCCCACTGAAGTCCATGCCTGCTTTCTTCTGACAATGCCTGTGCCTGGCTCCCGGTGGCAGGGCAGCCTCTCACTATCCCAGCCCTGAGCTCCCCCATCACCCAGGCCAGAAGGGACCACAGATTTGCAATGGGGCTGAAAACATCAAACCTGGGACATGGGAAATCAGTGATGGAAAAATCCGAA
Source organism: Pandion haliaetus (assembly GCA_013401275.1). Taxonomy (NCBI): domain Eukaryota; kingdom Metazoa; phylum Chordata; class Aves; order Accipitriformes; family Pandionidae; genus Pandion; species Pandion haliaetus. The sequence continues at coordinate 38,513 of VYZV01042240.1, forward strand.
GTGTTGCAGAGGGACTGGCAAAATGCTCATGTGCTTGCTATAGGGCGGTATTTCATGAGCCTGCAACTACAGCTCCAAACAAGCCAAACATACACAGCCATCAAGCTGAGTGTCCCCCCAGCATCAGTTGGCTGGGTTGGCGAAGGCTGCAGTTCCCTGCGAGGATTCAGTTTTCCAAAATCTGGGCAGTGTTGACCCAGGCTAGCATATGACTAAGTGCAGCTGTGAGCCATGATGGATGCTGTCTCCCTCGCAACACAACAGAAACAGTAAGATTGCCAAGAAACATTAAGTTAAAGTAATTTAATCTCTTTTCACCTGCCAAGGAATCAATTACTTGAAAAATCAACTTGTTTCACAGAAGCTTGTGAGCGGATTTGAACCAACTCCCACCACGAGACCAGACTGGACACAGGCAGCACTTTGGGATGGGATAATAACAACGGGACAATAACGATGGGACGATAATGATGTCAGGCTGGCCTGCTCTACTTGGGTTCAACCAGGGCTCACAGTTTGAGCAACTCTGGTAGTAAACCAGACAGGCACCATCAAAGCGAAATCCAGCCCTTTTCAGATGGAGGCAACAGTGAAGGATGAACCAAAGTTATTGAACCTAACTGCTACCTTCAACACACCTGTGCTCACTCTCTGGTGCCTTCACTGTCCTCAGTGACCGGTGTGCAGCAAACCCCCTACACCGCAGGAGCCTCAGCAGCCTTCGTAGCACCAAGTAATAGCAAGTACTGCATGGTAACAGTAAGTTAGCAGGCAACCTGCAAAATGCTTTACACCTCTATGAGCTGCAACACAGGCATGGATGTGTTCACAGAAACATGCAACTTGCCAAACTCCTTCCTTTCTGAATGCCATTAACCCTGGGTTTCCCAAGAATTTCAGGATTGAAGGCATATTATGTGACTATGCCTAAAGAAACAGATCTGACTACAAGTTCCCAATTATACTGTGTCAGTCATTTCAGAACAAATTCACCCCTGATAAGATCTCAAGATCTCAAACCCAGGTATTTATGAATCACAAGGAAAAAAAATCTCACATATTTTTCTAGTTTTCCACCAGAAAACATTTTATTGAGTTTAAGTATGCAGGAACTCGTGAACTGAGCTTTTTATCCTGGGAAAAATATATTATTTACAGCAAAATTGAATTAAAACTTTTCAACATGTTTCATTTGGTATCTAAGAAATTAGGAAGTAGATAAAAAAGTATTTCAACATAAGACAAAACATTTTTATTGAACTTAATATTTTTTCAACAATTTTCTTTATAAAAGATTGAAAGATCTTAAGTTGTATTCTAATACAAAGGAGAAGAAAAGTTTTGAAATAAGGGACTCTCATGTATTATATGAACTCCATTTTCAGCACAATTTTTGTGTCAATTTAAAATACACATATTAGTTCAATAACAAGATCAATAATAGTTCAAAATGACTAGCAAAAACAGATTATAATTTCAGTTAGCTTTGTAAAAAGTCAGAAATAAGAAAATAGCAAGACAAATAGAAAAGGGACAAAAGTCTTAATTTCTTCTCAAAATGAGTGTTTTCACATCTTTACTACTAAGAAATTCTTGCTTGCATTTTTTTTCGGTCTGTCGGAAGCTAACCATACTCCTCTTCTCCACTGGGTGGCATTACTACCTAGAGCTATAGTATTTGACCACATGAAGTTGTTACAGTGAAGTAAGGTCTCACATACCTTACTGATCTGATTCTATAGAATTAAACCAGTTTTCTGAGACAGCCATCTAAACTAATCTGCTGATGTGCAAAACTGCCCCTTCTTAGCCAGATAATAGTCTTGTCTGATAGTTGCAGAATGAAGATTGCTGCAAAGTAACTGGATCTTTCAGCTTGATTTAAGTCACTCTACTGGGATCGGCGATATTGAATCATTTACATCTCTCCAGGAAGAATATATTCAAAGGGATAGATTAATATAGTAAAAACACATGGTCACCATCTGTGAACCAGAAAGAAATACAGAATAAAATTAGATATAAAATAGCTCACAGCTTCTAGGTCTGAAAGAGTATTTGAGCTCTAGCAAAAATCACAGTGTTCGAACACCTAAGCAGTCCCAATGAAGTGAGGCACATGCTTACTACCTCGATGAAGTGTGCTGGAGGTGTGAGGAGAAAGCAAGACAGTGCACGTTATTCTGTCTGCTGTACATGAACGAGATACCTGGGCTTTGCAAAGCATCCCACAAATCCCACCACCAAATTGCCCCTTCTTTGCCATCCACGTACCATGACCATTCTGCCCATTTCCTTCCAGTAAAACCAAAGCACAGGGAGTGAGGAAAGAAGCTACAAACCCAAGTTACATCTCATTTGGCAGGAAGTGCTGTGCACACACGGACGCTCAGCTGGGAAACATTTTCCGTCACGGTTTAGACAGCAACTCAGCACTACTAGGAAATACATGAGGAACAGGAACAACTCTCAACAATCTCTCTTTTTTACTCCTTTTACAATGTTAAAAAGTAGGAGGTCAGAAATAAAAAGATTAATTGTTATGGAAGAATCTACATAAATAAATATTAACAGGTAAAGCATTAGATTACAGGATAACAAAGCAACAAGATTTTCTGATGTTGTTAAGGGTTTCATTTTAATCTGGTTTGATCATGAGTCTTAGACCACGATCCCCGAGTGCTGTTTGTTTGGTTATCCCATACTTCTCAGCACACTTTCGCCACCCCTTTCCCCCAGAAATGCTGTGGTTAATCTCTTAAATTGTCTTTATGTGCACATATCAGGCCTAACACACATCAGGCTTTCATCCTTGAAGGACCTGCACACACTTATAACAGGACAGCAGATGCTGCACTTCTGGCATATCATAACTATCTTATAGCGAAGTTCTGTTCTCATGTTACTATCACTTTTTGTCCCAGGTCTTACCCCTAGGCTTGAACATGTTCAAGGGTGGGAGTATGAGCACAGAAGAACCTTACCTGACTGAACATTCTAGGAAAACAAAAAACAAACAAAACCCCAAACTTCCTATTTCCAGTCCCACCCCCCCCAAATAAAATAATCCATGGGGTAGAAACTGTCTCCTGTCTTCAGCAGTACCCTCTTCAGGTAATGAGAATAAAACCTCCATCCAACCTTCCTAAGGCTAGGGCCTCTCATGTTGCACAGCACCTTGCTTCTTGTGCTTTTATTCCAACAAAATCCATTTGAAAGAATTTATAGTCCAGACTGAGAGGCCTGAGTGTGCCCAAACTGGCTCCCACACAACAATGACCAGCCACACATTCCTGTCCAGCCCCCACTTTCGCATGCACGAGGTGCAGGGTTGCCCACGCTTATCCCCATGCATGCGCAAATGGAAGCTCAAGACACAATGTACAGTGGGTTTCTACACCACTGAATTAATGTAAACATTTAGAAAAAGAGAATCATCTCTGTAGAACGAGTTCGTGGTACAAAGCTGTCTACCCACTACTTCCTTTGCTCTGGTATTCCGTCTACGAGCACATACATTTCGGTTAAGAACTTGATTAAAAAGCCAAATTTGTCTTTCCCTGAGAGATTTGTATTTAAAAGATCCCGACAGAAACAAGGGCAGAATCCTTCCTTCTCCTTTTGTTTCCTTTCAGCAGCCACATTTAAACTATTTTTGTCGCTTACACAGACTCAAGGGTCTTTTCCTATTCATCTGTGGACTAGCTTCTATAAATTGTGGTCTTTATCCTCTAAAAGGAGGCTAGAATAGGAGGAATGAAGTTTTTCCAATAATCATTGTTTCTTTCAGTAACAGCAAGTTACAGATTTTCTTTATGTCACCAAGGACAAAGTTATTTTCATAATGTGACTAATGTTTATTCAAAAGTGACCATAAAAATACAAGAATTACTCTATTACTGCCAAATCCAGTTTATCCACTTGCTATTTCCAATAGTTCATACACCCTCTCCCACCTGAAGTTACCATCTTCTCAGTTCTACTAATTTAACTATTCATCCAGCCCTGCCCTAGCCCAGCTTTGTCAAGTGATCCAAATTATGAAAAAAAAAAGGGAAGAGGAGAGGGGGGAAAAAAAAGAAAGAAAATCTAATACAAACTGTTCTCCACACATACACTTTTTGCAGTCCATTAAAAAAAAATGCTTATTTCACAGATCTGGAAGAATAGAACAAGTGGGAAAGTGAAAATGGCAACCATCTAAAGCAAATCTGTCACCAACAGAAGAACCTCTTTTACTCAAATGGGTTTGGGACGAGGCTTGATGAAGGTACTTTGTATAAGCTCATCTCCATTCATGTATTTGGGCATTGGTTTGGCCAACATACACATCTTCCTGCTTCTTACTCTATCAACCACATCAAAGGAGCAATGTCAACTAAAGAACTTGTCTGTATATGTACAGTAAATGCAGAAAAGGTTTCTCCTCCTCATTTCTCACTCCCAACAGCATGGGCTAGAGCCCTGCAGCGGGGCTGCACTGCCGGGAGCCGGAGCCAGTACTATCTGGCACTTATCATGGGAGCCATATCGGCATTTCTGGTCACGCTGATGCAAACAATGCTACCCACCATGCTTGCAAAGATGTTGCTCATTATTTTAATGAGTATACAGAATAAGCAATTTTCAGCTCCATGTGCCACATCATGTACAAATTAGCCAGCAGAAGAAATGTCTCGCTACAACAGCTAGACTAATTCAAGTGCAGTTGCAGCTGCGCTGCTTTGTCCAAGAAGCATACCTCTTTTCATCTCCAAGAAAGGCTGGGTTTAAGATGCACTCAGGCCAGTAGTTCCGAGTTGCCTTTTTCCTCACATGAGGGATTTGCAAATAATCCTACAGATCTCTGAGGTCTCTGGATATGTGGACTATGTACACACCAGAGAATTTGCACTGCTATTAATCACTGTATTATCAAAGTGTCATGGTTTCAGTCCAGCCAGTAACAAAGCACCACGCAGCCGCTCACTCACTCCCCA
>VYZV01042240.1:44000-133352 GCA_013401275.1 Pandion haliaetus
CCTCCTTCTTCACTGACCTCGGGATCTGCAGAGGGGTTCCTCTCACATTCCAATCTCCCCACTCCCTCCAGGTTCCCCTTCTTCAATCTGTTCTCCCAGAGGCGCTCCCACCGTCACTGATGGGCTCGGCCTGGGCCAGATGCAGGTCCGACTTGGAGCTGGGGGAGCTTCCAGCAGCTTCTTACAGGAGCCACCTATGCAGCCCCCTCGCCCGCTACCAAAAATACCCCATGTCACACAAACCCATAACACTACGTAAAGCAGACTGGCAACAGCGGACTTAATACAGTCTTTGATTCTTTCTCTTGCCAGTTTACGGCAAATTCTGTCATGGATTTTTGCGTGATTTGAAAAGTATAGGAGTTGTATCCCACTTTACAGTAGAATTCATCACCGACAAACTCTCTAGCCACTATCCATCTACAGGGTCCTCCTCTTTCTAGAACCACACTTTGTCACCTTCTCTACTTGTTTCTTGTGAATGTATAAACCCTTGTGCTCAGCTGTATGCAAACTTAAAGAGTCACTGAAGGCATAGATGGAAAATCCTGACAGCCAGGATCAGCTACTGCTGAGCTATTCCAGGACATGGCTACCTAGCAAAGCTGTGAAATTACTCTCCCTGGAAGGGAAGTACAGGTTAGGCAATCTATTTCAGTGCTTCACTATTCTTATCATCAGAGAAATACTGATGTTTACATGTCTCCCTTCCTCTCTATTATTGGGGGTCTTATTCGCTGTGGACACAGAGAATTATATTGCCTCTTTGCCTGTGGTTATATTTAGGAAATTTGGAGTGTCTCCCCCACACCTTCTTTTCTGTTAATTAAACAATCCCAGTTCTTTCAGACTTTTTTATATATACCAGTCTGTAAACTTCTGGTAGATCAGAATTACCTCAAGATGGCCTACATCATTCTTGATGAGGGATGCCCAAAGATGGACATGATACTTTTTTGCTAAAGCCTCAGCAGGGCTAAGTAGAGTAGGCAGATTACTTTGCAAGTTTTGTATGCAGCAGTCCTGTTTATACGTGCTGGTATGGTGTTTGCTTCCCTTACAACACATGCCACACTGAACCATAGATTAAATTCAAGGCAACAATAATCACTGCACCTTCTTCTACAGACCTGTTGCCCAACAAAACAATTTATCCCCCATCATGGTGATGTGAACTTGATTGCTGATAAATAAATTAAGTTATTTTGCACTTGACCTGTATCTTTTTTCAGACCAAAACAAAGTAATTTTAATCCTGTCCTTCAATGTTTGCAGAGCAACTCCTCTCTCAGTTTGGTATCAGCCGCGTAGTGAATAAACTTAAGTCTCTACTCCACTTTCCAAGTCATTAACAAAAAAAATGTTAACTCATTTTGGACCATGACAGACATCTGGCTCAGTATATAGGATTGACCTCTTGCTCAGTATGTAATTCCCATTAATGCCTGCATAGACAGACAGGCAGTTTACTGTGGTTATGGAGATACAGCACACCAATCTCCCAAACTTCCTAGGATTTTCAAGGCAATATAAAGATCAGATATACTACATTTCCCTTTCTTGAAAATAAGCTCTTTTCAAAGCAAAGTGTTATGTTATTTTCCATTTCCTTCCATGTTTTTAAGTAGTCTTTCCTTCAATACATGTTCGAAGCCCTCAGGTAATACAAAAACTCAGTTAATTAATCCATATTGCCTAGACCACATTTTTCTACCTGTTCTCAAATTGGGGTACTAAATTTCCTGCCCTGTGCTCCTTCAGGGAAAGTCACCAACTTGACTGACTTGATATTCATTAAAATATCATTGAAAATACTTTTTTTTTTTTAGCCTTTTTGCCAGAACTACAGTTCCATTTACTTTAAGAACGTGGCAATAATCAGAGAAACATCCTCTGAATCATTCAGTTGAGTTGTCCTCCTCTTGGTTGTGCTACTTTCCACTTCCAACCCTCATTTCCATTAGTCCTCTTTCCTTCAATGGACATCACTGAAAGCTGAAGCATATTTCTCATTGATCATTTTGGTTCTCTGCTCTGCCATCTCTGCAGAGCAAATGCAATCCCTTATTTTACAAAGAGCTAAAGAACTTTTACTATTGGCACATTTCTTTTGTGGTAACTAAGCAGCACTAGGGGTCTGTGCTTCTGACTTTTAAACATTTCTTTATTGATGCTTCTGTTCTTTTTTTCTATTCTTTGTGGGAAAAATCACTGCTTGCTTCTAACCACCTCAAAAAGTTCTTTGTTTGACTAGACTGAGTAGGCTGCTCTGCAAGCATTTCTCCTCAGTTTGGAGTATCACTTCCAGTTCCTCTGTAATGTTATCACTATTCACCAGACCACACATAAAACAGTACTAACAGGTTCATTGGTTATTTGGTGAGAGTCTTTTACATCTAGGAATATCTAAATGTCACTGTTAAATGTGTCTAAACATCACTTGTTCCTACCCCCATATCTGCTGTGATGACAAGTGCCAGCAGTCCGGTAATGCCGATTAAACAGCACCAGCCAGAGGGACTTTCTAGCACAGAGACTGAGAGAGTGAAGAGTCTCCCTGGGCTCATCTCTGTGAAGCTGTGCAAGCCTAAGTGTCCTTTTTGCTATGCCACTTACTGGCTTTTCTGCCCTACCTTTCAGACAATACACTGAAATTTTTCTGTCAAGATCCACGCAAGTAGCTTTCTACCTCTTGCCCTGCTTGAACACAGCCAGAAAATGAGACAGTGCCCCACCACCAAAACTCCAAAAGTAAAGGAGAAATTAGTATTAATTGGTTCTTTTGCCCTCAGAATGTCTTTTTGCCCCAAGAGTAACTTCTCAATATCTCTGTAAGAAAGCACAAAGCAGAAATACTCATTTCAGGATGACAGCTGACTGCTCTAACCTTTCTGGCTCATGTTGTCCTCACTTTCTAAGTAAGAAAAACTGACATAAAGAAGCAGAATTTCGAGCGAAGGCATAAGTGATGTTTCTGCGACCTTGCCTTTGTATCAACCCCTTCCTCTCCAGCCAGCGGGAAAAACTTCCATCGTCTGAACCCAGCACCCACACCAGCCCACAGTCAGGACACCAGCAGGGAACTGCAACATGAGTCAGTCCACAAATTCACTGAGTGTGGCTGGAGAGATGCCCTGTGACAATGGTCACACCAGTGTGCTCTTCTGTGCTGCTCAGAGTGTGAACTCTCCAAAGAGGATGTCCTACCAGATAGACACCAAGTTCAATACTCCACCCAAAGGGATCCCAGCATGAGGAAAGCTTTGAAAGACAGCTCTGTTAAAAGCAAATTGCATCAAACACACTCTAAAGGACTCCCCCCAACAGCTGCCATAGGAACCAAGTGTTTGTGGGACAAAACAAACATAAAGTCATATTAAACACTAAGAAAAATTACATTAAAAATATCAGAGGCTGGGGCTTATGGATTTACAAAGCACTGACTCAGATGATGATGACAGTAAGAGCACTTACTGTCTCCCCCTCAGCAGCAGGATCCTTTGTCAATAACACACACTTTAGGATACTCTTATATAAAAGTGAAGTACATTTTTCAAGGAATCAAGCACTATGAGGGATGAGTTTGCAATTGATTTTTTCAAGAATCATCTTTTTCTCAGGCGTTTTTGTTGAGCTGATGTAGCATTTCAGTAGCTTGTAACACTATTTTTAGAAATTATCCACCACTGATGATTTTCAAGAAATAAAGGACTCTGTACATACAAAGTCTTGCCTTTATAACAACCCCTTCATCTCGTCATTTTGTGAAACAGATATCAAAACACAGAAAAATACCCCAGGGATCTGTGACTCTTCAGTATGAAATGACCCTTTTGTGAAGATTTTATCTTATAAAGTATCCCTGTTTCAAGAAAACGTTCATTTCCTACTCAGAGGCCAGTTCTTGTCATCATTTTATAAAGACGGATTTTGCAGCTCTTTCAAAGCAAGATTTTCCTCTTTGCACTTTTCTAAATTAAACTAATACCACCAGATGTTATCTGCAGGATATATACAGTACACTCCCTTATCATGTCCTTTGACCTGCATCATTGAAAGTTTTCATCTCACATTCCTAGTATTTACTATCTCTATTCTATACAGCACAAATTCATATTTTACTACATTCATGTTTTACTATGTAGTTGCCCTTAAAAGTTCTGAATAACCAAAAAGACTTTTAGGCAGTTCAGACAGAACAAGTAAAATGTTTCACTGATCAGCACCAGAAACTGAATGCTGAAAAAATACAAGCTTGTGTATTAGGGGTATTTTATGTTCCCAACTGCCTCCACCGAGTAGAGGATACAGTGCTACACCTTCTTAGGACATTAAGTCTCCTACAGCTACATTTGCCCACAGATAAAATCACTTGCAAAGTCTTTTACGGATCTGAGAGGAAACAGCAGTCCCCCATCTAGCAAAAGCCCAGTCTCTTCAGCATGTAAAACAAGACCTTAAGGTTTCATGTTAGATTGCTGACAACATGCCTTCCACGGAACATGACTGGCCATTGTGGCCACCCCCTCCTTGAGTGGAAGGATGTTATGGGTTTCTGTGGCGCGGTTTTCCTTGGTGGCAGGGGAGAGGGGCTGCAGAAGCAAGCAGTGATTTTTCCCACAAAGAATAGAAAAAAAGAACAGAAGCATCAATAAAGAAATGTTTAAAAGTCAGAAGCACAGACCCCTAGTGCCGCTGGGGGGAGGAGGGAGAAAGCACCAGGAATGGAGCTGAGCCAGGAAGGAGGGAGGGGTGGGGGGATGTGTTCTGAGGTTTGGTTTCCCTTCCTAATACCCTTGTGGTTTGTTTTTGTTTTGATTTGTAGTAAATTAAATTGATTTTGTTTCTTGCCCAAGTTGAGCCTGTCTTTTGCCCGTGACCATAAGTGGGGAGTGATCCCTCCCAGTCCTTGTCTCGACCCACGAGCCTGCCTTTGGATTTTCTCCTCATCCCAATGTGGCCAGGGGCGGGGGTGGGGGGTGAGTGAGCGGCTTCGTGGTGCTTTGTTACCGACTAAGCTGAAACCATGACAAAGGAATACAATAAATGACAACATCGCTGCTTTACCCAGGAGTTACCTTGTCCATAGAGCTTGCTGAAGAGTGCACTCCTTTCAACTCTTCCTATTTATGTGCAACCCCCATAAGTATTCTGAAAATAACACAAAAAAGCCAGCTTGTGGTGAGGCTAAAGGGAAGATGAGATGCTTGCAGACGCATCATGTTCCCTCAAAGCCTGGTATTTGATTCTTGCAACAATGGGGTAAGAGCTGTCATGTCAGCTATTTGAAGAGGGGTTTCTTCCCAATGCAACAGGCCACTTGCAAGCCAAGTCTTACAGGCACAGTCTATCACTGAAGTAAAATACCAGGACCCTCACACCAGGGAGAAACTAGTATCACCGCAACTGCTAAAGGTGCTCTGGTACACATCTCATATTCAGAAATGGTTTATTCGGGCAATGAACTCTTAAGCAATTTATCCTTTGATGTTTGGCTCACAATTCCCCCTGGAATCATACATACTATGGAAACTATGATAGATAATCTGTTAAAAAAGTGCATCTGTTTCTTATGCAATGTTTCCAGCGTGGAACCAAGCTTGAACTTAACAGATGGGTCCTTCTAGTATGCGATCATTTTGTGGACAATTCTTCTCCCAAATGACCTCAAATGCTTTTATATTTTCCATGAGCAAATCAGTGTTTAAATTCAAGCTTCCTCTCTCTCTTCTTGATGGCAGCCTATTTTGTAGACGGCTGCAATATTTTAAAATGCGATAAATACTGTATGAGAAAATGTCTTCACTGGTTTCAAAATCTCAGGGATTGTCATGATAGCTCACCTGCAAACATGAGGGATAACCAGAAAGCTGCTACAAAGAGTGGAGTTTTAGCACTAACTTGTTTTGTCATCAGAACTCAAGAGTTAAAATTAGAACCAGCACTTCCTCAGAGTAAGTTCTGGGAGATACCATGGTAAAGAAAAGGGGTGATGGCAAGAGGTCTTGAATTATTTTCCACTATGATTATATGACAAATGTGTGCTTTCAAGTCTTATGAATAATCTCCATGAAAAGAAGAGGATGAGCCTAAGTCTGGAGAATGTCCAAGTGTGTCCCTCTCATATCCTTTCAGTGTCTCAATTTAACAAAAACACCCACACACACACACAAAAGACCTACTTCCATACTAATGAGTAAAAGTACTTACCAGCAACCTAAGAGAGACTTCCTCAATGGATCAAGGAGATTTAATCACAATTACCATTAATTTAACATTTGGTAATTTTCTTGCCAGCATCCTGCCATCACTAACATCAATATATGTTTAATGACACACAAGCTCTTGTAAGTGATTGAACTAAAATATACCATGATGAAAGAGCTGCTCTTAAGCCAGTCAACTTTTTGCTTCCTAAAAACGCAAGACAGGATGTCGTATCCCTTTTTCTGTTGTTAGTTAAGAAAATTCAGACCAGAGAAAGCTCCCCGGAGAGTCCCCAAAGATACTGTGTTATCTTAATATTCATGCTTTCATTCTGTGCTCATTTAACATTGTTTCTAGTGGAGCTGAAACACCACTGCCAAACACCAAGACTGACTCAGAGTCTTAATCTTTCTCTTGAAGAGGGCAAAAGATGTTGTTTCCTTGCCTTAGCACTAGCTTCCTACAGGCCCCAGCCTGGAAGAATGGCCCTCGGAGTGGGACCCCTAAAACCCCATGAAAGCAAGGCTGTAACACAACAGTCATCTGACGGAAGACCAGTGTCTCTCTGGAGCAGCATGGAGAAGATTCAAAGCACCAGGCTGAAATCCAAGGGCCAGAGCACAGCCTGACCCTGCCAGAGGTGAAATGGATCATTAGCATTAATCCTAGCCAGACTGTGGACTGGCTTTATTGATATTTTCTTGAAGAAAAGTGACTATTCTGTACATATTCCAAAAGCAAAGGACACACTTTATTTATTTTTGCCACTCTCCAGGAAGAATTTATTATCCCAAAGCCAGGGGACTAGCTTAAAGTTTCTAAATCAAGGAGAGAGCTTTATGCAATACCAAAGATTAAAGGGGGAAAAAACAGACCCACCCAGTCTGCAGTGATCCCTTTCCCATGCATTAACTCCTTCCCTGCCAGGTGTCCTCAAGCTTCCTGGGATATAGCTCCAGAGAAAACCAGAGGATACAGGATGATAGCACCGTATCTCATTACCCTTTAGAAAAATCTGGGACTACAAAATAAATTCCTTCATGGGAAAAGCGCACTGGCAGCACAACCCATACTGTGGCCAGAAGCACAGACACTGTGGCAGGTGACGACAGCACATGGGCTGTTGAGCAGGTGACAGCCAAAACAATGAGACCTCACACATCTGTAATTAGGTCTTTAATATTCAAGCAAATGTCATGGCTAGCACCCATACAGATCTCATTTAAGAAGTGCACACTCAGTTATGACAACAAAAAGGCATAAAGGATTTCTCAATTAAAGAATAAAAAAGAGCCGTAATACTTGGTTGAAGGGAAAGCATGATTCCTAGACTATAAGGCATCTAAAGACAGTCCTTGAAATGGAAATGTTTTCTTAGACCAGTTTATAGGTCAACCAGAAGCCCTTCGTGAGAGATGACAGAAAGCATGGAGTCTTCCCGGCAGATTTCATGCATTGGGCCTTCTTCACTTCCATCCACTTATGAAACTCCAGTACTGGGAACAACCAAATGTGAAATACGTGGCGTTTACATGAAGTATTACTGGAACATGCATCCAGATGAAAAAGCCCAAACCAAACCATTCATTTGGATTAACTGCCATTTTTAAGAAGTCCTCATCAGGGGACTGACACACAGGTAGGATGCAACCTAGCAAATCTGAGCTGCTCATCTACATGCTTTTTATAGGCAAAAGTGGCACTTCCAGGGAACTACTCATTTCATACTTCAACAGGCACAAAAAGTACTGCTTGTCTCGACTGGACTGACTGCAAAGAGACACCGGGTGGGTAATTCTCATGTAGACATCTACATTGTGAACATCTAGAGTTAGACTAGACAAATCTCTACTCACCTATGTCAAGGACAAGGGAAAAAAAGAAGGGCTTGGGACAAGGAAGGTAGCAACAGATCATGATGCAGAGCAAGCCCTGGGGATGAGACATTTTCAGAGGGACAGATTTTTATGGCTGTTCCCACAATGAAGCCAATACATCCAGCTGGAACCAGAGCAGCAGACACACCACCACAGTGGCTCCTCCAGCCCATGACATTACAGCAGTACTGGTTTGGCTTGACAGTGCTAAAACTCATGCTTTATTCCCACCAAGAGCCCAGGTATTGGCTGTCCTCTCCCATGTGGCAGAACACTTTGCCCTTTTCCATGCAAACAGAAGATTTTGCCCTGACCCTCTGTGCATGTTACTCCAAAATGCCTCCCTGCAGCCTTATCTTAAAGACACAGGCCTCCAGTGAGGATAAAAGGTTCAGCAAGGGACACCAACAAAAGCTTCGATTTTTAGTGATTAAGGGATTCAGGCGTGACATTTCCTACTCCCAGTTCCATTTCCTACTCCCAGTTCCATTTCGTCCCTTTCAAATTAAGGACTGGATTCAATCACTGGCTTATTTTTACAGGCATTTAATCTTAACAAAAAGTAAACAAAAAAAACTGGCGATGAGACAAGTTCTGCAGCCTGCCTTCTTCCTTAGGCTGCTACAACTCATTACAAGGCAGTTCAGTTCAGCTGTGAAAATGCCAGTACCTATCCTGATACAATGCAGAAAACCATAATGCATCACCAGCTCTCTGGACAGCAATAAGAACTATTCAAAATTTAAGACAAGCACAAGACACAATTGTCCTTACAATTACAAGTAGCTACAGGAAAATATTAGCAGATGCGATCTAAAAAAAGCTCTTATTGCCCTCACCACACCAAAGGTCTTAGAACTACCCATTACCCAATTCTGAATACGCAGTGTTTTAAAACCATAGTGTTAGTGCTTATCTGTTGCCTGAGTCCAAATATTTTGTTTTCCTAAAAAGAGCCTGAGAAGCCAAACAAATCAACATCTTGAAGTTTCTGTTGGACACTAGAAAGGATTTGAAGCTCAGGACAAACAGGGTTCATCACATGACGGGAAAAAAGGGAAGCAGAATAATAAAATCTAACATCAGCAACTCCCTAGAAGGATCAGCGTTTTTGCATTATGTTCTTGCTAGTTCCTAGTTTCAAGCTGTGGATTTTACATAATAAATTTAGCATGGTCATTCTTACTTACACAGGGAATGATGAATTCAATTCAATCAAATGACTACTTATTATTGCCACTGACCAAAACCCAGATAACATAAAAGAACCCAAAAATAATACTTTGATGGTATTTTAGGAATTTGTAACACTAAAGGTTTGAAAGGGGAGGGGACCAAAGAGAGGGGAATTTATTTAAGAGCATGCTATCTAATGAAATTAAAATTAAGGAGTATCTGTGAAATAGAGTTGAACCCCAAAATATAAAATGCAAGACACAAAACCAATATTTTACACCTATGATACTGAATTTTGGCAGGCAGATAAACTCTTCCCCACTCTCTTCCCTTAAGCTGTCCTTGGGGAAGCACCTGAAGCCTTTGCACAAGAAGTCCTCCCTGGTGAGACTGGCAAAGGAAATAGTACATTAGCAAGTACTGACCCAAACCGGCTCTGTCATCTGTGTCATACACCCGGGGGAGACTGTTCCAGCAGGCCACTGCTGGAGAAATCGTAAGCATATTACACACTCTGAGCCCTTCCAAGCAACCCTCTCTCTGCTGCCCTTCTTTTCACCTTCCTTATGGCAGTGCAGGCAAGAGCAAGGAGAGGCTGAATCTAGCATCAATATGTACGCACTTCCGACAGGCACGCAGCCAGATATTGGTACCCTTTTTTACTGCTGAGGTAGCTTTACAGTTATATTTAGGATTAACCAGCTCTTTAAAAAAAAAATCAAATCACCATTCACTTCTGGAAACAGAGTGATATTAAACTCCACTGGGAACAAAAAACGAGGCTGTTATTGGAAAGAGCTGCACATAGCTGCTGGGTGAAATCCTGGGGATGGAAGGCATAAAACCAGGCTGTTGGTGACAGCAGTTTTCAGTGTATCCTCTGTGGAATTGGTTAAAAATGTTCAAATTGCAGAATTCATTCAGCTTCAAAACGTGCCATGTTTTTTCTGCAAACATTTCTATGAAACACCTTCCAGTTCTCCATCCAGTTCTTCATCTGCACGGCAAAAGGGGTTGCTGTGAATATCACTGAGCAGTCATAACTAACCTTCACTTTCTAGCTCCCCTCTCCTCAAAATTTGTCCTACCAAGGAAGTGATTATTTGGCTTCAAGCTGATTGAAAAGACCTGTCCTTAAATATTCAGGACTCCTAAAAGAGCCTAAGAATTAAGGAAAGAACTAACATCAGCCTGTCCTCGGTGGAGAGTGACCTCTGCATGGTGGCAGCACCAAAGAGTAAAAGCTCTGATGTCAAAGATAACAAATCTCTTCCCCCCGCCAATAACTTAATAAAATAAATAAAATAAAACCTGAGCAGCATTAAACAAACATCAAGTGAAAAGACAGTCCCCATTCTGTAAGACACAGATCAGTATCCTGTTTGTAGTATGAACCCTCTAATGAAAAGTACACTTCTCATATTGCAGATCCTAAATATCTGTCATTTCCAAGCAAGCATTCTTAACTTCAGTCACTTTTAGAGGGACCAGAAATTACTATTATTGGTGTGCTACACTCCCCTTACCAAGAACGAACGTTCTCTGGTCCTTTCTGTATCTGGGTGGTGAAAACTTCTACCTTTTTATGCATTTCTTTAGCCAGGAAAGTTTATCTGGATGCTTCATTTTTTTCCTCTCGCCCTTCACTGATTTCTGCTGCTATCTTCCTACAAATTAAGGAAGATAGAAACATTTTAACAGTACTGGATTTCCATTTTTTTTCTGTAATACAAAAGAGTCATTAAAAGACGTAATTGCAATCTGCAAAGAGAGATGTAAATCTAGGACTGTTCAGCATCCTAATGAAAATGGAATCCCAAAGGCGGATGTTAACATGCTTCTAAAACAGGCTCCCTCTGTTTTAGGGAAAAAACCCACTCCCATCACAGTATTTTACAGTTACTATAGAACTAAACAAAAGGGCCACTGCAAGCAGCATATTGTCTGCTTCAGAAAGTTGATAATAGTCAATTTAAAATTTATAAGCACTAATAAGGTAACACATCCAGTTTATCCTCCTGTTCGGCATTAGTATTGATGAGATCCAAAAATGGGAGATAAAAAAACCCCCACAGATGTAATAAAAGTAAAAACCAGTGACTCATCTTGGGTACCAAGAGCTTGTGGGGAGGAAAAAGGCCAAAGCCTAATGCCATTGCTAGACAAGTTCTGAGCCTTCTTCATAACTTCTGCTCTTTAATGTATGGAACATTGCAAAATAAGATGATTTCTTTTTATTTTCCTGCATGGGAGATACTGCTGTAGCCACAAATAAAGGAAAGTGCATAGGGCATAAGAAGGTGGGGTACGATTTTAGTACAAATTGGTGCAGGAATGCGATATAATACACAAACAAGCCATCTAACTTTTATGTAATTGTAACAAATTGTTATAGCTAGCCTGCATTTACAACAGTGCCAGCAAGAGCATATTTTTTCACTTTTAATGGGCATTATTACAGCATACAAGGTGGATTCAGGCCCTTTTCTCAATACATTCAATATTTGGCAAATTTATTATTTAATAATGTTCTAACACTGTAATATGCATTAGATACATGTATTTCACAATATACAGAAATCCTTCAGCTACTGATCAAGGTGAGGTAACCTCCCTAAAATCCTCCATGGTGCTGCTGCTCAAGTCAAAGACAACGTTTCCCCATTACTTTGCTGCAACCCACTTGCTGTGGACTAGAATTTCCATGGACTTTCCATGGACTTCACTTTCCACGGAATGTATTTCAACTTATTTTAATGATCTCTGCAGTGCTGTGAACTGTCCCCTGTGGTGCTCTCCAGAAAGCCTGCCCTGGCTTTTCTTCGGGTAGCTACAGAATAATGTAACTCTTCCAAATCCCTGAGGAAAAATCAAAACTCCATGAAAATCTGAAGAAGGGAGTTGCTAAGTCTAGAGAGGCCCTTCAGGTGCCTATCTAAGACTTGGAAGGATTAGTTTTATTTAAGACTGCAGTATTTGTATGCCACTGTATTGCACTAGAATTATAAATATTATTGTCTGTAACACTGATACTAACAGCCCACTAACAACATCGCTGCCCGAGGTCTCCAGGCCTTTCAACTTCTGCTATGCTTGGCGGGGCACCCAGTGGTCTGAGAGGTGCTGGTGGCCGTGCTCCTGCCGACTCCAAAAAAACAGGCAGCTGCTCCCCATGAGTTTGTACCTCTACCCTCTTCGATGGATGGAAAGCTGCTTCTGGAGGAGCCCTTTTAAATAGACAACCAGCTCTGGGGAGTGCGAAGGGCAATGGGGATAAAATTAAGAGTTGTAGAGTGATTTAGATAAGTTCGCTTAGGAGGACAGATTTTGCTGTTTGATGTCCATTTGCATTTACACCCAGCTACACCAGTGTGTCTCTGCTGCCTTGGGTAGTAATACGTACAGCTCTGAGCCATGAATCTGAAGAGATGCACCCCCAGAGAATTTGAGAACAGAATAAAGCAACACTGAAATAAAGGCAAAACCATGCATAAGGCCAATAAGAAACTCCTTTCTAAAAACTAAAACCAAAAGCTTCAAGTCTGCAGACATTCTGCAAAAGCAGAAACACTGTCTGATGAAAAATAAGTTGCAAGTAATTTGCCTTGCTCTGCTCCATGTCCCTCTAACAAAATACAGTTCTTGTTGACAACACCTTTTTTTTTACAGTCCTGACGTTTTTCTGGGAGGAAGGACACTATAAGAAGAAGATGATATGAGAAGATTTCTTCTTCTTAGATTATTTCTAAGTCTTGAACTCGGGAGTAATTTGCTTTGTTCGCTCCTCACCTTTGATCTTCTTCATCCACTCCCCAAACAGGTAACCTATCAGTACTTAAACAGGAAAGCAAGGGGGAGCCGGAACGTCTCTGTAATCGTGCTCTTTTGTAAGTGTATTTATTTTTTTCCCCAGCATGTTTATTTTTAACTGCTTTAAACACTCAGCAAAATCATGTAATTACTCCCAGCCCAGGCCTTGCAGCAGAGGCACCTCGCAGGGCGGCGAGGCCAGGCTGGCAGCGTGTGCAGCTGCAGCAGGGCTGAGCGTTCACAGGGCTCACTTAGCGCAGGACGGCATCTCCCACACCCATCGGTGCCAGCAGCGAGAGCTGTGTCCACAGCGGGGACAGTAGCAGATGCAGCGTCCTCTGCACAGAAAAGCCTGAAGAGGGAATTCCTATGTTCGCTACACTGAGATGCATTTTGTGGTCGGTATCGTTTCCAGCTGGAGGGCTGGCATTGAGGGCAGGACGACACCACAGCTGCAGTGGCTTCTGCCAAAGGTGTCACTTGCGCTTTTTTCTTCGGGTCCCAAGTGTATACTGGGACATTCTCCTACCCTCACCGTGGTCCGCTGTTCCTCCCCTTCTCTGTCACACAAGCTTTTTGCCATCTCAAAGGCTGGCACCTCTTTAATAACACATGAACTCTTAGCGTTGGGCTTTCACAGTGGCATTTACAGGAGACAAAACACAAAATGTGCAAGTTAGAAACAAAAAAGGGGAGGGAGACCTTCCCCAAGAGGACACTGAGCATCAGCCCACTCCAGTGTTCTCTCCAGGTTAAAGCCAAGCTGTGCCTCTGTTCTTCATCCCACTTAAACTTGTCACTGCCTTGCTTTCTAGGATCGCACTGGATATGGTCACTGATGCACTCTAAGGGATTTTTTGTGGGCATCCTAGTATTAATAGAGCAACTTGCTTCCCCTGCAGAATGTATCTATTTGAATTCCCCTCACCAAGGAGGCACCTTGGGATGGAGCACACAGCACCTTGGTGCTCTGCAACCCTGCCAAAATTACCTTCCCCAAACTGACTGCGTCAGAGCTCTCCCCTGCTGTCATTGCTACACAAGTCTGCAGAGAGAGAGGAAAAAAACCCATGAACTCTTGCAGCTAGGGTTGCTGGAAAGCTAGAAGCCAGTATCTCTACTGGAACTGGGTTGCAATCTCCAGAACAGGAGTAGCTGCATTCACACCACATGGGAAAAAAAAAAAACCAACCCAAAATAAAACCTTCAAAAGACAAGTTGCATTAGCCCAAAAGCATAGGTTTTGTAAATGGAAAAGCTCAGAAAAATCTCCTTTTTCTTGAAAAATGCCTCCATTTTCTCAAGAACTTCTCCCAATGCTCTGCGGCGTTCAGTAGAAGGTTCTCAGTAACAGTGAGGGTCCCTGATGCCACACTCCCCTCCAAGGGGATACCTCAGAGCACGAGGATGGCTGGAGATGGTGACCTTTTCCCTCCCACCACACAAAACACCCTTCTAGATCTATGACATATGGTAAGCGGCAGTGTCACGTTTTTCTCCAACAAAAGACAAAAAACTTAAGGCAGTTCAGATATCATGTAGGCCAGGGAAAAGCTGATGTTTCTGAACCGAACAAGACTTTAAAAGATGTATTTCAAATTTTTTCCAAAATGTTTTAGTTTTGACAGACATTTACAGATTCGTCTTTTGCTTTCCAGGTTGAAACCACCCCTGACTGAACCGTGCGGGGCTTTGCCTTCCCCACAGGATGGGGAACCAAAAAAGCAAGCAGGAGGCTGGCTTTCTCCAAGAGCTCTTTTTAAAGTCCTCTTTGCTATTCAGAAAACCATGCTTCATCCTGCTGACAGGCATGGGTACGGGTTACTACAGGCTGCCTTATGCTACAAATATCCCCTGATTTTAGTGGGATAATCTTTTTTAAAAAAACAGTATTTTCTACAGAGGCTTGTAATCTCAGAGTCTACAAAATATAAAATACAACCAGTATCTCTTCTCAATCCATTCCATGTGTATTAGGAAGGAGGATAAAATATACAGTCTAAAAATTCAAGTCAGCATTAGTATGCGCTTTGCTACTGTTCTCGTGATCTTTCACTGGACAGCGTTATTCCTGAATTAAACACTATTTTTAAAAGGAACCTGTTGTTCTCTTTAAAATGTCATGCATTCTTTTAATGCCATATACCAACACTGAACAATGAAAACTATTTTATCCTTCTGGAACTCATACTTTGAAAACTTAGCTCTACAAAAATAAATTATTTGAAAAAAAATTTCCATCAGAGGTTTTGAATTCTAATCGGTTCATAATGTTCCTCTACCCTATGTCTGGGCTACAGGTACTACAGGAGCATGTTGCCATGAACAGATAATGTATTTTCACTGGAAAGTTTGCCTATTAGAAAGAGATCATCTGATAAATAAAAATGTTCCACAATTATAAAGTAATTAAATAAAAACTTAAAAATTATTATGACTTGCCTGTATCAAAACGGCTTAATTTTAACAAAATAAAACACAGATAAAAACATATTTTCTCTTGAAATTTTGAATTTTTAACTGTTCATACCAGTTTAAGGAAAAGAAGTGCTACAGAAAGCATATTTCAAATTTCTGGCAGCTGGAAAGCCAACCCTCCTTTAAACACTTCAAGTTACAGGCATCCCACCATATCCTTTCCTAGGACATTAAAACACACATATCCTCACCGAAAATTTGCTCCCTACCTCTTGTATAAAGTTCTCCATCTTCTAGTAAATGTATTCATCATACTTTTTTTCAGATTAAGTTAAAAGTCAAGGTCTATCAGAGATCTTCTCTCCAACCACATGCAAAGATGCAACCACAGCAGTGGGGTCAGTCTCTTCCTAGCCAGACCAACCATGCAAACAAGGAGACACCGTGGAGCAGAGGTGTTAAATGGACACCGAGCAGTGTGTCCATATTGTCATCAACATTCCTGCTCTGTAGAATTTACTTCCATAGTTAAGTTTCAAAAGCCTATCGCAATACTAGATTTGCTACACAGGGTACCCATCCTGCTTTGCAGCTTAGGTAGTCTACACATCCAGAGCAAGCAGCAAGCAGTGTCATGCAAGAATGGCAAGATCACAGTACATTTCAGTTAAAGAGATGACCGCACTTGGGTCAAAGCTACAGAGACCTGGACCCATCTGGGGATACCTGTTTTGGTGGCAAAATGCATCTGAATTGCGACTGTGTGAGTACCTGCTTGCCTGTCTTTTGCTTTAGTGATTCAACAGGAGGAAAATAAAATTTAGGCTGACTTTTTAAAAAAACACTTTAAACTTTTCTCATTGAAGTTAAAAAGGAAAACAACCCATAGTTTCACTGCAGGTCAAAGCAAATATTTAAATTTGCACTGAAATGGCTATTCCCTGGGCATGTTTTCTAACAGTACAGGAAATAGAGGGCAGCAGCTGTGGTGGTGGCAAGGTGCTAAGCTGTTATAAGTTACAAGCTGTTTTAAGTACATAAATAACCATCTGGGCCAGGTCTGGATCCAGGGCAAGTGCCCTAACCACTAAAGTGGTGGCACTCTCACCCTTTATTCCTCTGGCTCACAAAATATCTAAGTGTCCTGGTTTCAGCTGGGATAGAGTTAATTGTCTTCCTAGTAGCTGGTACAGTGCTATGTTTTTGAGCTAGGTATGAGAAGAATGTTGATAACGCACTGATGTTTTCAGTTGTTGCTAAGTAATGTTCAGTCTAAAGTCAAGGATTTTCGGCCTTTGATGCCCAGCCAGCAAGAAAGCTGCAGGGGCACAAGAAGCTGGGAGGGAACACAGTCAGGGCAGCTGACCCAAAGTGACCAACGGAGTATTCCATACCATATGACGTTTTAGGAAATGAGACGGGTGCGTCACCGCTCGGGGTCTTCCGGGTGCGTCGGTCGGTGGGTGGTGAGCAATTGCGTTGTGCATCACTTGTATATTCCAACCCTTTTATTATTACTGTTATCATTTCATTAGTGTTATCATTATCATTATTAGTTTCTTCTTTTCTTTTCTATTAAACCGTTCTTATCTCAACCCACGAGTTTTAGTTCTTTTCCCGATTTTCTCCCCCATCCCACTGGGTGTGGGGGGGAAGTGGGTGAGCGGCTGCGTGGTGCTTAGCTGCTGGCTGGGGTTAAACCACGACACTAAGTCTATTTTATTGTTTTGAAGCAGTAATATGCCCCCAAATATCCTTTATTTTGCAGATCACATTACTCTCATAAGAGATGCTTGATGTGGCTTCAAGTCCTTCTGGCCTTGAACCCCTTCTTTATTGTTATCTCCTAATCACAGGGTAATTGGTAAAAGCAGAATTATCACTTTAGCCTGAAACCTTTTTCCATCCAAACCTATTCGGCCAATCATCCCAAATTTCCCGATAGTTTCAGGATGACAGAAACCGCTTTTTTTTTGGCAAACTATTTCCCTCCCCAAAAAGGTTCAACTCTGTTCTTAATGAAAAGTTGGAATGGCTGGCTTCAATACCCTCTATAAACTGAAAAGTACGTTTGATGGTTTACACGGATCCACCACAAAGAATGGTGAAGTCCATAAAATCCACTTTCAGGTTAAATATAAGGTATTCTACTCCTTGCGAAGATGAAACAAAATTACTGAGGAATTTAACATAGTTAAAGTTTTTGAATTTTTTTTTAGGGATTCCCTTCCTAGGCAGCACTAAGGGCTTCAGCACATTACAAGAGTTAACAAGTTATTGTGTGTCAGCTGATGTGCGGTAACCTCTTTATACATACGCTTACACCTAGATAAATGCAAAGTACTATGACTTAAATTACCGTACTTTCACTGCAATCTAAACTAAACTGAATTACTTTGTATTTGCCACGGGCAAGGAATGTGCACAGACTATTTACAGACAGCTTCTTTACTAAACTACAGTACACTACTAAGCAGCAGTAATATGATTATGCAACTGACACCCAACCTACCCATTGCAACACTCCCAAACTCACTGATTTGTTAAGTTTTAATTGGTTTTCTGGACTATAAATGTTATATTTAAAAGCTATAATGCTCTTGTAATTTATTTCTCTTCCCTCACGACATTACTGTTATATACTACAAAATTTCACTGGAGTTTAACAAAATTTGTCCTTTGCTATTAAGGAAGAGCATTTAATGTTACCAAGCATACAATTACAAAGTCCCCAGGAAAATTTTCAGTTAGCAATATGACTAAAAATATGGAAACAAAGAGCTGTTTGAAACTTACACCAACCAGATCATGGCAAAAACTGCTAAATGCTAATTAGATTCATACCCTACTTTCAGGGAGAATGCTAGTCTTGCAAAAGATACCAGTTACTCTAACTTCAGTCTTGCAAATGCCTTTATGTAGAAAAAAACATTAAGGAGGATTTAAATTTTGCTTCTAAGCAGGTACTGATATAGGAAAAGTTGGAATGAAAAAGAAAAGGGAACATGTTGAAATTATTAAAGCAAAATGGTCATAGGGAATTGCCAGAAAAACAAACAGTATAAATTGAAAGATGTTTTTTAAAGACTGGATTCTCTACCCCTTTACAAATTGAGTGTTTTCTTTTCTGATGGACAAGGAACGTTTAAAAGTAACAGCCTCCCCATACACTGCAGCATGGCAGCCAAAAGCAGAACAGGTCTTGAGGAACAGATGAAGCCTTCTCCTTTGAAGGATCTCAAAAAAGACTGGATAAAGCACACATGGATGTTACATTGCTTGTTCTTTTGTGAACATTCGGACACAAATATAAATACTTGGCAAAGTTTGCCAGTTCTAATGAGTCCTTCAGCTTCCCGAGAGTCCAAACTGTACAGCAAAGTTGTCCTCTCTGGCAGGCATTGAAGATTTCTTATTTCACATTCTACATGAAACATCAGCAGCAGAGTTACTGCTCACAGGAAATCTTTCTGCAAAGGCAATCATCTCGCCAACATTCATAATTTTATCACTACTAAGGCAATAGTTGGTGGTTTACTCTTAATTGGTTGTAGTCTTAATATCAGGAGTAATGTGAATATTCCATTATGGAAAAAGTTCTATGTCAGCTACTTCAGAGAAAATATGAAAAAAAAAAGCTAATGGTTCCATAACAAAAGTAAAATAAATGTTTTCCTTCCTTGCTTTTATTTTTCACTTTTAAAAGTCTAATGCACAACTGTAAAGTACACAGGGCTGCTAAGAACTTAAGCCCAAGCACTTGCACACTTTGAGCCAGGAGCTTATTATTGGATACAGAGGTTACCCGTGTAGGAGACATAGATTTTGCTCCACCAGAGGAAAATGCCCATGCTCAGAAGGGTCCGACTATGCTTCTTTCCCTTAAAGCCCTACATGCTGACGGGGCTGTGTGTGGATCCACAGAGGGAGGGGATCACTTCGCAGGAAGCAGCCCGTCACACATGGTCTGATTCAGGATGCATTAATGCTCTTTAGAGTTAAATCTCAGAGCTTGGGTCCATAAAATAAACTTAAATGCAAGATGTTAACAAAAAGTTAGATTTTTACATTAACAGGATAAACATAATGCATTTGCTATGAAAATAAATCTCTTTGAGTGAACCAAAAAATGCCCTTATTTCTAATAATAGGAGAGAAAATTACAGTTGGCAAACTGGAGAGACAGTTAAGCCAGTGTTTCAGAGAACTCCAGATCACTGCCAAAACAAATATCCAGATAAAAGAACACAGTTTCCACTCCCTGCTTCCTTATTAATTGTGTTTTCTTCTCTAGCCACTACAAATAGGTTTGTAAAATAAACTCCAAAAATATATGGGTCTCTGTTCTTTAATTTGCACTTGATTGTTGTTTCTGAGGATGCTACCAACTGCTGAAGAAGAAAGGATTGCACAAATATTCACTCTATAAATAAGGTAATAAAAAAAAGAAAAGCCACTGCACAGCAAGGTTAAACAAGGACAACGTGGGAAATTCATGGTATAAGGGACTGTGAGGCCTCTCACTTGGCTTTCCAAGCACAGGATATTCATTGCATTTTATTAGCCGATTAACGAGGTGTGTGGCAATTCATCTGGAGCTACTACAGTCCTTTGATCCACCCTTCTTGCAAGTGCTCCCCCTGACAGATAAAAACATTCTCTGTGGCTAAAATCCCCCCGTGTCCAGTAGGAGGATGCTGCTAGGGGGGCCAGGCTGGAGACCAGCGGCCCCGCACGCAGGTCCCACTGTCTCATCCACCACACAGGACTGACCACTCACCCTCCCGGGGCAGCGTGAGGGGCCGTCCCCCACCCGCCAGGCCTGATTGAGGGCATGCCGCTCCTGCCAAAGCACACGTAAGCTGGCAGTGTGCTTTCTGCACGCCAACCCATGTTTCTGTGAGACTCTCCACTCCATGTCTTGATGGGCTGGGCAGCTGTTGCATGGATATTCCTGAATACATTTGCTTGCTTCGGGGAAGCCCTCAACCTGCAAAAGCCCTCTTTACCCTTGCATACACAGGTATCGATAACTTCAGTACAAGCAATTCAAAGCTTTTTTTTTTCCAGAGAAAGCATGGCCTCAGACCTATGTATGAGAGTTTGCTCTTGGGTGTTGAAAAAACCTCTCCACCCTGTGCCGTAAGGGAAATGTACAGAGCCCGCTGGACCAACCATCCGTTATGATTGCCAGCAGAGGTGGGAAGCTGAACCCAAAGACCCAAGGGTCCCTCTAATCTATAGGCCACAAAGGCAAAGGTTAAGCTTCGTATGGTAGGGTAGGGTGCACCACCCTGGCTGGGTGCAGCTGAGTATCTTGGTGTTTAGTTTGCAGCTTTAGAATACTACTAAACAGCACAATCTAAAGCAGACACTCTTGAAAGCAGGGAATATCACAAAAGAGGCAATTTTTTTAAGTGTTCTCTCTTCTGCCATCTTCACTTTAGACTGAAACCTTAGAAGCTGTCCTTATCTTGTGGCTTTGGAAGCCAGCTCCAAGCAACAGGGAACAAACGATGATGTGGATCCCAGGGGAGCAAAGCAGGAAAGAGGCAGGGAAGGCAGTATGATAAGAAGTAGGAGACAGCAGCTTTCATCTTGATCAAACAGGAGAGTACAGTGTCTCTGGAGGGCAGCTGCATTCCAAAAGAACAGAGACATGATAGTTTCACAAAGGTCTCTGAGATGGCATGAGGCAGTCCTCTATGCCAGCTAAGCATCAGAGCAACTGCTGATGAGATTTACAGTCAAATATCCAGAACTGAATTCTGTTTTCTTGTGCAGTGAGTGTGCTTCTGCTTTTGTAATCAAGAACCTAAATTTTCTACAATAATCATATCTTACGTTAATTTTCTTCCTCCCTAGTAACATGGTGATCTCAGAGGAATCAGAGGCACTGAAACACTCAGCTCATTTGGGGGTGTGCATAAATTTTGGGAGGGACCCAGGGGCCTAAGCATAACCATCTAGTGCCACTTCAAATGCAGTTTAGGGTACCTGAGACTTCCCAGGGAGCTAGCAGAGTGACACACGTCCTATGCTGGACTGCCAACAGGTGGGACAGCCAAAGTCACCTCAACTGGCACCAAACACCAGTGAACCCTAACTGTTCCTCTCAGTGCCAGGGTCACCCAAGAAATGAATCTGAATTCCCAGAAGGTGAATACGCATTTTTCTCTATCAAACTGGGAAGGGCATTTAAAAAAAAAAAACAAACTACCTCTGGCAGGTCTAAAGCTGCACCCTTTTAGCAAACAGCAGCTGGTAGAGAAAAACCTTATGAGTTAAAGTTTACCTGTAAGCATCATTATGAAGCTGTTTAGTAAGATGGAGGCAAAAAAAGGGAACTCCAGTGGCATCCTGAAGGACAGGGCTCTTCCAAGGAGCAAGGGCTGCTGCTGCTCCTGGTTTGTGTGGAAGGCACGCTCACAACAGGTTGCTCTGTTGGTGAGCTTTTGAGGCCATTAACTGGAAGCTGATGCTGCTATTGACAATTTAACTCCAAGCTAAGGTTTATGGATACCTAGCTTTAATGGAGTTTCCCGCTCCCAACACCACCGTGCACGGCACTGATGAGCCTGTCACACTTACTACATGAATCATTTTAAGTATGAGCTGTGTATAGGTCTCAACGATGCACAGTTCAACAGTAACTTTCTGTTAAGAAATCAAACGTACAGAGTAAAACAATAAGGGGACCGCAGTGTTAAAGATTTACATATAATAATGAGCAAAAAGCAAACGCATTAGTTGAATTTTCTAATAAGTGCATTTTATGCTGTGTTTTCTAATAGTAAGTAATAGGGGATAAAATGAAGCCAAGAGGGAACAGTGCCAACAGCCATTTTCAAACTGAAATTTCATTTACTCAGTCCTGGCCTGTGTCAGGTTAGATCCTTTTCTTAAATAACATCCAAAATTACCTTTTCCAGAGTGATTAAAACAGCAAAGGAAGCAATCTGGGGAACAGGAAAAAAATACCAAATAAGTGAAGTGGGCAGATGTAGATGAAATGGAGCAGTTCCTCCATGCTGACGTTTCTAGACTGCAGCAGTAATTGGTCATGCTGGTGTTGGCTTTCTCTGATTTTCTGTCTTCACTGGGTGGTGAAGGGTGGGGAGAGGGGCAGGCTACACTGTGCCTCCAGGGAGAGGCTGCTGCTCTCTTTTTCAACTTGCAGAGTATTTCCCACAATTCCAACCATCACTTCCTTGAGACACAATGTGACATCTCCCTTAGGAAACCTTCTTTGCATCAAACAGATGCATCCTCTGCTGAAGTCAGTTAATTGATATTCCCTTGACAAGGTACAGAGCGGCATGAGGCAACACCTATTAATCTGTTCTCAAGAAGGCAAAAACTATCTCTGATTCTGGTCTGGGTTTATTTGGGAAGACCTGTGCTGCTCATCCAAGTCACAGGTAGCAGAAGCCTCACTCTCCATGGGATGATGTCCTTGTGGGAGGCTCGAGCTGTCATGAGTGACCAAACACCCTTTTTGAGCCGAGGTCTCTGCACCGGGAACACTGGGCATATCTTCAGAAGAGAGTTAATACTTGACCACCTTGTTCCTCAGCTGCTGAAGAGACTCAGGACCCTTTTAGATCCAGGCTACCTACCTACCCCTGCCACCCTGAGGATTTCCCCGCAATCCACACTCCCTAAGGCAGCAGCTGCTCACTCAGGGGTCTGCGAGGCTGAACTTCCAAACCGGTGGGGCCAGGCTTGAGTACAACAAGGTAAAACTGCTCCCTCAAGACTTTCCAGTGCATGTCACACGTGCAAATGTAGTCGCAGCATCAAAATGTTTTACCTGTCCATTTCTGTACCACTGAAATGCTTGTGTCAATGCACAAGCAGTTCCAAAACAGCTGATGTGCTCCAAATTTTTCAAAATGAAATGGTGTGCTTCCTCAACTCAATGCTTTAGTTTCAAAATGTCCTTTGCATAAAGGGCAAAAACACTTGAAAGGCAAAACCACCATAAAACCCCTTGAAATTAATCTTCTTATTCAGCCGGAAATAAATGTGTATGTTAATTATCATCCAGGATTCACCAAAATAATTTTGTGGACTTGACCCCAAGGGAATTTTATATGAGTTTCTGGACATGCCGACAAACCAGTAACACCCCAGGTTCACATTCAACACTATCGATTTCCACTGCTGCTGGTGTGAGCTAGAGATGCTAGGATGTTAAAAACAGCACAGCTACACTTACAAGCATTCCCAATGGTGCTTACAAAAAAGCACTACCAGAAACAATTGGAGTTACTAAATATAATCAGTAAAACTCGCAAAGCACGCAAAAGCCAGCCTCTCAATGGCAAACGCCTGCTTAGTAACTGGATCCATTCCGAGACTGTCCTGGATGTCACTTGGCTTACAGGAAAATGACATCGCTTAATGAGGACCATCAGAGGAGGGGGAGGAAGATGGAGGAGATTGGGGGAAATATTTTTTCATTCTATAATTATAACTTAATTTTGAGATTACACTGATCGTTTAATGACTCTTTGCAGTTTGATAACAGGATCCAGGAAGAGATGTGGCCAAACAGAAGCAACTGTCACATCCCATCTCTGGTAAGCTCCCAGCTGCTAAAAGCAGCACCTGCCTGCTGGCAACCCCCCTCTGCACCCCTGGTCAGGCCGAGCCCCTCGCATCCCTCATGCCTTGCGCTGCTGGCAGGGACACCAGGCCTGGGGACACTTCCAGCCAGGGTGTGCTTGGGGCATCTCTCTTGGCAGGCATAGTGCTGCCAAACCGAAGTACTCCAAAATGTGGCTTAGGACCTCAAAACCTTGACATCAAGTGAAGAGATCCATGAGGAATCGCAGGGCCACCTGCAGCTGCCTGCTGAGGTGCACCAGGAGCAGGGGGGGCCCTGCCCACTTGCATGGCTGCGCTCATCCGCCCCTCCCTTCTACCTGAGGCTGACTTCAACAAAACTGGTGGGAACTTCTCCCCCTCTTCCAAGTCTGGTGGATTTGCACAAAATCAGAAATTATTCATGGGGGGCAGCATAATTGTATGAGACTGACTCACACAGCAAAACAAGCTAAAAATAAATACCTACAGGTAGTTTCTATTTGTCCTTAGCTTTCGAGATATTTTCTGCAAGCCCCAACACATTATTTTTCCATTTTAGATGACAGCGGCAACCTCACATGCATACATCCCCCAGTCAGCATAAGCTTAAGACAGGCAAGAAACAGGGCAAGAGTCCCTGTAACTTTACGGTTACATAAACAGGTGGCAATGGGGGTTGATGAAGGGGGATGGCATCTCACCATGGAAAGGGGTTTTCCAGCTGCAGAGGTCCTAGCAGGGAGCAAACACCCAGGCAAGGCCATGGGAGCAGCAGGTAAGCTGCACTGGTGTTGCCAACACAAGGCTGACGCGGCCAGCCCAAGTGACACCTGCACTGCGAAGCTTCAGATCTGAATGCATAGGAATGGCTGGGGTATACGAACCTCTTCACCTGGAAAAAACCTCAGAGAACCACCTACGTGAAATTTAAGAAGCATCAGCCCCCAAAAAGGGGAAAGAAATAAATGAAGAAATAGTTGAAGAGGCAAGGGAAAAAAAAAAAACCTGAAGCTGAATCCAACATAATGCAAGATGAATGCATTTGCAGTCAAAGCCAGATTCTCCACTCCTCAGCAAAAATCAGGAGAGTTTACAATACTTTCAGGAGAATCAGTCCACCAGCCTGTGCTAAGGGCATCCAGCCCAAAGTTTTGCAATTCTTTATCTGCTGTTTGTAAATCACTTGTGATTTATTTCTCCAGTGAGGAGAACACAGGCCAATCTAAAAATAAGTTTTGTGAACAAAACCACAGAATTATATTCGGAACTTCGGCACTTGACAATTTTTAGGCTGCAGTTCCAAACCGTCTCTTTTTCCTTCAGCACAAAGAAGCAGCAAAATTTTTTGCTGAAGCAAGGTCACGTAAGACGTATGTTTGATAGATGTACATAAATACATCCATTTGTCCCTACCACTGGGTATGTTTAAAACACTATGTTTAGAATAACATCAGGATGCCTCATTTTCAGGCGAGAAAATCCTACATGATGAACATGGCGAAACATACTACTCATGACCCAGAGCTTTCTCTTCCACCTCTGCCCCCTCCCTAAATCAAGCAAATATGGTTATTTTTAGTCTCCTTCAGAGGTTGTGCCAAGAATTGAAAAGTAATAGGAAAAGAAGTCTTTCTCTGTAGATTTTCATCCAAAGTCTACTTTCAAGCACACTGCCATGTCATTGTTTTTAAAGATTTCAAAAAAGAAAGCATCAGGGTTATTCTGTAATAAAACTTCTCACAAAACCTGTCTTTGTGCAGCAGTGACATGGGCTTTGTTAGTCAATGTGCTGCTAGGTCTTTCCTCCTAAAGAAACTCTGTTTAACTTGCTGGAATAGCTATTTTAAATGTTTTAATTGGACAAAATCACAAAAAATTCTAAACTGCCACACCTCTAATTATAGGTTTGCCTTTAAAACCAGCATACCAACCTTGCCTGCTCTTCATGCACCCCCCACCATCACTGCTAGCATTGTGGATGTGACAAGCCCCAAATGCTTCTACGCTTTTCACATGTGCAGAGCTCCTGGCCCTGAAGCATTTACAGCTTCAGTTGAGGCAGGCTCCACACAAAACACTGGGAAAAGGGGGTTTGATACAGATTCTTCCATTTTCAGGCCAGTTTTCTAAGGGAACAAGGCTAATGCCCTGTTTCCTGCCCGTATCCCACAGGAGAAGAGAGGCCTGGCAGAGGATGCGCTGCGTTCCCGCAGGCTCTGTAACATCCCTGCCTGGTGAGCAGAAGCCCAGAGGGAAAAACCACAAAACAAGTGCAGCACAAGTCCGTTTGCCCTGCTGGGCTGCCCATCACCGTATGTGTGCCAGCCAGGTGACCAGATTCAGATGGGGATCTGTGGGGTACGCTGCCTGTTCGCCCCCAGCCGAGGGTGATGCGGGCAGTACAGTACCCGCACAGGGGAGGAGTGGAGGAGGACTACTAGAAACATCAGGAGACCAAGTGAAGCAGCTGAGAAGGAGGAGGAGAGCGAGACTTAGGAAGTAACAGATTTCATTAGTTCTTCTTGTGGGACAGCCTGTTATTTTCTATATAAAATAGCGCAAAGCCCTGCTCTTTTAGTCTTTGTCCCCACAGCTCTGCATGCTGTGGAGAGCCAATTAGGAAACAAAATCATGGCTATTAAAAGCACATGGGTGTGGGCATATGTATGCACCCCCCAAGGAGCATGGTACTGGCACCAGCGATGCCCAGTCTCACCAGACGTGTGGCAGTAAAAGAGCGTGGCTGTGTGTCCCTGTGAACCAGAGACGGATGGATGCCCAGGAGCGGTGGGCTGGATTCACTCATTAAAGCGAAGCATTTGCTGACTCCTCCACACCTGCCGTGCCACAAGCTCCCCACCCAAGCTGCCAAACCCTGTCTCCTATCAGCAAACACTGTCCCTCTACTATTTTAGTGTATAAAGCACCAATCTAGAAAGTGTTATTTTTCCCACAAAGCAAAACCCTCCCAGGTATCTGCTTCGCAGGGCAGCACTCACTCAGCAACAGCTTTCCTCTGTCACATGTGGTCAAGAAAACTAGCTGAGAACCCAAAACCTCTCTCCCTCTTCACTGTGTTCACTTCACTGCATTTCAGGAGTTTTAATTGTAGCTGTTCCCCAAACCAAAGAGACACCCCACAGCAGTGACGGCTGGCAGGAGCCCCCAGCGTATTTTCATGTCGATGGGAAGTCAGTCTCTCTCTGGAGGGTTTACAAATAGGCCCCTCTTCTCACGGCAGCCAAATGTTCCATTTTAGGCATTTTAGCTATGTAAACCAAACAGATAACAAGGAGAGCAAAGACTTTTGAAATATTTATGAATAAATAAAAGTCCAAAAGCCTTCTACTGCACAGCGATAGCGACAGAATTCTCACATAAGACGCCAAGGCATGTGGAGCAACTGATTTTATCCGAGTTCAAAAAGAGTAGGTTTGCATACAGAGAAAGAAAGAAAGAAAAAATGAGCTATATACATATTTAAAGATAGCTACTATATACCATGAAAGCAATATGAAATAAATTAATGTGACAGAGCATAAAGACTAAAACAATATGAAAGCTTTATCAGCCAAACCTAGAAACTATAAATATAGACTGATGTACTGACTGAATACTTTCTGGTTGATGTACTATTTTCTCAACCATTTACTATTATGTTACATTATGACAGAAGTCAAAAGTTGTCTATAAATTCAAAATAGCAGTTTTTTGTTCAATGTGGATGAAAATTATTCTCGTTTTTCCTCAGTTGCAAAAGTGCTTATTTTTCTCATAAACACCATGTTGGAGGAAACCTGAACGTGAAAATAAATGGCTTCATTTTGTTGCTTTGGTGTACTTAGTTTAACGAAAATGAAGCATGACTTAGTGTGAAGGCCATTGTTCAGTATGCACAATAGCAGGAAAATGAACAGACTGCTGGGACACACCAACAGAAATGGGAACTTGAAATAGGTTTGAAAAATAACCCAGTGCAGCAGGATCACAGCAACACTGAAATACCATTGAGGTCTGGATGGTGTCATCTCTCCGAATCTGTCACCATCTGAAGACAAAAAAGGAGGAAGGAGCAGACAGAGGCAATGCCATGGTTCAGGAATGCCAATCACCTGTTTGATACCCTTCCCCTGAATCAAGCCATGTTTTCCTAACTTGTCTCCTTCATCATGGTTTTTAAAACTTTAAAGCTGAAATTAAAGCAACCTCAGATGATGAAAAAGCAACTGAATAAATGCACCAGAAAAGAAACTGCCCATCTCCACACACTGTAACTGCAGGGGCAGGTGCTGCTGGCACCCACACATGTCTCCTCAGGTTATTCTGGTGCCTCTGTCCGTGTGGTATGCAGGCAACATTAAGTCTGTTGGCCAAATTCACAAGGGCATTGCAGGCGCTTTGCACAGTCCACAAACATAACCTAGCCCTAAACTTAACTCTTTCACTTAGTAGGGAAGCAACTAAAATGTTGTATGCCTTATGTGTTACAGTCTTTGAATGCTGTCAGAGAAACAGGAAAAAGAGGAGTAACACAACAAAGCAATGGTACCTTCTATTTTTACCTATGTTTTCACCTGCATTTTGCTAACCCACATATAGGAACAAAGAAAAAAAAAAAACAAAAAAACAAAAAAAACAAAAAAACCCAAAACTAACCCCAAAACCCCACCAACACAATGCTAAAAACTGCCTGGGCAAAACGTTTTCTTCTTGGAACATGACAGTTCTTTGAGCATGAAACATTTCACCAGAAATTGCCAAACCATCCCCTTTCAGAAGAAAGAAGCCTGTTTTCCCAAGCCTTTCTTACCTCCTTGACAGCTCCTAGGCTGGCAGGCCAGCTGTGCACATGGGAGACTAAAAACCAGGCTCCCAGATCTCATGACAGCCTAAGGAGTGCCACTGATTTCTATTTAAAACTTGACATATGCCACTGCTATAATTATTTAAAATTCATCCTGTGGGAGCACTGCCTCCAAAATTTGAAACGCCCTTTAGAAAATATTTTTCTGCATCCTTCGTCCAGTGTAAATTATTGCTGTTTAGAGTGTCAATACAACACAGCACATCCAGAGACTGAGCATCACAAAGTAAGAGCATCATCAAAGTGTACTCAACTACAGTCCCTAATTTCAAGGCAGTCAGTTCTTACAGAAGAACAATACTAATCCAAGCTGGTAATACTACATCACTTTTCATCACATGGGACTGCCTAACAAACCACGAGAACACGTGCAGCACATGTGTGTCTGGGCAAGAAAGCAGCGATGCAGACAGTCCCAAATCCTGCAAAGATTTAGCAGAAAAGCATCATTTTTTTTGACATGCCACTGGCTTCAGTGATACTACTGGGTTCAAGATGTTAGTCAGTGTGCAAGACCATATTTTTCTACCTGGGAAGCTAAGCAAATCTTGGAAGCCTACAATATGCATTGCTGCCCTGACAGTCGCAGATCCTGACCCTGCCTGTGCTGGTTATTCTTTGGAAGTAAAACTGGGAGAGGCACACGAAGAGGAGCAAGCATCCTTTGGAGCTGCGCTCTTCCTGGGGAACAGACAATTCTGTTTAGGTCGAGAAAAGCTCACCCCCTGAAATGGCAATTTATAAACCATTGTGACTTTTAGGACCAGGTCACACGGCCTCTAACTGAACGATTTACAATTTATGTGAAGAACAACTTCAGAGGTTTAAATACTTTACTGCAAAAGGTGCAAGAGTACAGATATTTTCATTGTTTTGCTCTAAAGTAGGTCACAAATGTCCCACTGGGAGAGGAAGCCCTTGGGCAACAGTGAAGGACCTGCTGGTGCTAACCATAGGCTGGAGAGACCTGGGGGTCATGTTTTACATTCGGACGGGGAGCCTGCCACCTGCATTAACATCTCCCAGCCACAGTGCCCATGCATACCTGTATGGGTACACATTAACTCCTGTTACAGCCTCATAAACAGCACGGTGAGAAACGAACCCATGTGCCATTAGCGGCTGAACTGGGCGTCTGTGGCGGTGGAAAGGGCTGCTCCACTGGCAGCGGTATCTCACAGAGCTGCTTCTGCTATCTCCCTCCCCCCAGCCCTTGCCCTCCACCACCCAACCCCGCCAGGGCAGAAAGGTCAGGCTGCTTAGCACTCATCTCCGTATTTTCCCTCTGGGTGGTTTCCTTACTCATCTCTTTATTATTCATAGTCTCGCTGAAATTTGTTTCTATCCCAGAGACGGTGATGGTGGAAACAGACAAGCCAGAAAGGAAGCCGCTTTTGTTCAGAGAAGGAAAGACAACAGTCTCTGTAAATAGAGCATGGTATTAACAGGCTGATGCCTGATACTAAGCAAAAATAGCATCATCTCCAAGAAACACTTCATCTGCTGTAAAGATTGCCAGATACATGAGGATCTTTGAACTTCACAATTATTTGCCCGTGAAGCCTCCTGAGCTACAAAGCCAACACATTTCCTTTTGGGACAGCAATGGGAATTTCTCTTTGAAAAGGGATAATCATGTATCAAACATGTTTAAGGGCAAGAAAACTGACATTAAGAAGAGAAGTAGGCACAAAACTAGTGCATAATCAGTGGCAAAGTAGAAAATTAACATGTAAATTAATAAAAGCAGGAGTTTAGAATATGGAAGTAATGAATGCCAAGCAGACTATGATATGCTCCTTTTCTGTCAGCAGGCTGGCTCCTTGAGAGAAACACAACTTGCAGTTTTGTTTTAAGTAGCTTCCCTTGCATGTATGGAAGTGATCTCACCCACTTTATACCACCCTATCGATGGCAAACTGAACGCAACAAGAGATGAGCATCGTCAAAATGCTTAGGTAACCCATTTTAGAAAATTTTGCTTTAAAATCTATAAAGCTCAGAGTCAAAATGCAGCTGTAAGCAGCCTGTGATACAGACTCCCCTGATCTGCACCTTGGCCAGCAGGAAGAGGAGCGAGTGGGGCTTGCAGCCCCTTCGTACACACCTAAATGCCCTCCACCCGCTGCCAGCATTGCCAGGGGGAGAAATCACTGGACTCTATCTTGCCCGAAGCACCGCAGAGGCTGTAACAGAAGGGCATTAGCTCCACCAAAAGGGGTGAATGAGCGAACTGGCAGCATGTACTGGTTCCTAAGAAATATCAAAAAGAACTAGGAAAGGCACTGGAGTGAAGATTCACCTTTAAACACATCTGAAAGACACATATCCACCCAAGACCTGGAGCGGGACAAACCAGATCAGTTTGTGGGAGCTCAGTATAATGATGCACAAAGAGAAATGACCAACCGAGCACCATAAATCTTTGCTTCTTCCAACCAAAAGCAGCACCGCCCTGAGCGTAGGCGGGCCAGAAGCACAACCACAGAGGCACAGAGCACAGAGGCAGGTGGCCCTTGGGCCGGGATGGCAGCGGCACTGGCACACCGCATCACCTGGCGGTGAGCCTTCGCGAGCAAGAAGTAAACCTCCAGCTGAAAAGCAGCTGTGTCGCCTTGCCCCAAGGTTTCTGTTGTGAACTTCTCGTTTCAGAGAGCAACACGGTTTCTGTCGGTGCTGCAGCGTGGCTACTGACATACAGTTCAGGCCCCATCTCTGCAGGGCTGCCACTGGATTTTTAGAGAGGGAACAATTAGGCACGCCTCAGAAGTGGCCGATCTGAAGATAAATTTACCTCCATACCAATTTATTTTGGCTGCTCTATCTCTGAAAAGCCCTAGCAAGTATGAGAAAAGGATAAAGGTGGAAAATCTGGCTTTTTGTACTGCATATGATTTGCTGGTTTTAAAATACTGACTGTGTGTTTTTATTACAGAATAGCTTCCAATAACGTGTAACCTGCAAAGGCAGGAGGTTCATTTCTTCACACCTTGTCAGAAATGCTGAAGCATTAAAATGAATATGGTACACAGGCTCTGAATTTTATCATTTGGATTTAACTTAATTCTTCCTACGCAAATTAAAGATTTTGTTTTAAAACTTGTTTTTATTTCCTTTTCAAAAAACCCTAAGCAGAGAAACTTAAGGTTGCAAAACAAAGCATTCAGTGATATCGAAATGGTAAAGTGAGACTGTATTCCCTTTCTCACTTGCAGCAGGAGTCTCCAGATGGATGCTGAATGATCCCATGCTGTTTCTCAAGTAATGAAGTTATCAGAATAAGGCTGTTTCTACACTACCTCCATAGCCAGCAGCATTAAGTTCAATAGGATTTCCAATATTTTGCAAGGTTGAGTATGCGTATATATACGTATGTATATTTGGCAGGGTATATGCATATAAGGTATGCTGATTTGTCATAGTAAGATTAGGGTCATGTTTTCTCATCCTTACATGAAATTATCGCTTTAACACTACATGTTAAAGTTAACAGAAAATTAACCTGGGTGCATTTTGAATGCAATGAGATTTAAAATAGGAATTACTGTCTGTTATCTGATTTTTCCCCTCCAAAATGTGAATCATACGATCTAGTCCTTTTACCAGTACACAAACAGTTTGTTTTCTTTCTCCAGCACAAGCTATGAATATACTCCTTTTCTATTTCTGTCCTGTGTAAACATATTTTTCCCAGGACTTCCATATTTCAACACATGGAGGGTATCCTGCAAGTAGCACATCCATGGAGCCATACTGATTGCAATAAGCCATTTATATGCAGATCACTGAAGCCTCAAACCATGCGCATTTCATTTTATGTGTACAGTAAAACTACTACACGCTGACCACATTCAAACAGGACCTCAAAGCCCAGATCATTCAGAGCTAACTTTATGTATTTATGCTACAATTCACATCTAAAATGAGACCATAAAAAGCCATAATTAAAAACTGCTATTAAACTACAAAATACCATCAAATTGAAATATCTTTTCACATAGATGTATTTATCTGACTTTAAAAAATTTGTTTCCATAATTATCTCAATATCTGCTGTAACATATTTAAACTTTCAATGGTGTTTATCAAATCATAACAATCTGATGAGACTATTCAGTCATCAGAAATCACAGGCAGGAACAGCAATGTAAATATCCAGGATGCATAGCGGATGTACACAAAAAATTGCATATTCCATAACCATTGTGCCTTGCAGGTGTGCCCATAAAGAGTAAATGTCTCTCTGTGCATAAAGGCAAGCAGGCTTCTGAGGGGTTGTGTCCTAGCTTACAGAAGAAACATACACTCTTCCATGAAACAATTAAGTATTCTACACATTAAACAGTTTCTGTTTATATATGTATTATTTATTACACATACATACTTTAAGTGGTAAGAGCAGTATGATTCTGATGCCCTACGGCATTGAGTCGCAACATGTATTGTTATGCCATGAACTGATCTTTCTGAATCAATGTGGAAACTGAAAAACTCCAGAAAATACACTTTTCTTGTAAAGAAACTGTTTCTGGTTTCTTCCTGAAATGACTGCCCATCATCAAAATCATTATAAATTAAAACAAACACTTCATCAACTCATACTTCCCCACTCCTTTTCTAGGAGGTTAGGGGCTACTTTTTACTCTTTTTATATTAAAGTGTATTTATATTCAGTGTTAAGTGCTATTTCACAACACAAAAAAGGAAACATTTCATTTCTAAGATGTCAAATGCTTTGACTTTTCAATAATGTGTCTCCTTGTTTTTCCATCTGGAATTATTCACTGAAGGTGTACCTCATTTTTATTTCATGTTCAACTGAATTCTCTAACACAGATTAACTACTTCTTAGTGAATTGGTTACTTTATTTAATATGAGGAATCATGGAAAAACACTCAATGTGGGCTTGTAGGAGAATGAGAAAAAAGAAACAAGCATTCAGATCTCATCCATGGCCTATATCTAGAATTATTAGCTCACATATGGGTCTCATCTGCTTCAAGCTGAGTTTAGGAAGAGTGTAAATAAATTAACATTGTCTTTGAAAGCTAAGGGGGGGCAATAATAAAACATGAAATACTGAAAAAGAGCAACATCCAACTAGGAACTCTAAAGATATGGAAACGATTATGTGATAATTTGTACATTCATTATATGATACAGTACTTAAATGATGCCTGCTCTAGAAACTCTTTCAGGAATGGCAGTGTCGCCTCGATAGGGAGTCTGAGATTTTTAGGATGCCTGATGAAACACGATTCACCTCTTTAATACATTTCTCCAGCAATAGTGACATTCATCAGAGGAAAAAGTATTGCTCCCCTTTGAAGAAAAAAAAAAGCTGTGTATACAGGAATAAGATCTAACAGCTTTTCCTGCCAAATATAATCATACTTATCATACCAATCTATTTAGAAAATATAATATTGCTAAACCAGTTGTTATGGTTGATTAATCCAAGCCCTTCTTGTTAAAAACAGATGGCACATGCAAGAATAACCAAATACATTCTGGAGGGTAGCTGATGAAAAACTCCATTATATTTCATTAGTTTCGTATTTATACAGAGCAGTAACAGCTGGACCACAAATAATTACAATATATAAACAAAACAGAAGACTGAAAGCAGAGACCAGTTCATTACATGTATGGACAAGTATTTTTATGGGGTTTGAACAGACTTCAGCTCAGGATCCTCCTGGTCCTCACATTAAAAAAAATCCTAAGGAAAAAAAACCTCTTTTGAAACATCATCTGGAAATACGTATGTGAAGAGAGGTAGCATTTTCCTGCATTCCTGTAGTGTTCCTGTTTGACTGTACTGGACTCCTGCCCTTTTATCAAGTGTTTTGTGATAGACTGATTGACTCACTACATATCCTTTATTTGTCTAATTTTGAAGGTCTCTTAAATGAGAACTTGGAAAATGTTCTAATAATAGTAATGCTAACCTCAATGTCCTGTAAGATAAAATGCCTGAAATAAAAGAAAAGCCACAGGAGAAGGGAAATTACAAACTCTGCTGCCCAGCCTGAAACCCACACCTTCAACAAAGGTGAAGAGAGCAGCTGGGCTGCACAAGGGAGGAAACAGCAAAACATACCGCCACCATTTGAAAAATGTAATTACACCTCTAAAAGGCAGAATGTCAGAGATCAAGCCTATCAGGGCACTGTTCAGCAGCTGTGGCTGATTTTTACATACAAGGGATGGGATGGAGGAAGCACCAGAGACAGGCAGCAGAGACCATACGTCAATAGCTCCAGGACACTCATCTATGAGTACCCCTCTGGGAGCTGCCATGGTGGTGACCAGGTCCAGTCCTGCTGGGATGCACCAACAGCATCACATACATCCCAGCAGCACATACGTCCTGGCAGCATGGGGCATCAGTTTCCCCAGGGCTCCCGGGTGCTGTGCTCCGGCAAAGCAACCCGGCACCAGCCCAAAATTCCTCCTCCAGTCATCTGCTGGTACAAATCCCATTGCCCCTCACATTCCTGATACAAAACCACACCAGCGTGGTATAGCTATAGGCATTCTGCCAATATTTTCATCTACACAATTAATGCCCAGGGAATATGTCCCTGCTACTCGGGCAGGCACCACTGCTGGAAAGATGGGTGGAAACCATGGTGTCCACCACGTAGGCAGACAAGGCTTGCTGCGCTGAGCAAAATCAGGGCACTGCTTCAAGCACCCTTCTCACTCAGGAAGTGAAGACAACACTGGAAATAATTGCTGAACTTCATCCCACTTCAGTCTGGAACAACATGTACAGGCTTTCAGCAGCTATGAGAGCTTTTACGCCTTCTGCTCAGCACTTCCAAAACTTCCAACTAGGACCCAATAAAATAACTAGACCAACTTCTTGGGAAGCCCCAGAATCACCATGTGACTTCTTAGTGAAGAAATCAGTCTACATTTCCTCTTCATAATAAGCATTCAAGACCTCACAAGGAGGAAAAACCAACATCTTGAGTTGAGTCCTCTCTGGGATCATGCGTCAGGTCACAAT
The DNA here is from genome assembly GCA_013401275.1 of Pandion haliaetus. Taxonomy (NCBI): domain Eukaryota; kingdom Metazoa; phylum Chordata; class Aves; order Accipitriformes; family Pandionidae; genus Pandion; species Pandion haliaetus. Next base: position 79,964 of record VYZV01042240.1, read on the forward strand.
CTTTCAAAAGCCCTTTTCCTATAAACTCCTTTTAGCCCCCTTCTTATTACCCTTCTCCCTGAGATACATATTTTTTAAAAATTGAACTGCATGGGTTTCCTGGCCTTACCTGATGCAGGCATCTCCCTCTGCCTCCATTCTGCCTCTAGCCCTGCCTCCTGATGCGGCCAGCTCCCAGGAATGCCAGGGGACAAGCCCACTGCTTTCCTTCTCAGAAGTGTAAAGAAAGGAAACTTGGTGTGAAATGGGATGCTAGGCCCAAAACAGATGTTCCAAATACACTACTACCATATTAGGATGGATTGAACACTTTGCCTTCCTATTTATCCTGCAGCCTGCTGGAGTCAAGAGCTCTCCACCTTCCCAGAAATATTTCTCCATAGCAAACCCTACCGCAACAGGACTTGGGCTGTAAGGAGTCAGTCAATGGCAGCCTTCGGTCAGAAGCAAAGCCTGATAGGAAAAGAGCCAAAAGGAATTTTCAGGGAAATAAACACTGTAGAAAAAAATGAAAGAAGTGAGTACAAGACTTATGCAAGAAACTGCAAAGATGGGAGCCACATGCAAAGGCTACAGAGAGTATACAATCTGCTTCTCTCAGTTAGAAGTCTGTTTAAATCCCTTTTTACCAGCTGTATTAGGTTTGTGTGGTGGGGTTTTGGTAGCAGGGGAGGGGCCGCAGGGGTGGCTCCTGTGAGAAGCTGCTAGAAGCTCCACCAGCTCCAAGTTGGACCCAACTCTGGCCCAGGCCGAGCCCATCAGTGACAGTGGGAGCACCTCTGGGAGAACAGATTGAAGAAGGGGAACCTGCAGGGAGCAGTGGGGGGATTGGAATGTGAGAGGAACCCCTCTGCAGATCCCGAGGTCAGTGAAGAAGGAGGGGGAGGAGGGGCGCCTGAGGAGGCTGATGGCCCTGCAGCCTGTGGTGACACAGCAGGCTGTGCCCCTGCAGCCCGGGGAGGGGAGCGGGGCAGCAGAGGCCCCGAAGATGGCNCCCGGTGGAGCAGGGAACGAGAGAGGAATCCTCCCCCTGAGGAGGAAGGAGCGGCAGAGCCAAGGTGTGGCGAGCTGACCTCAACCCCCATCCCCTGTTCCCCTGTGCCGCCGGGGGGAGGAGGGAGAGAGAACCGGGAATGGAGTTGAGCCAGGAAGGCAGGAGGGGTGGGGGGAAGGTGTTCTGAGGTTTGGTTTTACTTCTCTTGATTAGTAACAAATTAAATTGTTGGGGTGTTCTCCCCGCCCCAAGTCGAGTCTGTTTTGCCCATGACCATAACTGGCAAGTGATTCCTTCCTGTGCTTGTCTCGGCCCAGGAGCTTTTTGTTACATTTTCTGGTCCCCATACCACTGCGCGTTTAAGAGTGAGCGAGCGCGTGCATCGTCGTGCTTTGTTGCCAGCTGGGCTTAAACCACAACACCAGGAATTGTAGCTCTGCCTCAATTTTCTGTGATGATGCTGTAATAGCATTATTATGAAAAGTAACAAATTTGCATTTACAAGACATCTGGAAGAATTACCTTCTCCAGTTGGCCTTGATGGGAAATTCAGACATGGAATATTTTCATACTCTTATTACCATAAACACCAAATCTGTGAACTTCATAGTCATCCAGCTCAGCATTAATGCACTATACCAAGACACATCTATAACTCTCCCCTTCACAACAGTCTCTAATTTCTAATGTACCCTGTCCCATGTAAGCCCAACAATAGTTTAATAACAACTATCAGCTGTTGCTGACCAAATCCTCCTTCATCCCCTTCCAAAAGCAGGATAGGCTATTAGGGACTAGAACACGGTCCACAAACAAAAGCTCTGGAGCAAAACACATGACGGAAAAAATCACTGCATACGCACATTTGGACACAAACTACATTTCTCCCCATTGAGCTTTTGCATCACCTCACAGCACTCCAATTACTTTTTTTTTAAAGCGCTCTTTTTCTCCTCTCTTCTGTTTTGTGGTTATCCCAAGGAGCTCTGGAACACCTAGTTATTTCCTATCTGTTTTGCCTGCCTACGCTATCTCAGATTTCTGTTTACAGATTAACTCCAGTCATTGTCTGATGTATTACGACTTCTCCCTAGGGATGCTGCTAGGGTATGGCCTTCAAAAACACTGCAACCCCCAACACTGAGCAGTTGAATATTATAAAAGCACGGTGTTCCTTCATGTCATCTCTGCAAAGAATTGAAGAAATACTGAACTATTACAACACAGGCTAATATACCCTAAAATCAGATTAGGGATGCAAGAATCTAGCTAGGCTGTGTAGCAGGAGCCCCATTTGCTGGGGCATTTCCAGTCCCAACGTACTTATATCTGGATTAAACCCCCCTCGCTGCACTTTGCCACCTGACAGGGTGTCTCAGTTGCACATCTGAAAGAGATAAAAGCCTGCGCTATTCCCACTACTACAAACTTCAGGTATTTTCATCCCAGTGCTTTGCCACAGGAGAAAGAAAATCAGCTACTTGCTCCCTTGCTCCTCTGTGATGTCAAAAAAACTTACCAAAATCCACTCCCTCAGCTGCATGTTGCAAAAATAAGAACTTAAAAGATCTGCCTCTCTAAGCATTAGCATTGCCTGCAAATCCAAATGTACTCTCCTCAAGATAATGGTACACTTCAGGCTGCCCAGGGGAGAGCTGGGGGAGCATGTGCACCTCCCCGAGAGCGGCCAACACCTCAGCCTCCATCAGGAGCTGCGAAGGGAACATGGTGATGTTTCCTAATTAGGTCTGGTGCTAAAGACCAGCAGCAGAGCTCAAACAAGTAACGACCATAGGGCTAGACATGGTCCTGGCAAGGGTCTCCACAGCGCAGGGAATGACAGCAGTACCTTCTGATATTTCCTGAAGTACACACATGAAGGAAATTCAAATGTAAAATGAATGGACAAGTTCTTCTCAAGGCAAGGACCCGCATTATTTATAGGTTTAGCCAGTACGCTGCTCTGACTCTCAATGTTTAAGCAGTGATTACTGGATACAAGGGAGCCAAACAACCTGGAAGTGCTGGCAGGGGCTACACCAACCTGTTTGGCTTTCCCAGCTCATACATTTGTAAGCCAGTGGCCCTGCTTGCTCACAGACTTCTCACTAAGCTGTACAGCCCATCCAGCTCTCTTTAGCTAGCGGCACAATACGACTCATGCCAGATCCACCTTCCCTCATGCCAGGTCCGGCCACCAGCTAGTGCAGAAGCCGGCCAGACCAGCCCAGCCTAGCCCGCCCGGAAAGCCAAGGCTGAGCAGTGCAGGAACCAAAGCTGGCTGATATGGCACCTCGGGCAGCCCTGGCAGTCAGGGGGCATTGCCAAAGCGCAAGCCGCTGAACAAAGCTCTGGCAGTGGGAGGGCTTCTTTTAAAAACAAACATAAAATGTAACATTTTGGAATAAAACCTTTTTACATTTACAGAATTCCACTAAATTTGTTGGCAAACCTCACATTGATTGCTGCAGGGTGCCAGGGTTTTACCCTTGGTATTTTAAGCAAAAAAACCCAAACAATCCACATAAATAAAATGAAAAAAACCCAACCACCAAATAACATAATGAGAGGCCCTTTGGGGATCCTCACGTAGGGGCTATCAGACGCCCACATACCATCGCAACGTCTTTGTTAGGACCAGCTGACGTCTCCCACTTTTCTTCTTCAGCCATGTAAACACTCTAGGAGCACCTCCAGAGATAGGAAACCATCTGTTTTCCTCAGGGATCCTGTGGACATCTGATTAAAAATGGTGATGTTTTCCTGGGAGTCTTCACATGGAGGCAGGGAGATGCTGCTGAACGGACTGAGCAGAGCTGCCTATCGCCCAGCCCTAGCGAGCAGGCTCCAGCGCTAGAGACAGTGATGAAGAGCCGGTTCCTGGAGATTTTTTCTGACTACAAGTCTAGACAGGAAGCTCAAAAGAAAGACTTGCTTCGTAGGGGCTGGGGATATTTTTTTTCCTTTTCAATTAAAAGGATATTCCTTTTATATGATATCATATATTCTATACATGATAGACAAGACAGAGTGACTCAGGCACATTAATATTGTTGCTTTTTTTTTCTTTTCCCATGACACAATAAAAGCTATTCATATTTTTGAATTGCCTAAATCGGAACTATTCCTGGAAAATGACACAGTAAATTTTCTAGCTAAATGCTATGTTAAACTAAAATTAAGATTATGTTAAGATACTAATTAAGATAATTTAGTCATTCTAAGGAAGTTACAAATAGAAATATAAGTGGCATATTTTAATTTCCTCTGAAACAAGTACTATTACCCATTAAAAATCAAATTCAAGTGTGAACTGGAAAGAAAAGTACCAAGCATTGCTACAGAAATGTATAGGAAAGACACCAAGTGAGTAACTATGGACTTAAACATCCTCACGTTATAAATGGTTCATATGGCCCCCAACAGCACTAGAACAGATATTCAAAGATGTTGGATATGGTTTTGGTTATTTATTCCCCCCATTCATGAACAAAAAGCATATTTTAAATCAAGCTATCTTCACTGCCTTTGATCACCATGCTGAGACACCAGGTACCTCCAGACTATCACCTGTAGTTTGTCTGGAGCAAAGACAGCCTTGAGGGGGGTCTGGGCTATCACAGCGTGTACCAGCTCAGAGATGAGGGTTATGTTGAAGGCAAAGGCAAAAACACATGCTACATGGTCAACAGTAGGAACCTCCATGCCCATGAGCTGGCGTTTACATGGGGATCTGAGCCCCTGATCTCCTTATGGTGTCATCATCTTTCTTCCTCCTTAGCTAAGAGATCTCTGGGACCATTTCCAGGTCTGATAAAATATTATTCCTTAAAAAAATTTTTAAAAAGACAGTATCAAGAGAAAGAAAAATTGGAATTGAGACAAAAGGTGGTGACAACGATTGTCTTTTCCACTATTTCAGTCATTAATAAGCAGGAAAGAAGCTAAAAATAACATTTGGAAAAAATCCACTTCATATACCAGTGTTTTGGGGAGTAGGTGCAGTGACTAGATCACAGTTTTAGGAACAGAAGCAATAGACAAAGTTGAATTTGTAGGATTCTCCAGCTGCAACCAAAGTGCAGGCTGCAAAGCTGCAACTGGGGAACGAGAACCAAATAACAGAAACCAAAGGGTGAAAGGACAACGTCACAGAGACGTTACCAGTGCCTTCAAAGGTCTCCACAGGTCTGGCTGATGTAAAAATTTACACCTTATTTATGCACGTAAGCAGGTTAGCGGTGTAGTCCCCAAACATTTGATTCAACCTTGAATTCAGCAGTGCATCCTCATGTCTCTGGCTATGGGAGGGGGGCTGGACTAGATGATTTTTCAAGGTCCCTTCCAATCCAAACCATTCTATGACCTATGAGCCTCTCCTTACCAGCTAATCTACTCGCTTTATAAAAAATACCATTGGAGTTAGCATGCATCCCAGTAACCTGTGAGGCCAGCCCAGAAGTGGAGAGCAAGGGTAGCTACATGCTGGGCACAGGTGGCTGAGAAGACTCTACCACAGCAGTAGCTCACAAAGAATGCACTGCTGACCCAACATAAAAACCCACTTCATCTCTACTTGCAAAACAGATGAAAGCTGAAGTGCTGCAACAAGCCTAGAAAGTACTGATGTTTTTTCAAGGCACTGTTATTATGTAGATAAGAAACAGAAAAATATGTTGTTTACTATAAGCTCTACTTCAAGGACACTTTTTTTTAGTCACGTCTTACTATCTAATTAATAATCACACTGAAGTTGCTGGGCTGAATCAAGGGCAAGTTACAAGGCAAGCAGCTGTAGCACACATCTGTGAAACTGGAAGCTAAGAATATTTTTTTCATAACTCAGAAGCAATGATTTTTTTATCAAGATTGGCAGCAAAAGTTTGTATTTCTGATTCAGTAGTACTAGAAGATGCAAAATCAACACTTGGATAACCAGATGAAGAAGAAAATTCTGACAGTTGAAAATCTAGTTAATTATTTGTTTGGGCTGTTATAAAATAGCCAACAAAGATGGCTTCTATGGCCTTAGATGTATTTTCAGCATTAGCACACACAGATGTAAAGCCTCATGAAGCAGTGTTCATTGTTGTTATTTTGTGGGGCAAGAAAAATACTAATGAAAACTTGCTGTTTAGAAAAGTTATAATAGTAAAATATTTCTCCACTGCAAATTTTCTTCAGCTAGTAAGTCATTTATAGGAATACTGTAATAAGATTTACACAATTTGACTTACATGCAGGTGGAAGTTTCATAAAGAAGCATTACTGAAAGCTCTGTGAAAAACAATTCCATTATAAAAATTCATCTGAACATATGAAAAGGAATGTTCCTGGAAGAAAGTCATTACAAGTGCAGACAACCTACCTGCTCATAAAATATATGATGAGCTAAGGCAAAATTTAGAGTAATACTGCTTGCTTCCTTCCTTTGAAAGAGAAGTATGGACTTTCAAGGACTTTACTAAAAGAGGCTGAAGCAGACCAATACCATTTTGGTAAAAGGAATAACAAGCTCATGATGCAGGAACTCTCTGTCCCAAGGAAACAGGTCGCTTTTAGGATGGACAGAATAGATGGAGGCTAATCTACAAGCAGATCACAAGGCAGGCTATCAGGCATCCTAGACGGCATTTCAAGCCAAGACAAAGGGTGTCAATTAGCACGTGTCCAACTGGCACTTGGCGAAAGCCATGCCCACAGCTTTACTGATGCATCACGTCCCACGTACTAAAGAGCACCTCATAGCACCTGGCCCAGGGCAAGGGGCTCCCACTCGCTCAGCACCAAACAGGCTTTATTCAGAAAAGGGTTTTGCCCATGGGATGACAGTCACAAGCACAATCACAAGCACCTTAGTCCTGCAGAGTCTGCAAGCACCATTAAGACCGCTTCCTGATGGAGGTGCTGGGTTTTGCTCCATGAGAGTGCCTGTGCTTCCTGCTAGCCAAGACAAGCACTGGTCCTCAGTGAAGAAAGAGGGCAAGGACGGAGCAGGTACTGTGACTCTGTTGGAGGAGAGATTTTCCTCTCTGATGTTTGTGGTTCCCCTCACCTGTTTTTATCATCGTCTTGTTGCTACTGCTGCTTATCAATATGTACAATTTCCTTATCAAGTATTTTGCCATGTGGTTTAGTCAAAATAGATGCAATCAGCAATATTACTCAGTCTAGCTTGACATAAACGTTTAAGGTTCACTGCTGGGCCACATATATGTTGCAATAGATACAATTTATAATATATATCCAGCTAAATGAGAGAGAGGATAAAAAGACAAGAAAATTAGTAAGAAAAGCAGATCCAATGAGACAGGTAAGTTGATTCACCTTGATCTCATTGTTTCTGCTACTCTGAAGGTTTTTTGGTCTTTCTGGCTGTTCCACCTACCAACTGAGCACTCAGTGTGAGTGAGCCACTCAGCATTTCTCCCTCTGGAGAAGTTTGAGCAAAGCTCTGCTGGAGGATGCAGTCCTCCTGTTCCCCATCCCCATCTCTGCAGCCCAACAGCTTCCACCACAGCAGGTGGCTCACACTATGCAAAGACTGACAGTTTGAGGGATCGAGTCTCCCGAGTCATTCCAGATTTGCTGGGGTAACTCCAGCTACATTGAGAGATGAGAATTTGATCCTCTGTTCTTAAAGAGATTAGTTTCACGAAGCAGTTATGCAATTCAGAAAAATGAAAGCTATGGACCCAAATCCTTCTCCTGTTTTACTGTACTTAAGCCAGCCAGTCATAAAACTGTTGTATGTGATAAACAACTGAAATGTTCTAGTCCACCAAGGGCATTTTATAGTGGGCGTGCATGGGCAACTGCTACTTCCATACATGATGCAGTGTTTTCAAACACTGCAACACCAGTGCAAAAAGTCAACATGCTGACAGAAATGCAGCAGCATTTAAATTAAGTAATTAAAATGTTCTCTATTGCAAAAATTCCATCAATCTTAAAATTTAAGGCCGCCTTCACAGCTGTTTGTGCTTGATGAATTCCCATAATCTCTTGAATAGGCTTTCTCCACATATCTTTGCATGACAAAGTCAGGGCATTAAGTTTCTATCATTCCAATAATACCAAGATTTTTCTTCAATCTTTTCAACAGTAGATGATGTATGTGTGCTGCATATCACTACCATCTCCCTGAGCTTTACAGAAGTATGCTACAAAATCCTAGAGTCATCTTCTTACAAATGTATTTTTGATTCACTAATCTCTGTAAAAAAAAAGAAGAGCAAGAAAGCCTACTGCAGCTCACCTCTGACTTTTTTTTCCCTCAAAGAGGATTCTCCCCCTTTGCTTACAGGGGTGAAACCTCCTCCACTGATAATGGATGCGATTCTTGGTGAATCCCATGGCATTACAGAAAGGCAAAACAGAGCCACAGTACATCCCTTCTTGTAATCTAATGCCTTCGAGCCAACTTTCATCACCCAGGAGACTTAAATACTCAGGAAAGTATACACAGAGGAGACCCAGAGGCCCCATGGAGCAGGGACAGTGCTGAAAACAGGTAGCTGGCAGGTGCCGCCAGGGATCTGGGACATGGTAGCAGGGCAGGACAGGAGACTGGCTTCTCCCTCCTCCCTTCTTTGCAGCCCTCCTGCTCCCCATTGCAGCCCTGACCTCCCTGCTGGCATCCATGAGGACCTCTCCGCAGGAAGAGCAGGCTGTCCCCCTCTGTGAATCCAGCACACAAAACCCACGGACACATGGTCCCAGCTCCTTCTTGGAGTTCTGCCACGAGTGACCTGATCATGATGAAGCAAGGACTTGAAACAAAATGGAAATGGAAACAATGAAGTTTTATGCCCGGGAACAAGTTATTAATTGTAGTCAACTGACATTGTAAGCATAGTAACTGGAGACAAGATAGACAGTATTACTAACCATCTGATCCAATGCCATGCCCTGAATCTGAGGCTAATCATGAAAATATTTCTCTCACACCCACTCACTATAATAACAAATGCAGCCAAGTGTAATAAATTTTCCTTTTTTTTGTTGATCTGCCTATGTCCAGAGTTTGCTGTTTTTCAGTTAAGATCATTCCAACAAGAACAGTGTAAATCCTTCTCTAGCTGCCACATTATCAGTAATTACATGGCTTGAGAGTTATTTTGCCTGGGTTTGCCACCCAAGAAGCAATTATTAGGTAAATAGAAACAGTGGAAAGAAGAAAAAAGATCAATGCATTAAAAATTGAGCACAGTCAGGTTTTTTAAATAAACATACGTACTTCATTCACAATACACAATTTCTGGAAATGTTACATGCTTCACTTGAAGGTCTTAGTCTTAATGGAAGTGCCAATGTGGCTCCTCTGCTCCACTGTTCCCCCATGCCCCGGCTAGCTCACGAAGCTAATAGTGTAGTTGTGTCTCATCTTCTGCCTCTGTCTCCTCATCTGGCCTATTCTGACCATACTGTATCTCATCCATGGGCATCAACACATGCTTAGGCCCAAGGCAACAATGTCAATGAGTGTCATGAAGCTTATGTCCGCCAAACTTGCCATGCTTTACTCACCAGCACTCTCAAATCCTTCTCCATGATGGTCCAACCAATAATAGTCTTCTCTCAAAACCAGTCCTCAGTTATTTTCATGGTTGTGAGAGACTGAAAGAGTTAATGTCTCAAACATTGTGGTGGAGCAAGTTCTGCTTGACAACGAACCCTGCAGAGCCAGGAACCCCAGGTGAAAAGAAGCCGATCAGCACCCATCAGCAACCAGAGGGGGAGGGTGTGCAGGAGGGTGCACAGCTCCCTGTTCTGATGTGCTGAGCAGGACAGCTCACCATGTACTGCAAAAGATCATGTCTGCAGGGAAGGGGAAGTTACTCCCCAAATGACCCCCAAGCCCAAAGGCACACAAACCGCTCATGACACCTAATTAGCCTAATGAGTTTGAGTGCCCGCCCAAAGGAGGGGAAAGGATGATAAAAGGACACAAACTGAAGCCCCAGGTGTGCGTGCCCACCAGACCCCTTGGCTGACTGGACTCCTCAGCTGACTGAACCAACGCTGGACCCAGGACCGGTGAAATCTTTCTCTCTTCCTTTTTCTCTCTCTGTCTTGTTCTCTCATTATTATTCCTTTTCCATAACCCCTACACCTCATAACTTTAGACACAAAACAGTTGACCACGTCTGGGACTAAGAGTGGATCCAGCCACCCCTTGGCTCCTCTCTGAGAAGAAGTCTAGAAAGCAAGGCGGTCCGCTCTAAACCTCGTGACTCAACAGGAGGGCTCTCATTATTGTCTTCCCTGAATTGATGTATGTGGTTACCATGGGTTACACAGTTTACTGAGGTAGTTCCATACCAGTTCCTGTTGTGAGAAACCCCACTACCTACTGTTATGCCTCCCAAGTTCAGTTTGCTTCTGCCATGAATAAAATGTTTAACTGATTGTTTGGTGTCATTTCACCTTAATCTAGCCCAAGGGAATTCCGAATTCCACATGACTCCCTGGTCTGTCCAGCCTAGGTTGTGACAACAGCCACCTCTCCTAGTGAGAAGATTGGTTTGTGGCTGTAACAATTCAATAATCTCACCAAGTCTCCAAAACCATTTGTCAGAGCCTCCCACAGCCTGGACAAACATTCTTTGACCATTCCCCTTTCCACACCTTTTCCCTATGAATTTAATGCTTACAGCAATCTTCTATTCACCCATTTTGGATGACACAGGTGTTCAAGTAACAAAAAAGGGATTTGTGTAGCAACATACTACACTGAGAAACTCTTGGGGGTATGAAATGCATTATGAAAGTTAATCATCTACCAGCTAGCACAAGCAGATCTTTTACGACATTAAACTGCCTTTACTAACATAAAATGCAGTGATGGAATGTAGCAAATGCACCAAAGCACCACAAAAGAACAATTTCATATCCATAAATACATATTTTCCATCCCAAATGAAACTATTCCTTCCCTCAAAGAAACAGATGTTATGGCAAAGCTGTCTTCTCTTTTAGGACTGATTCTTTTTGTCAATTTAAACCTTTTTAGCTGGTATACAATGACTTGATTTTGATTGGTCACTGCTTTACCATGGAAGTGGAAATGGAAGGAAAAATGAAATCTTCATGAGATGATGAATCTTAATCACAGCAGGGAAAAAGAATATTTTGTGCTACTTCTGTAGAAGCAGTGACAAAAGTATGAATGAAGTAAAATGAGGTAGACTGGCAGCTCAATTACACAGCACCACTGAAAGCAAAAATGTTATGGTTTAAAATACAACATTGCTCGGTACTCTACTACGGGCTAAAGTGATACAACAAGACAAGTATTTTAAAAATTCTTAGAGTTCTCATTTTGTGGTATTTTCCCTTTGAAATTCCTAAACAACACCATTCACAATTAAGTAGTAACACAGTGGTCAGGAAGTATGCCTGAATTACTATGAAAACAGTATTACTTTTCCATTTCTCACTTGCAATAAAGTGAGATGATACACTAGGATCATTGGTGTTTTCTCTTAATTCTGGTTGTGGTAGCTGAAAACATCTATCAAACACAGAAGTACAGCACATAGTCAGCTCACATGGCATGAAATCTCAACTCTTTCTAGGCCAGGCAGATACAAGGATAGAGAGGTTTATCGCTGAAGCCTTGGAGGTGCAGAGTTGCCTGCCTGACCCTACACACTAAATACTCAAGAGAAGTGTGAATGCCATAGATTTTAACAAACATACTCTGAAATTTGCTAGTGATGATCTACATTTCAGTTTGGACCCTCTTATTCCTAATCCAATCATGAAAAAGACTATCCTGGTTCCATGATACCCATCTTGCATGTTGCTGGATAAGCCAGCAACAGAAATTTGATCCAGACCGGGAACAGACACACAATTACATTTTTGTTAAATAAGCCAAATCATCATGCCTTTATGCAGGCTGCAGAAGGCCAGAACAACACCTGACTCACAAAAATCTTGTTGGCACAAGGTTAATCCCCATATTTTGAAAGAGCAGAAGTCAACATTGGATGAGTGCTTTGCTCCACATGGCCACAGCATTTCTGATCTGATAACCAGGACCAAGAAGTTAGATGGATTTGTGATGGACTTTGCATTTAGTACGAGGAAAACAAATCTTGCAACAGCAACTCATTTAGAAAAACTTGTTAACCAAGGAGTAGTGTTGCCTTCAGAAAAGTTAATAAGGTGTTCAATATACTGTCTCTGTTTCCCGTAACTAGTCCAGACTGTACTTGATAAATACCTTACGAGATTAGAAATGCTCAGTCAGAAAACAAATGGAAATTCAAATTTCAGAAATCCTCAGAATTAAGGAAATGAAGATTTGACCAGCAAGTGGAAGGGATGCGGAGGACCTGCCATAGCCATTCGCCCTCCTTGTGTGCTCGCTCAGGTCTGTGGGAGGCAATACAGTTTCCTCCACTTTTGCTATAAAGCAAATTGTTCCAGTCTGTCTCTCTTTTCAACAGAAGTCAGAGTGGGCCCTAATGCTCTTTAACACACCACTATTAACACGTTACTAAATCCCCAAACAGCATGTTTTTAAGGACGTTTCAGGTAGGAATTACCATTCACTGCAGCAGCCTAAGATCATTGCTAATGTTCAGTTCTCATTAGTCATCCCGCATACACCAACACTAACAGAGCTAAAAACAGCAACATGATTTTGGAGAAAGATATTCTCCAATGTAGATAGTTTATAAATTAAGGGGGTTTTTACATTGGCTATGTATCTTCAGCACAGCCAGTTAAGTATGGCACAAAGCAAACTGTCCATGAAAATAAGAGATAACCTTCTGTATTTTCTCAGCCTGCTAAAAAGAAAAAAGGACTGAAATTGTTCTGTTTCCTGCCTGTGTTTGAAGTGTCATTGGGCTGAACTCTGGATAACGTCCAGGAATCTGGACTCCCTTCTGTCGTGGTTCAACCCCAGCCAGCAACTAAGCACCACACAGCCACTCACTCACTTACCCCCCACACCCAGTGGGATGGGGGAGAAAATTGGGAAAAGAAGTAAAACTTGTGGGTTGAGATAAGAATGGTTTAATAGAACAGAAAAGAAGAAACTAATAATGATAATGGCAACACTAATAAAATGACAACACTAATAATAAAAGGATTGGAATATACAAGTGATGCACAATGCAACTGCTCACCACCTGCCGATTGACCCCCAGTTAGTCCCCAAGCAGTGATTCCCCCCCCCCGCCCCAACTCCCCCCAATTTATATACTAGATGTGACATCACATGGTATGGAATATCCCTTTGGCCACTTTGGGTCAGCTGCCCTGACTGGCTGGGCATCAGAAGCTGAAAAATCCTTGACTTCAGACTAAACATTACTTAGCAATAACTGAAAACATCAGTATTATCAACCTTCTCATGCCTAGCTCAAAAACATAGCACTACATTGGCTACTAGGAAGACAATTAACTCTATCCCAGCTGAAACCAGGACACCTTCTTTGACTAAATGTGTATTTTCTAGGATGGAGCCGGAATTAGACCACAGCTGCATGTTTCAGATACCCTGCCTTTAAGTTACGAGCAATGTATTACATATTACTCAAAAATTACTCCTCCCCTGCTAAAAAAAAAAGCTTGTAGTAATGATAATTGAAATGCATAGAACAGATCTACAGATTTTTATTTGTAGTATGATCAGTCCAAACTACAAAACCAAAGACTGTCTTCTAGTAAACACCCCATCTTGCTGTAACTTCACTACGGGCATATGCGTATTACTTACAATATGCAGTCAGAACAGCATGTGGTGAAAGGGAAGAAACATATGGTTTGCAGTTCTTGCCTGTGCCCTATTCGACAGTTGTGGATTTAATAAAAGCTAGTTGGCTTAGGTTAAATTACTGGTGCAAAACCAATCAGACATACTTGGTCATGTGCACATGCCGACATGGGCAGGGAGCCCGCTGCACGTCTGTGTGTAGGAGATGTCTGTATGTAGTATGTGTGGACAGTCTCTTCTCTTGCTGACGCTAAGGGAAAGATCCAGGATCTTTTACAGATGGCAGTCACTGAACCATAGGGAGAGACAAGGCTTGGGCAAAGGCAAAGATAATGAAGAAAAAGAAGGGAAATTGGAATACAGAATAAAGGGAGGAAATGACAAACTGACAGTACACACAGCAGAAGGTTAAATCTGTGGCTAAGGTACAGGACAAAGAGTTCCTGCCAAGCACCATGTGTAACCGCAGTCACATCTTCCCTTATTATTTCAGTTAACATATCTGCCAAGTGAGGGAAACACTGAGCTAGCACAGGTAGGAAAGATCAGATGAAGTCCTGGGAGTAACGCTGCTGACTTGCTGTTAGCACAGAATAAACTAATGGTGTCCCAACCTTTTTAGTTCAAAAGCCAAATAAAGCCTGTTATTTTGAAGAGGTCAGAGCTATAACGAAAACCTGCTGGCAAGACTTCTGCACTATTTCACTCTGCACCCCAAAATCACCTGGGAGGGTCCAGCTCTCCCCTACCTCTTCCTCCCAGCCCTCAGGAGCGCAGCCATGGGGAAGCAGGGGGATCACTGCTGCTTGGGATGGACTTTTGTTGACAGGGGCTGGTGAGGACAAGTGAAAGCAGTCCCTGGCCTCTCCCTCCTCAGTGGGAGCCAGGACCAACAGCTGTCCCTAGCTGCTCACTCTCAGCTTCTCCTTTCTTCCTCCTGGCACAAATGACTCAGGGTAGCGAGGACGCAAAGCCATAATCTGCAAAAGCCTTTCCTGAGCAAAAATAGCTCCACTCGGCTCTTTTGCCCACTTCCATAAACAAGCAAGGTTTTGAGGAGGCCCAAACCCCTTCTCCCTCCCTTCTACCTGGTACAGCAGGGGAGCAGCCGAGCCAGGCAGAGGTTGGGGCTGCCAGACCCCCAGCTCACACTGTGGCCACGGCTGTAAGCCCAGCAGCGGCCACACCGCAAGTACCAACACGCTGCTTCGTGCTTTCCCATAAAGGACTCTCCTGATGCAGTTCAGGACCACATTTTCAGACACAATGAAATGCAGTTTTTCCTCCTCAACAAAGTTGTCCAAAGGTGCCAGAAGTGACGACCACCCAGCCCTAAATAAAGGAAGCCCCAACCAACGCAAAAACATTTGCTTGCTTTCGCTGTGTGCCCAAAAATAGCTGTTGCTCCAGAAACTACTTCAGGCTTCTTCAGAGCAGCTGGTGGACCTGAAAGCTGTCTTTTACATTTCCACAGTATCTCTGCTGACCTAGCCAGCAACCCCATCTCCTAATTTGGTAGCAATCCTCTGGCTTCTCCTGCTGTGCGGTGCGTGTTTGCCTGTAGCCTGAGGAAACTGCTGCCAGGCGAGGATCTGTCTCAGCACAGCAAGGAGGCAGCGGAGGCGTATTTCTAGGATGATGAAACCTGCACCCCAGATGTCTCAGACCCATACATAGTGAAAGAGTAAGCAAGCATGAAAAAAGAATGAGTGGTTAGGTATGGCCCAGACGACAAACAAGACTTTTAAAAAAAAAAGTAGCATTGATACCTAGTTTTGCCCCACAGTGTGACAAAACATAGTTCTTTCTAACATTCTGGGGACAGACGCCTCCTTTTCCATATCCTGAATCCATCCCTTGGTTCAGGGAAGCCCTGGACTCAGCTGTAGCTCCTTGTCTCTCAGGCACACGTGTTAGCCAGCGCGCTATCGGGCTAACACCTCAGCTGGCCTAGTAAAAGGCCATAATAGGAAACACCCCAAATTTGCAGCCAGGTTGTCACAGCACTAAATCGGGTAGAGCAGAAGCCTGAACCTGGCTCCCTCATACCCAGGTGAAGAAGAGGGAGAGGTCCATTACTAATAATTCACAAGGGGTTTTTTGCTTTCATATCTGTATTTGCTAGCAGGAATCCTACCTTAGACCCAAGAAAGATCCTTGCTGAAACTCCATTTTAAAAAA
Organism: Pandion haliaetus; assembly: GCA_013401275.1. Taxonomy (NCBI): domain Eukaryota; kingdom Metazoa; phylum Chordata; class Aves; order Accipitriformes; family Pandionidae; genus Pandion; species Pandion haliaetus. The sequence goes on from VYZV01042240.1 coordinate 95,875, forward strand.
TACACATTGCAGAATGTTTCTGCTTGGATAAATTAGAATCTTCTGATACATAATATATTGTAAAAAAAATTTGCAACCACCTCTACAAAAGCTTCTCCTTTTATACTCACAGTCCCAGCATACGCTCTGCAGGTGTGCAACAGCTTCAGGGTGAGAGTAAGTTTTAGTGTGCTTCTTCTACAAGAAGCACATCCAAACGCAAAAGCAGAAGGGAATTCTCCCTACATTTCAGCTGCAAGGATCCTCTACACAAGTACTGAGAAGTAACTGCAAAGAGTCCTGTTTCCCCCCATGAGATGGAAACATATAAATTCCAAATAATTCAAGGTGAGCCAAAAAGAAAAAGCATCCAGGCAGGATAAAAAATTCCAGCTGCATGCTGACCACAATACAAATCAAGACAACTGTTCCAAGAGCTGTGCCAGGCATCCAGATGCTACAGCTAGCATCAGAAGAAGATCTTCCACGGTCTGATAGCAGCTGGTTCCAGGGACTGCGGCCAACACCTGAACATAAAGGAGAGAAGTGAAGAGCGAGAAGGGAGAGAGGGAGCTGACAGCTCACCACCCAACCAGCGTCCTTCCTTCTACACAAGCATATGCATGTTAGTTACTAATCATTGACATCCATCTGGAAATTAAACACTTTTATATAATAAAACCAAGTCTGACGCACTAGTGTACCAATATCTATGACCTTGAGATGAGTAGGACCAGCACCTGCAAAAACCTCATCGCTCTTGTAGGCAGGGCCATTGCAGGCAATTCGTTAGGATACCTGGATAAGAAAGAAAGACTGAGTGAGAGCATGGAGCCAGAGTCCTCTCTTAAGTTTTCTCTATTTCTGCATAGTGTCCTGTTTTAAAATTTCTGCTTCTTTGATTACTGGAGCAATCAGGGTTACCCAAACATTCTGTGTATCTGTACCCATCCCCCTTCATTTCAAACTGCTGCCCACCTTCTGCTGCTGATACCCTGCTTCAGCCTCAAGGCACATGGTTTGGGCACTGCACCAAAAACGTGCCTTGAACTGAATGGCTGTTACACATCAAGGAATTGCCAGCAACTTGAAATGGTCCCGTTATTAACTGTCCCAAGGATCGCTCTCCAGGCACTTCAGGCAAGTTTGTGGCCCAGAAAAAATAAGATGTATACACTCCCTCCACTCCAGGCTAGTTGAGACTGATATAAACAAGTCACCAAAAGGTAGGAGCACAAGTTTCCCCCTCTACTCTGCTCTTCTCCTCTACTCCACTCTGATGATACCCCACCTGGAGCACTGCATCCAGCTCTGGGGTCCCCAGTACATGGACCTGTTGCAGCAAGCCCAGGGCCACAAGAATGATCAAAGGGCTGGAACACCTCCCCTGTGAAGACAGACTGAGAGACTTGGGGTTGTTCAGCCTGGAGAAGAGAAGGCTCCAGGAAGACCTTATTGTGGCCTTTTAATATATAAAGGGGGCTTATAAGAAAGATGGAGAGAGACTTTTAACCAAGGCCTGTAGTGACAGGACAAGGGGCAACAGTTTTAAACGGAAAGAGAGTAGGTTTAGATTGGACGTAAGAAATTTTTTATGATGAGGGTGATGAGATGCTGGAACAGGTTTCCCAGAGAGGTTGTGGATGCCCCATCCCTGGAACCATTCATGGTCTAGTGGAAGATGTGCCTGCCCATGGCAGGGGGGTTGGACTACATGATCTTTGAAGGTCCTTCCAACCCAAACCATTCTGTGATCCTGTGATTCTAAGTAGCACGTCGAGTTGGCAGAGAGAGGTAGGGTTGAAGGATCTGAGTTAGGCGTCTGCTCTTGGACAGATTTCAAGTAGCCAGAGTTCAGTTGCTGTTGTGACATGTGGTAGAAAAAACTGTTGTGGTTTACATGCAGATGGTGGCAATTAGCTATGACACTCTATTCAAGTTATGTTCTACAGAATGAAGATGGACCATCACAAGGAGGCAGAAAACACCCTCCGAGATGAAAAGGTTACAGAAGGAAAATTTCAAGGATGGATAGAGTTGGAGTGCAACTCAGCCAGGAGATCACACTCCCAGGCCTTCACTAACAGCATTAGTAAATCTAGTTCTCAGGAGAGGGATAAGCTTGTTCTTAAAATGGGATGTGGACTGTATTAGCAACAGGATGGATGTTGCTCTTTCTTACTTTCAGAAAGGGATGCAACAAATGCATTGTTCCTGGTAAATGTTCTCAAATGACCCAAAAAGAAAAATAATATGGCCATTATTATTTTTCAGTAACACTCTTTCAATAATCTATTAATATCTCCATTAAAATTAAGATCCTGATATCCTTCACACAACCAGAACAGACTGAAGGTCTAGCCTGGCCCAGTATCAGGTGCCCAGTACCTGGAGAGGAGCACAAGCATGCAGCAAGCACAGCTGTACAGCATGCTCCTCCGTGCCACCGGCCCAGAGCAGGAGCATCTCTGGCTACCTCCACGTCGGCAAGTACTGCAACACCAGAGGTGCAGGTGCACAAGGCAGAGGACCCGACTCTATATACCTGTTTGGGGGGGGGTGTATTTTGGGACGGATCAGACTGAGTCCATTTCCACATCAAACACATTAGGTGTGCTTCTGAAGTGCATCTTCTGGGCGAGTTTCACCTAAAATGAATCCAGCTTGTGGGTCCTGAGACTGCTCCCAAGCAAACCAAACCAGGGGAGGCTAGGATGGATCAGGCAACTGCTTCAGAAGCTCTGTTTCTGGTTTGTTCTTTATTCCTTCTCTATAATTCCTAAAAATTTATTTGCATTTTTGATAGCTACTGAACTGTGTTTGTACAAAATTATCTGCTATAAACCTAAGATCTTAATCCTAAGGTGCAACAAATTACTCAGACCTGCTACCAGCAGTGAAAAATTAGACATGAGAAATCAGAACTATGCCCCGCTTTTTCTTTTTGCTCTAAAGGACAGGGTCACAATTCCAGTCAAATATATCCCATCCCTCAAACCACAATTAATCCCTCCATCAGATTTTCTCTCGACATTCCAGATCACCAGTGAGCTTCAAACGAGCTACTTATTTTGAGTAAGTATCTCAGAGGAAGATGTTATTTTCCTTCACTTCACAGAACAAAAATTTTACAGTTGGAGGTGCTGGACAAACCAGACTCAGTGTGGTAAAAAGTGGGAAGAGTAACTGCTCTCTTACAAACAAGTTCATTACCAAATTAAGTCTGACTGCTGGCATCTCTGCAGGACTGAAAGGTGATCCTTTATGCCACCAGAGAAGTTTTCCAAGCTCAAGCTGCATCAAGCTAAATAATCTAGTCTTGGAAACAGTGGGCCCTCGAGGCAGAAGCAACATGTATGGTGGATCACAGGTTCCAGGGGACCCTGGATCAAAGGGGCAAGGTATGCCAGTGATCAGGGCTGAATGATACGAAAGAGGCCCTGTTAGAGCTGACAAAAATCATGTGTGCTGGCTCACCAACCTTTTGTGGGTCTTGCCTGCGTGCTTCAAGTGCATTTATTTTCCTTCTTGACCAGACTGGACCCTCATAAAAGACATTATAAATCAACCCTGACCTAGAAATATTGTTCTGCCAAAAATACATAAGCTCTTTGATTCCTCTTGTGTCTGCTCAGCAAAATAAACACCACCACAATAGATGCAATGACACTATGCCTAATCAGGTTGCACTAAGGGTGCTAGGACAAAGGTGGGGAATGAGAAGACAGGTGAGAAAGGGGCCAGAAACCCCTGACTTCAGGGTAGTCCTAGTTAGAGCACCTCCCGCCTCAGGCCCAAGGACTCTGGGGTTGATGGCTTCACAACAGACAAACTGTACTGGAGACAGAGATGTGGTCCTCAAAGGAGTTGGCCAGCAATCCCACCTAGGCAAGCATCTCCCAGAGCCTGTCTTGCTTTGGTAAGACTTCATCACACCTAAACTGCTCTAAAATACGCCAGCTTGTTCAATCGATTTGATCGTTCTAATAAACTGACATTATATTTTGAATTCATTCTACTCACAACAAGAATTTAAAATTCTTGAAAGTATTCCTCTGCCCATATACAGTGATTTATGTGGGTTATGTATGATAGAGAAGTTTCTTAAAATAGTTTCCCCGCCATTTATCATGTCTTATAACTCATTTGTGGCCTTTGACCAGAAATACCAGAGCTATCCTCATGCTAACACTGATAAAGCTTTTCTTTATATCATCCTGGATTTTCTTCTCTATTTGACATTATATACACAGGAAAGAAACATGGACAGATACATTAAAATGTACTAAAATAAGGATTTACAAGGAAACGGGAAATATTTTTTCTGCAACTTCAAATAATGGAAACAAAATGTGGTCACATCAAAGCAAAGCCCAGAGCAGGAAGACAGTCAGTTCAGCATGAAATTAAACAAATATGCAAGGAATGAGGTCTACAAGAAGGTCCAGATGTCATCCAAGGATTCAAGGGGAAGCAAGGTGACAGGGCAGAGCCCATAAACCTTCTCACACCCATGGAGGGTAGGAACTGGTTGTCAACAGAGTTGACAAAAAAGCATCTAGCAATATCCTACAGAACAAATTGGCTATCAGTAGCAGCCTGCTGAAGCAGGGCAGAGGTGTTTAGAGACTGCAAGAGATTAATACCTCTACCTCTGATCTGCAGGCTGCAGTATTTTGTGAGGACCATGTTCATCATAAACTGATGTGTATTTTACTTTTGCTCACTCACCTTCGAGTTGGGATCCAAAAGGATGTAAAGACTAAACATGGGAAAACATCGATCTGCTCAATTTCCCTTTTCACTAAGTCCATCCTGGAAGATTAACTGCAGACCAGTTTCAATATACATATCAAAGGATTGTGCGGAAAGGACTGGGGGTAATAACTGGAAAAGAAATAATCCAATAATTGGATTCAAACATTGGACCCTGCTCACAAACCTAGTGCCCAAGCAAAAAAAAGGAGCAAAGCAGGTGCAATAAGGAAAGCCAATGTCACATATTGCTTGAGTATTCCAGGCACAGGCCTAGCTATTTGTGAGCATACACTGTTTTGACCAGATGCCCAAGTACTATGTAAAAAAGATGATGATAACTTTCATGAGAACTTAGTGCACCGTACCATAAATGTCAAACAAAGGTACAATATTCTACATATATTTTTCTATTATTTTGTTAGGAATATTTATTTTTAAATTGAATCAGCCAAAACAAACAGCTGCTCTGAATCTCTTCCAGTACATAAGCAATCTTCTTCGAATATTTACCAGATTGTGGGTTTGCCTTTAGAAAAAAGGGGAAAAAAAAAAAAGAAGTCCTATGTTTGGATACAAGAAGTCACATGCAAAATGCTAAGTGTCACCTCTTACTGCATCAACCCCTATGCTATATAGATAAATTCCTCTCCCACTGGAAACATCTGCATCCCATTCAGAGGCTGAGAGACCGACCTGACGTTTCCATCAGACAGCGATGGCACTCATCCCAGGACAAGCAGGTGATTTTTTTCAGTCTGCAGCATTTCACGATGGCACTGTTCCCTACCAGTGTATCTTTGCCAGCTGCAAGTGATAGCATTTCAAAGTTTGAACAAAAGAAATCAGAATTAAGATATTACCTGATCCTGTACATTCTTAGAACTAGGTCAATAGTTATTTTATTTTTGGAGCCAAGGAAGTTTGAGCAAGATGAACTTGGCCAATCAGTACAAAATGTATTCATTATTTTTTCATGTGTATTGGCTCAGATGCCTAGCCCTGCTTTACCATTTTAGTACTGAAATGAAATACATTATGCTGAAGCAGATAACCTCATTAGATTTTGACCTTCACTACTAACTCTGTCTAGTTAATTTGCTGTATCAGAAATGTAAATTACACGCGTGCTCACAGGTGTGCATATAGTGCATATAAGCATTTATGCATTTCTGATCCATAAAGCCAAAATTCTGCTTTTGCGGGTTACTTGTGTCAGAAAAAGAAACCACAATGGAGTCAAGCATTTGTCTGATAAAGCCCAACTCTTACAAAAAGCATGCAACGTCCTTCTCCCTTCCACACAATACAATCAAAAAAAGAGTTTCTTCAGTAACAGTTCCCAGCCCTATCCTGCCAACACTTAGCCTGAACAACCTCGACTGCAATTTTTTCTCTACTGATCTTGTTCCTAGTACTGGTTCTGATTTGTGCTTCATTTCCTAATGCTTTTCCCTTGACCACTCATGTTTTCAACATACCATCTTCCCATCCCAGGAATGGTTATCAGATGACAGGGGGATACCTCTTCTGCCTCAAAGTTAAACCTCTGTGCCAGCCGAAGGACAGGACTTTGGGGAGCAGAGGCTCTCAGGCTTTCAGCTGTTTTTGCAAAACCTTTCTTACTTTTACTATGAATAAAATAAGTCAAACATTTAGTAAGGTTTCATCCAGTCCACAATAACACATTTTCTATTCAGTATGAAAAATAGGAAGCTACGGGAAAAAAAGGAACCAAATTTTCAAACAGATTAAGTATCTGACATCTGGAGCCAACGTATCTAACAAAAATTAGTGTAAGTGTTCATTTGTTTCTAATGCATTTTATTTTGTACTTGAAATAATCACAAGTTGTTTTATTTCAGCCATAAGATGCTGGGGTAGATACAGGAACAGTTGGCCTCACCGGAGGTCAGCCTGGATCATCGTGTTCTGTTCTTGCCTTAAGGTCTAATACATTATTCTGGAATAGAGCAGAAATGGATCTGAAGAACATGCAGGAAAAGTTTCTTTCTGTATATGCATTTGAAAAAAAGAAAAATGCTAAAGCAGAAATATATACTGTTGACTATTGCCAGTCTATTGCAAAACACACATTTTAGTCTTCAAAAGTCTCACTGCAGAAAGGTCCCAGATAGGATGGGAATTGGCATAACTCTTCTAATTTGTAAAGCAGATTATTTAACATTTAAGGATTTGATGTCTCCTCTGTGATTTTTCTATGTTATGTTCACACACTTTATTGCCCTTTTGTAAAAATAACTCTATTAATTTTTAAAATATAAACTCTGTATGATGAACAAAAATAACAGTGCCTCAGCTGGATTTCCTGCCATCCCAGTTCCACTGCTGAAAGACTTGGAGGAGCAAAACCTCACCAATTAGATATGTGCTCAGATTTAGCAAACACGGTGAGAGAAGGGTGGCAATGGAGATTGCAATTCATCAAATTAACTGCTCTCATCTAACATAAATATAAAAAAATTTCCCTGGCATCCATCACTCAATAATCACTACAGGCTTTCTCCGTCATGCATTCAATTAACCAAAGAAATCTCAAGTTCAGTTAAATCCACCCTGAATTTTAGAAAGTCAAAAGTGCTTTCTAGGTGATGCAGTTATGGAGTTTGTAGTCCAGTGAGGACACCTCTGGCACTTAGACAGTCCTTCATATGCAACCTTCCTCTTTATGATTTGTGAACGATACCCTGGGAGGCAGTGGAGTAGGAAAATGGACCTCTTCTGCTTCATTGTATGTACCATGAAATGGCAGTAAAGAATTGCCATTCAAGAGTTTTTTGAAAATGAGAACAGAGACTGAGCACTGTGAAAATTAAGACAAACTACAAAAACTTCAGTTTACCATTGTGTTAGCCATAAAATGAATGAAACTCCCTGTTTTGTATTAGCTGATCCTGCAATGCTAGCACAAAAAAACAAGGGCAGCACAAACTTCCTTTGATAGCAAAGGTCAGCAGATACTACTGGGAACAGATGCACCAGGAATAAGGTAAGGAGATGCTACTGTCATTTCTGGAACTACTTTATACAAATCCACCATCACAAGCACATAGGAAGCACAGTTAAGGGGGAAAATTAACCCACAAGCATCACATTTCTAAATTTTTTTTATTCAATTATATGTTATAAACTGCTGAAACTTGGACTACACGATTATTTGCCTGAAGCACTATGAAAGAGCCATCTTCTACTCCAAATGAAGCTACTGCACCTTGGGAAAAAAAAGGGAGAAAGGAAAAAGAGAGAGATACTTGTACCATATTATTCTCTTGGGAACCTGGCAAAATTCAACGCCTTGTCAGACTGTGGTAAGCATCCTGTAACATCTCAGCGTACTTGGAGCTCCTTTAGAAGACTGCTTAAGTAAGAAGTTAAGACAGTGAATTTCACGAAACGCCTTCTGTAGACATTCAACCCAGGGGTGGGGTAGTTGTCTTTTAAAGCTGGTAACATGCTCCATAGGCTATCGATTTTCACAATTATTTTGGACTAAGCATGTGTCAGTGACAGACACAAAGCTGCTTCCAACTCTTACGAAGAGCAATGTGATTAAACAAAGTCGGCAGAGGTCCAGGAACCATTTTCTTCATTCTTTTATTGGCTCTTTGGTAGGAAAGCCACTAAACAAAACGAAATTCCTGCTGGGTCGTAAGACAAATGGTTTCCTAACATCAACTGTAAATGTCTGCATTTATTTAATATTCAAAATGTGATGAATCCCCAGGAGATAAATTAATTACTGCAGGAATTTAGATGAACTACTGCATGAATGTCTTTCAGCATTGTCACTTTCTGTCCTTTCTTTGCTGCCTGTTGAGGTTGCAAGCGCTTGGCGCAGGCAGAGTAAAATAAATCCCAATGCCTTCTGATCTGGAAGGATGTGAAGCAGAGTACTGAACAGGCTCAGATAGCTGCCAGCTCCTTGGCCTCACACTTACAAAGTCTCAGGAAACAGTCTATAGCACCTGACAAGACATTCAGAAATCCATATATAGAGAGATGTATGTATGTATGTATATTTGATAGCAGGAGCAACACACTTTTGAGATTAAAAATATTTACATTACAGTTTTCATATTTCATTTCCTCTACTGAATTGTCTACATTATTTAGAAACCAAGACCATTTACACACACAAAAAACAGCTGTTGCATTTGGAAAGCCATCTCTAAAACACCATGTTAGTGTGAGCACAATTCTAGAGAAAATCTTCCACCTCTCCTAGTGTTTAGCTTTAGAAGTTCTCATAAGAAAAGTTCTGGGTTTTTTTAAAGTAACAACTAGTGTACTCTTTAAAACTGCCTATTTATTTATAAAACATATTTGTGTGCATGAAGTGGTAACATTTGTTAGCTGTCTTGGTGCTGCTTTGTTTTGATCCCATTCCTTGTAACACTGTGAGATGCTTACTGTCCAGGCTAGAGCTACTGGTGCTGAGAGGTAGTGCAGGACTTCATGTGCAGTTACTTTCTGCAGAGCCCTGAAAACTGGATGCTTTAATATTAAATTAGATTTCACAGAAAGAGTTAACCAAGTGCTTCACTCCAAGTGCAAAAAAGCAGAAAGTATAGCAAGTGAGACAGGTCACATAAGGACTATTTGCCAGGATAAGCCAAATATTCGAGACAGTACTTTTACAGGCGCTCAGGAGATGAACATTTGTTTCACTTCCACTATTTGTGGCACACTACAATACAGTAATGATTTCTAAAAAAGGGGGGAAAATGCTCTAGAAGTGTTACTGCCTTTAAGACACCTGTTAGAGTTTTGACAAACCCATACAAAACAACATTACTTACACAACACATACCTGCCATTACGGTGTAAAGGCTTTAAACAGAACAGCCCAACATCATATCGTTACTCATGAGTTGCAAAACCACAAAGGAATAATGTTGTTTATGTTAAGTGAATGCCAATAAAAGCCTTCAAAAAAACTAGGCTGTCAAGTGTTTTTTGTAAGTCATGCTGTTCAGGGAAGGTTTGTATCAATCTCTGTAGTCAGCTCTCCAACCAGAATATCCAACCTGCAGTGGGCACCCACAAGACAAAGGTCCATGCATAACCTCTGCAGCCCCAAGGGTTGGTCCAAGTTCTTGGCACGGTGCTCCTCCGACTGGGAATGCTGCAAAGCATGCACGAGGGACAACCGGGTTGGTCTTGCAGGAGCCATCTCAGGTTGAGACCCAAAAGCATCAGCCATAATGTCTATGTATTGACAATATCCTTGCCCCTTGTTGCCGTAATGAAGGCGAGTGGACAATTCATCGGGCTGCCTTTTCTGTCCACTTGCCTACAAAGCTATGCTTCTTCATTCATGAAATCTAGCTTTAATGTAGAGAGTAGACAGTTGTAAATATGAATTCCACCTCTGCAATATTTACCCTTCTATTTATCTCTTCAGTATCTACTTTAATATTTCTTCTGCTGTGCTGAATACAGTAATGGTGTGAAATGCCTTCTCTCAGGATACATCAGGTCTATAAACATGCTGTACAATTCTTTTGGGAATGGGAGAGTGCTTGTTTCCTAGTATTATGAGGCTTTCTTTTATAGTCCTATTAATTCACAAGTTACCAGGCTTTCAATCTGCCATTATTCCAATACTGTATATTGGCTGTTCTGGCCCTCAAGCTACCGCATCCTTTTCAACCTTGTAAGAGAATAAAACTCCACATTTGGAAGAAGAAAACATTTATACAGACAAAGGGTAAGGAGGATGTTTCAGCCAGCAAACAGGACATTAAAAAAAAATCATCTGACAAAGATGTATTTTACCTTTAACTGCAAACCCTACAGTACTCTCGTTAAGCACTTGTGCATACTTGGCCACAGAACTCAGAAACAAGGGAAATAATAATTTAATAAAATTATTAAGATTGTCCTCATGAACTGATGATGTGTCTGGTTTGAAAGGATGCTTTTTTAACTATATGAAGAATAGTATTCCCATTTCCTTATACTTGCCTTTCCACTTAATAGATTTTGTTTATATCTGATTGTAGCAAAAGTAAATTAAATTTAAATAGTCACAGTATACAGGAGGCTTTCAAGTTTTTGATAGATTCAAAACTTTATTCAAATAAATATTCAGGAAAACTTCAAATAACTAAAAAGAGACTTACTACAGATCAAATTATTCCTCCACAATTATAGTGACTTTTACTTAATGTAGTTACTCCAAAATTCAGCAGCTCCCATCCTCATTGTGTGAAAAGGCAAGACTGGAAAAGACATTACAAAAGGGCTATTAACATACTGCAACTTCATGAAACTTGGAAGAGCATTGTTTCCTGCGATGTTTTACAGTTCCAAACATATGTTTTTGCTGTGATATTATTCTTCCTCAAGCCTTTTTTAACCCTAAATTACTACAGTTATTTAGCAGTATAAATAGAAGGATGGGAAAAAAACATCAGAAAATGCAGGAGCAAGTTCTGTGCGCCTCTCCCACAAAGCCCAGGGCTGTCTAGCTGGAATGGCCTTAGAGGACATTAAGTCAGCGTAAAAAGTTAAAGCTGTTTAATCCAGTTTTATGTAAGGATAAGGTGGCTGGAAAACATGCAGTCATGACTAGCTCCAAGCAAAGGCTCCTGTCCCTTTTCCCATGAGGGTGATAACACTGAATCAGCCCCTAAAAAGCTGGTATCACATGAACCATTCCTCTTTAGGAGAGACAGGCAACCTCAAGAGCAGACACCGAAGACACCGAGTTGAAAAAGCACAGATCTGAGCCATAAGCTGGGAGTTTTTCTGTAGCACTATGCCAAATATGACATCATGCTTCAACTACAAACAAAAGCTAATAATAGTTTCTGATCTTAATTTACAAAACAGAGTTTTTACAGATTTTTGGAGTCTTACCAGATTTGAAAGATCCATCCATGGAGCCTAATCACTGCCCAGCAGAACATCCATATACCTCTCCAGCCGCCACCAAAACCGATTCAGCAAGTACCGCTGTTAGAAACAATTGCTCTGCATCTGGTGACGCATCGCACAAACATTCAAAAAGTCATAACTATTGATTACCAACTACCAAAGCCCATTTATCAATAGGGGAAAAAAATCAGTATTTGGCCTTTAAAAAAGGCCAAATTCCTACTTCTTCGTTTCAATCCAGTGTTTTCTATTGTAAAAAGTAAGTAAATCCTTACAGGGTTTTCAAAAAATGCTATCAACACAGTAGTCACTGGGAAACCTCCTTGCATTTTAAAAGAAAAACTGAACAGGCCTGACAGTCCCACCAAGGATATCAGAGCTTCCAGCAGTTCAGCTGAGGTTCATACAAGACGGTTCTCAAAGATAAGGAAAAAAATTGTTGAGAAAAAGTCAACCAAGCAAGCACTGAAGCCATAAGACCAATTCTCCTCTCCCTTAGCATCGATCCCTCTGGTGTCAATGCATTGCTTCCAGCCAACACCTACAGCAAGAGCCAGCAGGCAGAACAAACTACTTGAATTATTTTACTTTCATGGAGCAAGACCATGCACATCAGCGCTATCACAACTCAACCAACCTTCAAGATTTATAATCACAGGCTCACACACTTAGGCTGCAGAGAGTATCTAGGTAGTCAAATCTGAGGACTACAGTTAATGTCAGTGCAGCAGACAGTTGGCATTTCAAATGTCTGCAAGCACTCCCATCATTATGTAATGAAAACTTTTCTAATTTCAAGACTGCTCACTGTTTCAGGCTAAATGTTGACATCTGAAATACAAGCAGTTTAATGGCTTGCAACTCAGGACAATCTTACTAAGTACGAACCAATACACCTTTCTGGTGATGTTATCCCCATGATTCTGGCCCAGAGCTGTTTCATCCTACAGGACAACCAACCAGTGCAATGAACTGAAGTCACCTTGCATCAACTAATTTCACTCCACTTGGACAGAAGGCCTTTCTAATTTCCCCCTAAATGCCAAAAGAATCATGTTTTTTAACATCTGAAGGTCAGTCTACCTTTTATCCTTTCCTTCAGTTTTAGTCAGAGGTTCAGTCTAGGGGCTTGTGCTTGAATTTGAACCAAGTGTTGAATACTTCAAGTTCTAAAAACAGATCATAAGCCCAAAATTTCTAATAACCTTACTTCCTTTCCTTTAAGCTTTCCCACTTCAATATTTTCATTCCATAAAAGACCACTTCCAGTGCAGCAAAATAAAACAAACTCAGTAAGAAACCAGACTCTGGCAGGGTCCTAGGAGATGTTACTCTTAATCTGTTAGATAGTAAAAGATCACAGTGCCCAAGTGCTCTGTTCCTCTTTCCACATGTTTATAGATCTGGGGTAGCTTCTCTGCAAAGCATATAGCAAATACAATCAATATGGGAAAAAAAAGTCTATTATCGTTATTTCTCATGAAATAAAACTTTTAAGTCACATGCTGTGTTAAGAGTACCAAAACCTGACAAAAGCAGCTTAATACCTGCTTAAAGCACTGGTATGCAGAAATGCTCATCAAGCCATGGTGGTGAGATGGTGGGTGTAAGTGACTTTGGCCCAGCACCACCACGTGCTGGCCCATGGCCCACCACAGGGACCAGGGCCAGGGACATAGCAGGAGAGAGGCAGAAGGTCCTTCTCTCCTGAGCCAGCGACGGAGGGAATTACCCAAAGCAGCTTTCTCTGGGAACCACCCAGAAGCCAGACCCCTATGATTCATCACTTAATTCTAATTACTTTGCAGAGCACACTGCAAAAGAGCTAATTAGCCTCACAAGCTACCTAAAATGCTGAAGCAGGAAAGAATTTGCTTTAAGTGTACCCTTAGTAATATGTTTTCATAATTTTAATTTTTTTAGTGACTTCATTCCATTCCTGTAAATCTGTGTTTTGAGTAAACATGCTTTTATCATTAAATCTTCTCAGTGATAAAGCTGACTCGGAGTAATATGACACACACCAAGACCTCCTTCTTTCCAGGGTACTGAGTCATCTTTCCAGGGCAAACCCTTTGCTCTCTTTGTTTCCCACTGAATAGCTCAAAGCCTTCCTGAAAACCTCCCAGCAATCTGCCACAGGGGTGGCAAGGCTGTGGCTGTAGTTTTCCAAAAGCTATCTGCTTATGCAGCCCAGCCTCTCTGAGCAGTGTGAAGATAGTGGGAGAAAATCCCAGAACTCAAGCATCAAAAGAAATCATATTTACACTCAGCTTTCCAGGAAAAATGATGTTATAACAAATATTCAACAGGGTCCTTATGGAAATGAGCATGCTGTACACCTGAACTCCAGGTACCACCTCTCCCATGTACAAGTGGTTTGGTGCCTGTCCCACCAGTTTGGAAAGAAATAGGGGTGGAACATCTCAGTCGAAATGTGCAGCCTGAGCACAGAGCCTCTTTGTTAGGGTGGCTGCTTAAGGACTGGTCACCACTCCCCAGGCTGTCACAGGAGGGGATCATCCCCGTGGGCAGCCTGTTCTGCCTGCACGTGTGTGTGTGTGTACGGGGCTCTGCGTGCAGCAGCTGGAGCTGAACCATGGGCAAAGAGGTCCATGTGGTTGGGATACCAGCAACTGCAGCGGTGCTGCACCGCGGGGGCTTGCATGCCCTGGTGCCACCAACTGGGGAGACTGGGATCCAGAGGCAGCTACAGGCTAGACTGAGAACATGTATGTGTATACCTATGCTGTATATATGTCTATACAGATGTGCTATATAGATGTCTATATTTGACTTTCACCTTAAACAGCTGGAGTGGAGAAACAGGATCAGGCCATCTATGCCACTCCTATTTGTGTGACTGCTGTGTGTCCTCTGTCTGTGTTGATCCGTGTGTATATATAACCATGTATATACATACACACACGCGCACGCACACACCCCCACATATATATATAGTGTTCACATGTGCAAGTTGGGGATACATGCTGGACCTGTGGACACAGAGCCACAGCACTCTATTTGGCTGTTAGATTCTGCACCCCCTTGCCCTGTGCACTCTCTTGAAAAGCTACCAGACCTTCAGAATGTATTTTAAAAATCATTGGTATAGCTTAAAATGTAAAGTGTTGTTGGAAAGCATCAAATAGTTCTTTTGAAGACTGCATCACCAGATAGCAGCCTTAATCATAAAATGCTTTTTGCAGCTCTGCATGATATCCCTAGATCCAACTGAGGAATCCTAATGATTACAGGAGGCTTTAAATGTCTTTACACAACAATTTGCAACATGAAAAGGCACTGGCTTACTTTATACTGCTAGAACACTTACAGTCCCCTCTTTTAGCATCTCAGAAAGTCATCAAAGAATCACCCTTCTTTCAATGCCAGATTCATGTAAAAAACAGTTTCACCATCTTGATTGTGTGTATCTGAATGTTGTTAAAGAGTAACATAGATAAAACAAGGAATTGGACTAATTCCAGTTTCTTAAAAAAAATCTTTATATAGGTAACTAGGAAAAGTTCAGGAGTCCATCCTTATCAAGAAAATACACATTTGGGAAAACTGTTTCCTGCTCTCTCAGAAACCATTTCAGCTGTGGAGTACAATGAGGATGTGTTATAGGCAAGAAAACACAGGGACCATTTATTCACTGGCTCAAAGAGATTGGAAAAGTCTAGGAAAAATCGAAACGAGGAACCAGTCTCCAGTCCCTTGATCCTGAGAGTGAACTGCATTTAGAAATCAGAGGTTCACTGTTAAGTACTAGGTACTGCTTTTTATTGCAGTATAAAAATAGAAAGCCTCAAAATAGAAAAAAGAACAAATTCTCCTCAGTTAGGTTCAGCTTGAAAAAGTAGTAAGCTTTGGTTCTCAGTGTCTTCCGTGGATGAGGTAAGCTATACCATGGGAGCTGGAGTCAGCTGCAAACACAGAGAGTTTTGAGATCATGCTAATTTCTTGTGGGAATGGGGGTTCTTTGGTGTAGGTCCAGCTCCTGAGAAAGCGTTTGACACAAAGTTTACTGAAGTCTCTCGCTGACTACAGATAGTTTTGCATCAGGTCCAGAGGACCATGCAATGTGACTTTCATCTATAGAGCAGGAACTCCAGGACCTGATGGGATACAGCTGATGAGAGCAGTTTCTGTCACAAGCAAGATCCTGAAGGTACCAGAGGATATTCTGCTACTGACAGAAAGGCAAAAAGGGGACACTGGACCAGCGTTTTCATGTTCCTGCTGCCCAATTCTGCACTGATCATTGTATCCAACACCAGCCACAAGTTTCTTCAGAGTCCATGAATTAAAACTTTTCAGTGAGAGCTACAGACTGAATCGGGACATCAAAAATACCATGGATTACTACAGGTAGCCCTTTTACTAATGCACAGTATAAAGCACTAAACAGGTACAGGCATTTCCCATTTAAGGCTGTACATACTCAGGTATTATGAAACAAAGTCTAAGTCATAACTTAAAAATGTAAGTTAAGGAAACAGAGTCAGTAAAAGGACTGAGATTACCTGAGTTCACATGACTGAAGATGTACACCTGCAATCCAGGTTTACAACCTGCCATCTTGCTTTATCAGTGGCTGCTGCTTCACAAAACAGAAGTGGCAACAAGACCTCCTATTCTTCCTGAGACTACGCTTAGGAAGAAGGTTAGAAACTTTTTTCCCCGGAGACGCACCCTTTACAGCTAGTCATGTCTTATATGAAGGTAAGTGTTCTCTGATGTCCTCTATTAAAGCCACTTAAGCTAATGTGAGAAATATGCTTCACCCCCAGCCTAATGGCATCAACCTGCACCACATGCCATCAGCCCAGGAGAACAGCGGTGCATGTACAGCAAGTCCTCCTCAGCCAAGGGATGGCCTGAGATGGGCACAAGCCTCCCTTGGGGAGGTGGAATGGTGCTTCCCAGGGGTGAATGAGCAAGGAAGAGATTGCTATTGAGCTTAGTTTACTTTGCATCCTATTTTGCAACTCTGTCAATTTGAATATAAACAGATTTTTATTTTACTTCAGTTTGAGTCGAGGAACAATATAATTCGCACTAAGAAACACAGACGTAGCATAAAGCAGTTACACGGTGTTTTGACAATACCTCCACTACAGAGGATAAAAAAATGTGTTTCCTACTAAAATAGTGGTGTGCATTCAAGCTGAGGTTGGTTCCCAGCACGAATTTTCAGTAGGCTAGCTCAGGAGGTTAAAATACGAAAGTAAGCTTTTCACCATTTACGGCTTGTGTTTTCTTGTTTACATGGCACTCTGCCTTCAGAGAGACAAGGCCAGTCAATTAGACTTTCAGTTCTTCAACATCAGAACTATGTTATTGTGTATGGGTTTCCAACACTAACAAAATTACTTGTATCCAAAATAAAACTGTTAAATGAAATTAGGAAAAATACTTCATGTTCATAGCAGCAGCACAGCTATTCACAGTGGCTTAAACGCCCTGTTTTGCATTTTCAAAAATGAACCTGGAAGCCAAACTGCATAATCCTGTCTCTTTAAGAAAATTGAGATTTGCCATACTAAATAAGCATTAAATATAAATCACATCTGTTGCACTTACCTGGTTATTTTTAATCCTAAAAATGCAAAGTTAAATTGTTTGAGGGCAAAGTCACGCTGCTGACTGTTGAAAAAACAGCTGTGTATGGGTTTCACTGGGCCATACAAGCAGTGGCACTGGATGGGGGCACACCGGGGACAGGCACGCGCATGCAGTCACTCTGCAGGATGCTGTTGTGTGCCCTGTCACAGCAAAATGTTGGGCACTACTGGTTTAGCCTGCTCTGGAGACATTCATTGAAGTTAATCAGAAGCTCAATGGTGAGGGAGAAAAAACTGCATCTGCTTCCTAAAAAAGCTATGAAGAAACCCCGAAATTCTGTGTTCTCCCCATGGGAAAGTTCATGAGAAATCCCCAAACGTGCCTCATGTCTTTATATGACAGGAAATCTAGTTAGATACAAATGCTTACACTCTTGTGTGCTCCATCCAAGATCTTTCAGGTCATGAAACAGACATCGCTCAGCTAAATACTACACTCATTTTCACAGGACAAACCGCAGCAATACTTTCAAACCACAGCTAATCCCATCCAAATGGGAATGTAATCTGTTTGAATAAATAAGAAGTAAAAAGAAGAGTGAAGCCAAAGAATAATGAGCGTTTCTCAGGGCTGTGTGTCACGGCTAGCTGAGTATCTGAAATTGGGGTTGCATCATTTATACTGTATACGCTGAAGAAGACAAACTGCCCTGTAAGGCAACACAGACAAATGTCTTGGGGCAAAAGAATCCATGGGCTAAACTGTGATTTTCTGCTTTCTGGAGAGTGCTCTTTGAAGTTACTGTGTATTAATTCCTTCTGTAATTGTATTCACACAGGCGCACACACTTGCATTACGAATGTTTCATCTTCTTCTACAGCACTGAGCATTACCCACAGCCAGAGCCAGAATGACCAGCTCCACAGCACATGCTCTGACTAGTGCAGAGCTTCTTGAGCAGCATGCACTAATTTCTAGTGATGTCCAAATACCGCATTTCTTAGTATTTTTTACCATAACCATTCAAAATGTATCAAATGGCTGCAGTGGAGCCTACAATTAAATTGTAACTCTTCCTACTGCAAAGTGATTTTATATGCCACGCAGAATTGGATATTGCAAAACTTAACTGTAATAGCGTGAGTTTCATCTCTAGCACAAAAACTTCTCACCACATAACTTAAAGATAACATATTTGGTATGCATAATGAGAAATTAAAGCACAGTGGTTATTAAATGCCTTCCCGATGCTGAGGTATTGGGCCATGTGTCACTCTGCAATGCAAAGGTTATGGCCCCTGGCCTGCCCCGGCTCCCTGTCATCTCCCCGTCACTGGAGATTAACGCCTGCCCTGGACTGCTAGCACAGCTGCTCCCAAGAGTATTCCAGCACCTTTTCAGCAGAAATTGCCACATTAAGAGAGTGCAGTACTGGAAGCTAACCTGGCCAACTGAGACTTAACAAAACATGGGACCTGGAGCAGTGCCGCACTGGTGGGAGCAGCCCATGAGCAGCTGGGATGAGGACTTCTCCATCCAAGCAAGCTGGAGAGACAATGTGATCACAAGTGAGCTGCAAAACCCTATTTCTTTGTCTGACATCCCAAAGCATCTCAGGTTTACACCCAAAGATCCTGCACCTGACAGACCTACAGACAGGCACCAAGCCTGCTCGAAGCACCTACCTCTCAAAAGCCCCTGAGAGACTGCAGTGCCAAACACTGCAGATCTGGCAGATTTCTTCCATTTATGTATAGTTTTTAAAGAAACAACCTTTTAATACGTATGAAAGGTAGAATGATCATTCCCAATACGTCCTACAATAAATCTCCCTGGAGACATCCAAAATCTACCTCCCTACTCCCTGCTAGATGGCCCCACCTTCCGCACCAGGGTCTCTTCAGAGGCTGGGTTTAGGATGAAGCTATCCTAACGCTGTGCCTCCACGTCCTCTACTCCCGTTTTTTATTGTTTCTATTTCTCCTTCCCTGTGTATATTCGTGAACTAGTTTTTATAACTGTTCATGTCATCCCAGAATAAATTTAAGTGGAAACACATGTGATTTTTACCATTTTCCTTTCTGTCACAAGGATCAAAATAGCCACAGGGAAACAGCCCACAGCATTATCAGAATCACTTGTCTGCCGTTTGGCAAAGTTCACACACACTGGCAAGTCCTGGTGTTGTCTAATGGCAGAATCTGGAAAACAGTTTTTAGCCCGGCACATATGGGAGAGAGCTCCCCCTGAAATCAAAAGAACTACAGGCATTTTTATCTAAACTTCAATTCTACCAGAACTGGTAATGCACACATCTTACTCTCTCAGCTATAAAATGTAGTCTCACTTTTTTCTGAAATGTTGACCTCGTGTAACTTCACTCAAAACTTCCCCAAATAGTAAGATCTAAAAACCATTAGAATAACTCATGAATTATATAACTATGCAAAAAGAATAGAGCCTCCCTTTTTGCTCAGCAGCAATAAAGATACTCAGAAATAATATGTGCCACATAACACAGTGCCACTGTGATCTATATAGGATTCCAAATATGCCCGTAACCAAAACCTCTTTAAAGTACAGCCTGGGTTAAATAAACAAAGACCAATCATGACTGCTGCAAGCAGCAGAGCTCAGCTGAGTTCAAGTCACTGCATATCCAAAGGTCTTGCTGGATGAATATTCAAATAATGCATTCAGACTCACGACCTTGGACTCTGCTAAAGAAAATTCCAGGAGACCTCTGAGGTCTGATCCTCCACAACATAGCTGGGAAGGGAATGTAGAGTTTAATGACCTGAAAGCGTAACCCAACAATCTGGAAGAAAATGTAAATCATACTGAACAAGAGTTGTGAAAAGGTAAGTAACTGCAAACAGACATAGAGCAACTTTGACAGATATCAAAACCACAGTAGGGGCAGGGGAGGAGGGGAAGGGAAGAATATAAAACTGTAGTATTGAATGACAGCACATAATACGCCAAAGAAAAACTTTGTCAAAAACGGATCTAAAACTCCATGCACACACTGTGAAATTGTGCTGCTCTAGCCAAACTGGGGACCAAGCTACATGAGAAAATAAGCCAAGAGTTGACAGTACTCCCTACTCAGAAGGGCTGTGATGCTTAACATGTTGTTCAAGTACACTCGTTATCTAGAAGAACAAAATACTAAAAGGAGTACTCTTTCCTTGTAAGCCAAAAGCACAGACTGTGCAAAGATCTCACTTAAAACAAAGAAAAGCCTTCTTTTATTTTTCAGTATCAGTTCTTACCTTGGCCCTAGACAGTCCAAAACCAACAAGAGAAGTTCTTCCTTCACTTTCAGTTGTTGCATATACAGACAACTGTGACCTCTTGCTAGGTGAGCATAAGAATGACGAGTTCATTGACTTGCATCCTCCTGAGCGCACAGGCTGTGGTCTCAGGCGGTATCTAGAAAAAAGTTGTATCTATACTGCCCGCTTGCCCAGCTCCAGCCTGGGGCTCACACTCTGCTACGCACAGTACTAAGTCATGAACCCAAACCAGAGCCCCCCCCTTCTCCCTGAAGTTCCTGCTAGCCCGCAGGGCCAGTCTCAGAAATGCACTAAGGGCAGACCAGTGAGCCATAGCCACAGAAACAATGCTTCTTACTTCCCAGCACCCAGATGCACTGTTCCTTCACTTTATTTTGGGGACAGGAAAGAGAGTGATGCCCTCCCCGGCCCAACACCAGCTGTCTCAGAAGGACTAAGGGGACATAGACAACTCTGAGCATACT
This sequence comes from Pandion haliaetus, assembly GCA_013401275.1. Taxonomy (NCBI): domain Eukaryota; kingdom Metazoa; phylum Chordata; class Aves; order Accipitriformes; family Pandionidae; genus Pandion; species Pandion haliaetus. The sequence goes on from VYZV01042240.1 coordinate 116,846, forward strand.
GGACACCCACACTCATACAACTGGTCCCCAGGACGCAGCACAACATGACTTTTCATCCCACCCATCCCTGCCACTTCCTTGCTTACTTCATGGCTGACTCGGGTACAAGCACAGAAGCGGTTCACTTGCTCCAAGATCACCTCTTAAGCCTAGGGTGGCCATCTGCTGAAAGAGAAACTCGTGATCATGACACATTTTGGAATAAAAGAAAGCAAGACAAGTAGTAGAAGGGTGGGCACAAGGATAAAGAACATACACAAAAGCTGCTTGATTTCTTTGCGTCTTTTGCGTTCCATCTGTATAGCAGAAAGATTCTAGTGAAATAACACCCATACTTGCTCTTTCCTGAAATACGCTGTTGATAGCTGACAATGAGAAAGAGCAGAAATAATGAGGGCCAGGTACAGTTTGCATCCAAGGGTTCTGAACAATAGAAGTGTAAGTGACTGACAAGATTGATAGCTATAGGTTTTAGTTATTTTATTTCTAAATAGATCTATTTAGACAAGCAGACAAGTGGTTATAACTCAGGTACAGACTATATGACATCCTTAGCACCAAAAAAATCTCCCCAAAAGAATAAACAACAAACTTTTAGAATGAGACGATCTTATTTACTATAATCTTAAGTTTTCTCATTGTATTAAAAGAATTTATATTAAATTCAAACAGCACACATCTGCTGATGAATTTTACAAGGAAGTTAAACCACTCAACTGGAGAACAAACTGCTTAGGGACCTGTAGGATGCATCAAAGTGATAAAGCAGCAAAGTGGTTTGCTCAGTCAGAAACTATTTTGCTGGTAATAAAGAGCATTTTCTTCAGTTCAGACCAGTTCAAGAACTAGTGCATTTAAAGGCTGAAGAACTGATTGGAAGAAAGGATTTTTTCCCCTCCAAATCTATAAAAACTTGGCAGAAGAGGCTGATAGAGCTCAAAAATCTGAAAAAAATGGAAACCAAGAACAGTTCATTCTGACACCTATGTAGTCCTACCTACAGATACTGTCCAGGATTTCTAACAAGTTAGTAATTCCTTCAGCTGCAGAGGCAAAGCACGGCTTGCTTTTTCAAATATCCAGTGCACCTGATGCAGGCTGAACACGCACTCGTGCATTTTGCAGTCTGATTTCATGGAAAAGCAATTCCGTCCACACGCTCCAAGGCAACTCCAGGATGTGAACCCAAGCTCAACGAGTGCCGATGATCAACAGAATTGCTTCAAAATGCACACTCCTCATCCAAAGTAAAATGATAATTTTAATGTACATATAGTGTTGTTTGACTGACTGATAATTCCCTCAGTTTCAACAGCAAAACATGGTTTTACACACTTCTCAGTGCTTCTCATATATGTAACTCAGTGTTATTTAAACAATTTTATAATACTGATTTTCTGCTTCATGAACTGAATTCCAGGAAGACGTCACCACAAGTAAAATATGACCACATGCTACATACATTATTCATCATCTGTAACAAAGAGTATGTACACAGTTTGTCAGTCTGAATAGCAAAAGAAGTACCAAATTAAGGAAAAGATTATATTACCGTTGACACTCAACACATGAAACAGCTCTCAATCAATACAAATCGAACTTGCAAGAAAAAAAACTATGAAATACAATCCAAAAAGTTTTAAATCAAATCCCTCTCTTACTAATTAAGTAGACATTTAAAATCAGTGATTAAAGTAACTTCAGCTAACCAGTCTGAACTGCAAACTCAAACATGATTTAAAGGACTACTAATAAAAATATAATTGAAGACCCAGACAAGAAGCAGACAAGGGGTTGTAACTCAGCTATAGACAATATATAACATCCTTAGCACCTGGAAAATTTCCCCAAAAGGTTAAATAACAAACTTTGAGAATGCCAAAAGCATCTGAGGATAAAGGACAACTGAATACATTTTTTTTTTCTAGTTTACTGTAATTTACTCTTAAGGAAATTACAGATGTGATTCACATCTTTGTATTTTCCAGATAAATTTTACAGGTTTGGCAATATTCCTAGTGACCGCTTTTCTCCTCTATTCCTTGGTTAAAGGGAATTTTGCTTGTCTGAATACCCACAGGACATGTCTGCAGCTACATTTATTTAAGCAGTGTGATGAGGCAAAGTTTGCATGTTTACCTACTCACGATGGACGAGAAAGCTTTGCGAAAGCTTTTTGCTGAGAGCCCCAAAATCATTTCAAATTAACTGCATTTTCTCTGGGAGTCTGTTCCTTACTCCTGAAGGCTATTTGCAACCCACAGTTACATTATCCTAAAGAAATTAAACCCATTTTAAAGAGTTATGGGTGAATGCATTTTCACAAAAATAGGCGAGCCCCAATTCAACTGAGCTCTGAAAGCCAATGGGGGACCTCAGGGAAACTGAGGATGGGGAATAGGAGAGGGCACATCACCTACTGCTATCATTAGCCAGGGAAGCATGAAGCATTTTGAATCACCTTAATGGAGCAGACCTCAATAATCTGACGCAGAGTGGAACCAAATATCAAAGACACTGAAAGGAGACCGAAAATTTTTCAGATTAAAACTAAAAGAGCCTTGGCCTTCTGAAGGCCCGTGTTTATACAGATTGTGCTGAAGTGGGTGGAATTTTAATCATTTCATTTGCAGCTCACCATTAACAAAGCCAAACAAAACACCAAAAAAAAGCAACTGCAACAACTCCACATTTCCACACATAGATAGAAACGTAACAAAGTAACTGTTATTTTTTGAGCATTCCCAGAATTCTGACCTGAATGGACTGGCTTAAATAAAAAAAAAAGCATCCTTCTCTTTTGACCTTAGCATTTTGGCAGCTGATAAGCACAATCCTGTATGAGAGGCCACCCAACAAGAACACAAAACTTGCAAATGTACATATTCAAACCTGGAAACTTTTGATGATAAAGTTGCTTGTATAACTTTGACTCTAAACTCAAGCGGGAAGCAGCCATTAATTACACAGTCACCCCAAATTTCTCTAGCATGATGCTCTATACATTTTTTTCTATAACTCTAAACATATTAGTGTTGTTGCTGGAACAAGCAGTGGATATACACAATCACATGCAAGAATGAAAAGCACCTATGAAAGTCATATAATAAAACCAGTTATAAGGTGCTTTCTTCATAATACACAGAAGAGCCCTAAGGATTCAAGAGAGACAGCCAATCTAAATCTTCAACTAAATAAGCTCCGCGAAGTACTTCTTCACTGACTGATTCAGGAGCATCTCTGTACTCTTGGGTCCAGCTGGCCCTTGTCCCTACCCAGGGGCAGGACCTGGGTTTGCACCAGACTTGGTCCTCCCACTCCCTCACCCCTTCGCTTCTGTATGAAGGGGAAAGAGTTACGCACAAGGGAAGCAAGATTCAACCTATTCATGTGGCTTCTTCATCTTAGCAGATGGGGATTGGCTCCCTAGCACATCACTGTTCAAAAGTGGCACTTACGTCGAGACACACCATGAGCACATCTCAGTTTGCTGGTCAGCACTTGGTGAGCCAAAGCTCCTCCTCCTATGCTAGAATGGCACTGGATAGGAAGGTCTGAAGCTAATTTATACTAAACACAAGCTTAAAGAGGACTTTGGAGGAAAATATTATGCTCTAGGGCTTCCTCAGATGCGAGGCCAATAATGAATCTTTATTTTTGTCCAGTTTTCACACATACTATACGGCCTGCCAAAGCCAAATGTGGGAAACATTTTGTCCTTTATTTGAATGTACATAAATTATTCATGCACGAAACTATACAGGAACGTACGCATGTGCAAGAAATATATTTGTAATGTTATATGGGTGTAGTTCTTTTAAATCTTATCTTTTCAGCTGCATATTTGTTTCTGATCTCAGTATATATAGATGAAATTATATTTATAGGGAAACATCAAAATGAGTGATGTCCTTCAGTTCAAGGGATACTTAAAAACATACATCCACATAAATCAGATTATAAAGCATTAATATAAAGGCCCAGCACTTACAGATAAAATATGCTCATTAATTTGTGTTGCCCTACAGATCCTCAGTTCACTGATTCTTTCTGTTGTTCTAGATATGCATGGAATATACAATCTTAATATCAATTTTATCTGGTTTTTATCCTCCTGGGAGCAGAGGAGGACAGAATATAATACTGCTTGTATATATAAAGACAAAATAATTCATATCCTGTTGAATGCTACTTCTAATATGAATGACGTGTCAGCTGTCTACTTCCAAGGTACGGTAAGGCATCTAAGCAAAGAAATGTCATACCCCATACAAAAATGATTAAAAATATTTTGTCACAAATACCATCTTATAAATGTATTCATGTGTTAATTCACTGGTTGCAAACAGCGTAACAGATATGCCAGTAATCATACACATTCGTCATTTCTTTCCCATTCAGCATATTGGATTGTCATAGGAGCAACACACTTTCTAAATGATTGTTGCTTACTCCTCTCGCAATATGAACGAGTTTCTCTATGAAGATCTGTCTAAGCCATGAAGTACTGAGTCATCTACAGAACAGAAAATAACAGTGAAGTGAAAAAAGTCTCAAAATTAAATAAGCCTGTGGATGTAGGAAGTCTGGAAGGAGGCAGATCATGTCTTACACAAAAGATTATCAAGAAACTCGTGCAGGGATATACTGGAGTCAGACATGGCATTGCCTATGGAAGTAAAACATAGCAGTGATTGATGGGACAGCTTAAACAAATATGCACACCAAACCAAAATTTCCAAAATGTTTTTTAAAGAAATACAGTAAATATGAAACAGTGTCAAGTAAAAACAAATTGGGTCCTTATCTCACCACCACAGTTGACATTGTATTACAGCTTCCCAGCAGGTGTTCATGTTAGATTAGGCATGGCAAGATCTAATAAATACAGTCCTCCCTACTACGGGAAGGCAAATTAACTGCAAAAACAAACTCCAATCACAGACAGAAATAAGTACCGTCAAGCAGAGACCACAACAGAGTCCTGACTCTGCATCACACTATACCTTTTTTGATTGAATATTAGTTTTCATTTTATTAAAATAAACACATGTCTTAAAAATGGACCATCTGTTGTGATTCCCTGACAAAAAATGATATTGCTTCAGTCCCAAAATAGGAACCAGGATACCCTCTATTTTTTCAGTATAAAAGACTGTATTTCCTTCATGAGCATTACATGACCAACCCTAATTTTAAAGCTGACTTATTTGTGACCTTTTCCTGCTAGGAAGAGCATGGTGTTTACACATCTGTTGAAACACCATACCATTTGCAAGTAATATTTAATTGATTCCATAAGATGTTAAGACATGTTTTAAATAAGACCACCACTGATAAAGAAACCGTGCCAATTAAAATCAGCATGCTGCTTGATAAAGCTTCATGTTCATCGGTCATACAATTCTCTCTAGTTTAAAAAAAAAAATAAAAATAGCAAAACTTGCTACAAAAATCTCTGATTTTCTGGCTGGAAATACTTCTACAGACTAGTGCCTTGCATTTTTACAAAACAATCAAAGCATGGCACTTTGAAGTCTAGCACATTCTATCAAGATAAAGGCATCGTAAATATTAATTAATTCTGCCTGTGAGCAGTTCTCTCCTGCTATGTCTATGAGCAGACTTGGAGCCCAGGATCAGAAATCAACCAAAAGCTGATATGCATGCCTTTAAGCAGAGCTGATTGTATGCCTTTAAAATTTAAATTATTATTTTTTCAAGTAGTTTAAAGAGATTCATCAATTAAGATGAAATACATACTTTAGTTAATTCTAAGATTCACCTTGATAACTGCCATTTAAGATGAAAGGATTGAAAAAGAAAACATTTTAAATCTCACACATTAAGTACTCACTAAAGAGTATAATTTTTCTTGTCCTATTTATGGGATTGCATGTATTTAAGGGAAAGGGAGTGAAAAGTGATTTTACATGTCTTAACGCTTAAAGCATATTCCCATTTCCCTAATTTCAAACCTACCATTTTCCTGGATGTCCAGAACTCCATCATTTCTATTCTTTCAGTCAAATAAGCTATTTTAGAAGCAAAGCTCAGCCAACTCCTCCTGATTTTAACACCACGCGACGTGTATCTTTACAACTCAGCTGGGGAAGAAGGTGGAGGAGCAGCATACCAGGTACCTTACTCACACCTGCCTCCAATGAAAGGACTTTCAAGCCAGGTCCTGTAGATGAGACAGTACACCCAGTGCACGCAGGCCCTTCAGAGAGCCCGTGGCTCACAGGGCATCCCGCAGGGCAGCAGGGCACGTACCCAAGGACAGCCAGGCACGCTCGGCGGTCTCGCCAGTGCCGCCAATACTGCCCCATGACCTGCAACTGCTGCGCAGGGAAGATTTCTGTGTGTTTGCCTCCAACACAACCAAATTAGAGTGGTCAGGGCAGGCTTCACTGCATCTACCACTGGATCCTTTGTGCTGTCCTTTTACAAGATGTTTTTTCAGATAAAGGTAAATCATTAAGATTCCTCTTGCTAATGGCTTACTACTAGGGCAAGGACTTCTGGGAAAGCCCTAACAAGGCTGAATTATTGAACCCCAGATTAGAAGTTGCCTGTTCCACTCTCAACTTCTCATACAAAGATCTAATCAAGGCACAGAAATACCTGTCTTCCAGGACAAAAGCTAACAATGTGTCTTCCCAAGTGCCAAGGTCACCAATAATTCAAGTCACATTCCTGAACTTGCATTTCCAAGTAAGATATTTGGCCTCTTAAATGGAGAATGGGTCTTCAGCTTCTAGTGGTTTTGTTGCACTTTTTTCTTTTTTTTTCCCAGCACTAAAAAGTGGCCACCGCAAAACCAATTTTTACTGAAGTAAATTTCCCTCCCATCAAAGCAAGTTCTCACAGAAGTCATCCCTGGTTTGGGGACAATGATACAGTTCTGGAGGGCACCAGGATCAGGACCGGGAACTGTACCATGCAACCTTGGCTGTATTACCCGGCAACTTCCCTGTGAGACATTATCAACCATTATACAAGGTGGAAACTTGACAGTCTTTCTCCAAAAAGGTATGGAATGGAGAACATGAAGTCACCCATCCAAATGAAAGATAGTGCCATGCTTCTGGGTGCACCTCTCCTTGTCAGGGGGCTGAGGTGCTGAAGAAGACAAAAGCTGTGCCCTGGTCTGTGCCCCACCGGCTGCTGCAGTCCAGTACTGGGTACAGGCAGGAATGGGGCTCCAGGCAATGAAGCACTCCAGAGTACTGTGTATGGTTAAAGGTTAGTTTGCCCTTCTCAGAGAGAAATCATTAAGTATTTAGAGAAGAGGCTTACAATTACTGCTGCTGACAGAGTAACAGTTCAGGAGTAGTTAAGTGGTCATAACAAACAGGTAAGAAACTCAGAAGTTCATAGTTAGCAACACTGGAGGAGCTCAGCACAACTGTTGTGTATGAACAACTGGCAGCCTCTTTCTCCTACCTCACCTGCACCTTTATTAGAGCACAGCCTCGAAAACTCAGTGTTTTCAGATAGAATTACAGAGCTAAGTTTCAAGGGAAACATATGTAAACACCTGTTAGGTAAGTGTTAATAATTCACAGCAAGATGCCAGCTCTCCACTAAGACATTTAATGTGCAAAGAAAACATTGCAAAAGGTCCCTGGAATAAACTGAATAACTTTCAAACAAAAGGAATTACTTAGCCTATTGGTATTGTTCATCAAGACTTTCTTTTTGCTGCTCTTACAAAAAAAAAAAAAAAAAAAAAAAANAAAGTGTTTCTGCCTAGACTTTAAATTTGTGTACTTAAGATCTTTACACCACACTGCACTGTGCATCTAGACATACTTTCCACAACACAGGGAAAATCTGATGCCTGTGGAAAGGGAGGCAGGAAAACAACAAAGGTCAGTATATGCAGTATTCTTCCTATCACCCACCTCCAGCCAGGAGCTAAAAGGAGTTATATTTATACACAAATTGTCAATACACAGCCTTTTCAATACAAAACTCAGCTAGAAATCCTATGCAGACTTCTATCTTCTCAATGGCTCTGGCCTTCTCTGTCCTTACCTTTCCAATGCAATGCTGCTCTACTTATATACATCCAGAATGCTCTGCAAAGACTATTTAGCTTTAATGATGCTGCCTTTTTCTATGTAGCATTCCATTGCATCTCAGCCTGTTATTAAATCAAACATTAAACATATCACCCGCTAACCAGTCCCATCCTCTCAGTCATCCTCAGCTACTGCCTACATTCATTCCACCATGTCAGGTCTCTGTTACCCAGTTTTGTGCACTGGGAACTTCACGCCTTCTCCCCTCATTTTTGAAGAAATTACCCCTAAATATCTATATTACTAACCTATTATTCTTGTGGTTTAAGACTCTAAAACTTAGCAAGGGCAAAACATTTGTTTGCTGAGGCCACTAAATATCACAAAACAAACAGTCTCTGTATAATTCCTGGTGCAACTGTGTCTATCTGTTGTCTCTTCTGTAAAATTTCTGAAATTAAAAAAAAATGTCTTTTGTGTTTATACAACATCTTGTATGGTGATGTCCTAACCCACAAATTGGGTACCAAGACACTATAGTATTGTAAAAATCACCTCTACAATGCAAGGCGACCCACGGTGCAGGGATGCCCACATAAATCCTCTGGATTCTGTGCAGATTTTCACACTGTCTGACACCCATTTCTGTCCCTCAACGCCCTACAGTCAGGGAAAAAACAACAGATACTCTTATCACTCAGCTTTACTGTCTCGTCCCTAATTTGGGCATAATCCCAGTTTAAACCAGTTATCTAACAGCTAAATATAATTTCTCTAGGCTGTGTAGTTTCCAGAAATAACTAATGCTGCATCCTCTTCCCCCCATCAGGGAAACACCCAGCAGCACTTGCCAAATCCCACCCAACCCCACTGCCCTACTGGGCAGTGTGGCACAGAGACCTAGCCCTCACAGCAGATGTTTCCCATGCTCCTGCATGGATTAGCCATCAAATCCACAGGCTCACCTGCAGCTCTGATTTTTCTAGCCTTGTCCCTTCCTGGTGCTTCAAAGAGCCACCCCCAGGCAGCTCCTAAGGACCAAGCAATTGCCTGCCCACTGCTTCTGTCTCACTCTTCTGGAGGAAGTCAAAAGATAACTCTAGGAAGCATATAAAATGTGCATACTGTAAATAAAACATATATTCTTACAGAGTGGATGTAGCCCCAATCATAGTACCAGGGAAGGAAGAAGGAAAGGGCAAAAGATTTCTTAGTCCCTGCAATAAAATCTGCAGCTGATCCTTTTCCAAGCTGGGTAAATGAATGTCATCCTCAATGGTCTTGAGCACTGCCTCAACTCTTTTAGTACAAATATCTCCTAAAAAGCTGGGAAGAACAAAAGCAAACCAGAAACAGAGTATTTCCAGAGTTATCCTAATACAAAGCATGGGGAAAAAAAAAAAAATTCTTCATTTCTTCCAAATTCAGTATGTTACATCCTTTTCTACACATTGATGTTGTGCCAGCTGAGCATAAATCACCAATTCCTCACTCTGAAGTAAAGGCAGAAGATCTCCAGTTCCCTCCGGAGGCAAGTGACCTCCAACTATTTGATCTCACAACTGCTCACATGCCTCCTTGTTCTGGAAGCTCCTCAGTAAAAGGCATCTAGAGGAGTCTGGTAGGGACACCTAATGTCATCTGAATCAAGCACGGTGGTCCGTGGTGGGGTGGCATATGCTACTGTGGAGTTGCTGTAATGGAATGCCAAGCAATATCCCACTGACTCACCACACTGGGCTTTCAAACACATGTCTGAGGAGCCTCAGCTCTACCCGCTACGAACTTCACTCACCCTGCTTTGCAGTGTCTCATGTCCAGGAAACCACATCTCATAGCTGGAAGACGTTTCCTGACAGAACAAAGAAAGAGATGGACAATAAAACCTTGCCGTACAACAGAGAGATGTACATTACTAAGAAATGGTACATTTTACATTATTTTTCTTTTCCTTGGCATTGTACATTGAAATTTTGTATAAGTAACATACAGCTTTTTAGTAACTTGGACTCCAGATGAACTTACGATTGTTGTGAAATGATTAACATTTTTCCATGTGGCAATGCTTCATGGAAGAGAAAGATCCAGCCACAAAGATATTTTCCATGCAAAAAAATAACATAGCAAACATTATTTGCAAGTTTAGGAAGAAAGAAACAATATATGCATTAAATTTACATATTTTACAGGCAAAAGAGCTTGCCACAAAAATTAAATAATTCCCCTGCAGTTCATAATACCAAAAAGCACCTCTAGTTTCCTTTTCCCTTATTGTGCTTCTAAACTTTTCCCCTTCCTCCCATCAACTACTTGCAGTCCAGCTCTCCTGGGCAACTACCCCTCAGAGAAGGTGTGATAATGTAGAGATGCAATTTGCAATTTCCCTCCTCAGGGGTTCAATTCCAGGCTTCATTAAGGCTTGCAAAGCAAATTAGAACACTTCACCACTGCACAAAATAATCTTCACTAACAAGACAAGCCCCAGCAACTCAACCACTTATCCCAAAATATATATGGCACTTTGGACACGGTTCCATCTCCCTCTGTGCTCAGTGGTCACCAGATCTCTCTTCAGCTATCCCAGTCCTTCCCGAATCTTTCATGTCCTTCCCAGCAGGGCTTCTCAGTCTCTCTGCCTGCAAAGGCTGGGTTATAAAATAACCAAAATAACAAAAAAAATAACCTTTGGACTTGATGGGAGGTGCCATTAAGCTCCCCACATGCTGCTTGTTCTGTGTCCTCAACAGCTCAGCAGCTGCTTCTGCTGCACCATCATCCCCAGCCCTCAAGCCTGGAAGGAGACCCCTTCCCTTGCTCCCCGGGCCCTTTATCACTGGCTCCTAGGAACATGCCAAGCAAACTCCCCTTTGCTTTTCTGTTTTCCGCCTCCTCTAGCCTTGGATTTTCTTTCAAGAGGGGTCAGCAAGCAAGCCCCTCTGTAGCTCCCCCTGCTATCTACCTTCTACAGGCATCTTCCACACTCTCCTTGGGAACATCCCAACTAAGTGTTCCCTTGCAGCTTTGCTTTGATTTGCCCCAGATGTTGCCAACCATATTTCTCCTTGCTCCTTGGCTTCCACTCCATCTCTCTGAATTAGATCCAGCTCAAGAAGACCTCCTACTTTCCTACAAATGCTTTGGTCCTATTTTAATTAAAGGGGCCGGTCACCCTCTAGCACAGCAATATGGTTACCAAATGCCTTTATCTCAACCAAAGTAGCATATTTCAAAAAACTTTAAGGAAGCCAGAAATAAATAATTAACTGCAGAAATCTCATTCTTCTCAACTGTCATTCAAGTGACATCTTAAGCCTGCTATCTTCAGCTCCAAAAAAGGTCTATGGCTAAATCTCATGTTGAACACTAAGTCCAAGTAGCTGGACTTGGTCCAGAAGAAGGGTTTCCAAGAGCTCAAAGCGCTTAGGAAGGGTGTCCTACAACCTGAGACCATAAGAAACTGTGTAGCCACCACAACTGCCATAAAGATGCTGCTCCCAACGTCTCTATTTCCAGGGTGCAACAGCTCTTCAACCTGTCAAGCGATGAGTGCTCTCTCTGTTCCCTACCCTTGTCGTCAGGATCCAGAAGGCACAGTGTAAAAGCTGGCGTTTGTGGAGCACAGGCAATACGGATCATGTCTCGTTATCTCTGCCCACCCCTCCTGCAGTGGCACCTCGCTGGCTCTGCCAGGGCTGCAGCCTTCAGCAGCCTTCAGGATACAGGAAGGATTTCCTCCAAAGAAAGCAAGACAATATCCAGCTTCCAGCCAGTTTGTCAGAGAGATTCCCAAACAACCAAGCCCTCAAACCCAGTATCTAAACACCAGGGAGCTTTGTTTTCAAAAGACTCCCAGAGAGGAAGCTCTGATTGACAAACAGAGCACTGCAGCATAGCTCCCCAAGTGTCCCCTCCAGGCCAGCTATCACAAGGACAGAAGGAATTACCAAAGAACAGCAGATCTTCTCTTTTAATTCTGGCACTTCTGCTAGATCCTGCACTCTAGGGCAATCAGAATTTTCATTTACCATCTAAGTGTATAAGCTGGATGCTACCAGATTAAAGAAATAAAGTGCATACATTTGGAATTTAATAACGCACTGATACAGCCTCAAGACATGTTTCTAAAAAACAAGCAGATACCCTGTCACAAGCTGAAGACAACAAATGATAGAAGGCAAATATAATATAGCAAGTTGTGCTAAAGCACATAGTAATCACCACAAAACAAGCACAAACAAAACATGAACAATACCGAGAGAGACAAGCTGAAAATGCTACTAAAATGAGAAACAGCTCAAGAAGGCATATGGACAAGACATAAGACCCCTTTCACTGCTAAAAAATGCTATTCAGTTGTGTGGAAGACCTCAGCATTACAGAGCTCTTCCTCAGGGAAGGAAGAAGAAAGGAAGGAGGCTCTAATTGCTGTAACAAAAAGTAAGGATACAAAAGATCTAGCGTAAGATTTCAAAAACTATCTAAACGATCTAGGAGCTTGAGGTTCATCTTGAAAATTGAGTCAGGGGCTTCAGAAAATCTCATCGTTTCAGATGATGGTGAGAACTATTCAGGGAGTGCAATGCACCACCGCAGCCAGCAATGACCAAGCACTAATGGGTCTAACACCAAGCTTTCATCTTACCAAACCGCTCTGGAGGTGGGAGCTTCTCTGAGGGCCAGGTGGCACAGTGGGCAGAGCCCCAAAGCACAAAGCAGCCCCAGGACAGCACCTCGGGCACAGGTCTCCCAGGAGGAAACCAGGACATCACACCGCGAGCGAGACGGGGCAGGGAGGCCCAAGCTGGAGTCACAGCTCTCCTCTTCCCAGCAGTGCTGGCACTTCACTGGCAATCCTGTTTTCCAGCCTCCATGACATTTTACTTAGCTACTCATTTCTTATGCTGTTTTGGTCTTCTCCCCTTCCTTATCTCCTTTTATTTGAACCATGCAGCTGTAATCCACAGTCACCATTTTTCTCTTTTTATCTTCTTGTCCATTCAAGAAGAGCACTTATTGAGACTGCAAAGGTTATGACTCCGAGCCATCAAGGCCTTGTTTTACCATGGGCAAGATACTTCTGCCAGCCCAATGTCATACTCAATGCTGGAGGCTGCACCTGCTTGACAAAACCTCTGCCAGTTAAATGCAGACTTGCCAAAAACATTTCTAAAGAGCAAGAAGAGACACAGGAGATCAGATGTTGACCAACATACTCCAGAAGCTCAAAAAAGCCCACCACTGCCTTGTAAATGGCAGCAAGTTATGACCTGTGCTCCTTTTAAATATCAGCGTGGAAGCATTTAGTTCAGCAAGCCAATTTGGTACCAGCTTTTTCCGGGCCCTGTGGCCCCATCTGCCTATTCCAGTTTAGTTTAGCTTTGACTGATCCCAGTTACATAACTGTACCCTTAAGCTCCTAAATTGTAAGGTCAGTATCAGGTTAAACTGTTGCTGTGTAAGACAATATAGGCAAAGCCTGAACTGTCCTACTGCCACACCTATTTCTCTGTGTATCTGATGCAATTCCCAGCTCAAAGCTCAGCAGGACATTTCCTTTCCTTCTTGCATACCTCTTCATTTTCTTTCCTTCTTCTTCCATTTCTCTCCCAGATTATTTTTCTTTTATAATACACTCAGGAAGATGACAAAAAATGGAAGTTAGAAAAGCTAAATTGACAGGAATGCTTCTGTACCATCACTTTACTGCAGGCATCGAATGGAAGTGTTTTAGGCAGCACATCATATGGGCTGTCATGAGCCCACCGAACCACCATGAAATGGGGCAGGAAAAGATAATGATGTTTTGCCAAATGTTCAATATTTTTAAACCTAAAGTGAAATAACCCACAAAGGCTCAACTTCAGAGCTGGTCTGTCCCAACAGCACACTGTCCTGAAGGTAGATACCTTGCAAGCCCTGGGCTCCCTAACACTGGAATATGCAGGCAGGCTTGGTTAAATGAGGGGGCAGGAAGCCTGCCTGGCAAGTAGTTAACTGAAACTTTCCTGCCAAATCCCTGCTGAAGTTCTGCTAGAGTACTGTCAAGCTGCCTCTGTGAAACACTTGAATTTAGTTGTTTGGGTTTTTCTAATTTTACTGACATGTTTAAAAAAAACCACCCTGGCTTTCTTTGTGAGACACCGGCAGTGTAGCTGCAGTGTAATGGCAGGGTACACCTAACAGAGTGGTACCACAGCAACAACTCTGTAGAACGATGCAATGAAAGAAATCACTTTTCTTATAAGCCTGCTTGCAATGTTAATGCTGGACAGCATCATACTTTCTGCAGTAATCCAGCAACTTCTGTTCCATCAAAGGTATGTTGTAGCACAATGGAAGACGGCAGAATTTTCATTTTACTGTGGAAAGAAATGATACTCAAAGTCACAGAATCACAGAAAAAATTAGGTCAGAAGGGACCTCGGAGGTCATCTGGTCCAATCTCCTGCTCAAAGCAGGGCCAGCTTCAAAATTTGATTGGGTACCTTGGAGCCTTGCCCTGTCAAGGGTTGAAAATTTCCAAGGACAGAGATTCCAGAGCCTCTCTGGGCAATCCATTTCAACATTTAACCACTCCTACTGTGAATGGTTTTTTCCTTAGATCTACTCAAAATTCCTCTTGCTGCAACTTGTGACTGCCATTGTGCAACTCTGAGAACACCCAGCTCCATCTTCTTGGCACCAGAAGCAAGAGCCCCCCTTGGGACTCACCCCCCCGCCTCACCGGGTAAGTGAAAAAACAATCAGAGTAGTGGTATTTCACCGACGGCCAGGATGCCAGCGGGTGGGTTGCCCCGCACCGCCGAGCACGCGCGCGCCTGGCTTCCCACTTACTCTACACCTCTCATGTCTCTTCACAGTGCCAGACTACAGTCAAGCTCAACAGGGTCTTCTTTCCCCACTGATTCCACCAAGCCCATTCCCTTTGCTGCAGTTTTGCTGGATAGTAGGTAGGGACAGTGGGAATCTCGTTCATCCATTCATGCGCGTCACTAATTAGATGACAAGGCATTTGGCTAATTAACAAAACACATATATATTATACATGTTTCTTTTCCAAGTTAAGTAAAGGTGGCCCGTCCACCTGTGTCAGAACCAGTAATAACATTCCAAATTAGTAAAATATTGGCATTTCCAATTAATCTTTTGTCCAAATGTTGGTTAACGTGATGCGTCATGACCACGAGTTCCTTTTACTCTCCCAACCATTCCAGTGTCAAGGTCCCCACGTAGGTAGTTAAAAGTGGAATTACAACCCCCCTTACTCTTCTCCAGGCTGAAACAAATCTCAGCCTTTCCTTGTGCGTTAAGCACTCTCATCCCCTAACCGTCTTGATGGCCCTCCACTCCACTCACTCCAGTATGTCAACACCTCCCTTGTACAAAGGAGCCCAGATGTGGACTCATAAGGGCGAAGATACTTTCCTTGACCTGCCGGTTGCCTTTTTGCTCATACAACCCAGTATGCAGCCATCCTGTTCTCCACGTTACACACCTTCCACCACTCACTAACTTATCTAACAGGTTTTCCTCTGATCCATGTGAGGTGGTGTAATTTAGCTGCATTTGGGCTAAAAAACAGGCAGGAGGCTCTGTTACGTAATTCACTCCAAGAAAGAAAAGTATGCTTATCTGTCACATTCACCCTGCCTCTGTTTAGGAGAGGTTTATGAAACAGAAAGGTTCCATCTGAGCCTTGACGAAGCGTGGAAATGGTATGCGCTCAGACCTCAAGCAAAGAAAAGGATCAAGAAGCATTTTCGACAGTGTGCCAAAGGTTTTAAAAATGTGCAAATTTACCAATGTAAATCTTACTAATTATTCTATTAGAAAGTTGCTTTAAAGCCCTCCATACAAGTTGACTGCCAATTAAATCACATTCCTTTAGTGAATATAGAATTTAAGGCATGTTATCCCAGAAAAAAGTAAAACTTCTAATTATGTTTATTTAAGTAATTTGGCCGCCTAATTCTCCCAGCTGGCTATGGTTTGGTACCCGCTCTCTGGCGCAGCCCAGTTTGTGTATCATTTGTGAGTATGCTGTTGTCACATCCCAGTATCTCAGGACGATGACTCAGGTTTGCTGATTCCCAGGTCAGGATTAAGGTCAAACGACACCAGGGATTCTTTAACTCACAAAACTCAATTTTTATTTGCTCACAGCAAGAATTGGCATGCTCACCACCAAAACTTGTATGCTCACAACAAAAATTGGCATGAAGCTATGTCAGTAAACTGTGTAACGTGCTAACCATATGTCGTGGTTTCAGGTCAGCTCAGCCGGTAACAAAGCACCACGAAGCCGCTCACTCACACCCCACCCCCTCGCCTGGCCACGTTGGGATGAGGAGAAAATACAAAGGCAGGCTTGTGGGTCGAGACAAGGACTGGGAGGGATCACTCCCCACTTATGGTCACGGGCAAAAGACAGGCTCAACTTGGGGAAGAAACAAAATCAATTTTATTTACTACAAATC
>VYZV01042245.1:0-58317 GCA_013401275.1 Pandion haliaetus
GGGAAATCCAGACAACTAAAGATTTTAAGCTGTTATTACATATACAATGGATTCCAGCCTATGGCTTCCCTACCCAGCTTACCATATGTTGGCCCTCCCTGGCTACATCCACCTACTCCTTGTAGTGCAGCTGTAAGAGTAGCAATAANGTATGCTCTGTTAGGTGACTTACAGCTATGCATTAGGTCACTTCCAAGCTCACCATCTCGAAAAGCCTTCCAGAAACTATACGACAATCTTCCTGTACCTGTCATTGTTTTCACTTGCCATGGATAAAAAGTTTGGAGTCAACCCCTATTATGTTGCCATATAAGCAATTTTTCCAGTTTGGCAGGTATGTTGCACCACTGCAAATGAGACCACTCACAGCAACAAGAGGAGACAGTACATACAGTCAGGCAAAGTGGCTGATAGCTAACTGCTCTGTTCAGAAACGTGCCGACTCTGGAAATATCTTGGACTCTGTCTTCAAACAGACTTCATTTCCAGACACTTCCAGGGAGAACACCAGAGAGCTGAAGACAGTACAAGATTTCTGAGTGACTTCCATCAGATTGCAACTTCTCCTGAATCATAGAAGGCTGGACCAACAGCTGGGTAGACTGGACTAAAGTTTGAAAGCTGAAATATACTGGTCAGTCTTCAGACTCTGGTGCTTTTAGATGTTCTGTGGCATGCTGGCAGTAAGAGTTGTGAAAACATTTTCAGACAACTTACAATTAGTACTCATGTTTTAGACTCCACATTACAGAAAGAAATGAGATTGTCCACTGAACAATTCCACACACTTGCTCCTCCATACTACCTGAAATGGATTCCATTTGACAAATGGCATGACCCCATCTCACAGACATGACTAAAGGAATAATGTGAAGGTGTTATTTGGAATTATCTCCAGCTTTTGCCATGAAAATGTCCAATATAACGGTCTTTATTTCTGGAATTGAGTATTAGTACGCAGCTGTAATGCCCATATGACACACCGTACCACTAGAAGCTGCAAATTACACCACACTGTATTAAACATACCACATTAAACGGCCTCCCCATCACCCTGATTGCCTACCCACAGAGAGAAACTCTCAGAAGAGGAAGAGTAAGATTGGAAACTTAGTGGCTGCAGGCAGTACACTGTGCGATGCTGAAGGAAGAGTGAATGATCAGGAAAGCCTGGGGAGAACGCCTGAGCCAAATTTAATCTTGTTAACATTGTATGGTCTGCACATCACTCAATAGCAGCAAAACCTGGAGAGAAGGTAAAGATGAGTACAATCCATCCAGGCCTTCAATTTTGTCCCAGCACACAGATATAGGTTAATCTCTGTGCATGAGAGTCTAACATGCAGGAGGAGATCACAGAAAGGAGCAACATAAGAATGCAATCATCTTCTCCACAAATAATGCTGCTCCTCCA
Organism: Pandion haliaetus; assembly: GCA_013401275.1. Taxonomy (NCBI): domain Eukaryota; kingdom Metazoa; phylum Chordata; class Aves; order Accipitriformes; family Pandionidae; genus Pandion; species Pandion haliaetus. The sequence goes on from VYZV01042245.1 coordinate 1,415, forward strand.
AACAAGCAATGTGAGCCCACGTAACTAATTTAAGTGATCTGTCTATTCCTGTCCCAAAAGACCATCAAAGGGATTGATTATGCCTAAAATCTACACAACTTTTAGGACTTGGACCAGAAAGAGCTGTACTGCTTGCAAAACAATAGTCAGTTAGGTTGGTCATACATTTTTGGATACATAAGAGTCCAATACCTTAAACTCCCCAAAAAATAAAAAAAACCCAACGTTTAAGTTGGATCATTCACCACTACAATTCATAAGAAACTTAAGAACTGTAAACTAATAACCCAGAATAAAAGTCTAATGTTTCTCCCCAGTGAGTCAGACGTTAATAAAAAGGGTCATATCTTGGCTCACTTTAATTTCAGTGTTTTCATCCCAAAAGAATCACACAGTACAACCTCAATTAGCCCAATGCTATGGGGAACACAAAAAAAATTCAATAATGATGGGTTTGGATAATCAAGGATTCAAACAACAGAGAGGATTTTCATTGTAATTAAGTTACTTGAGAACACGGTCATCTTTTACGTAATGAGGTTCGGACCAAAAAGATCAAGGGCAAACTCCATTTCACCTTAGCCTAACTAAGACGGAGCAACCTTCTTTTTTGTAAAGAGTTACTGAGGTACTCAGAATACCACGAGGCCCAGCAGCATTGCACAATACCCTTTACACAAGTATCGCAAAATAAGGTACAAACCTTAGTACTTTATAAGACATTCACTAAGCATCTTTCTCTCCATTTCCCACAAACATCCAAAAAATCATAGAGTCCATGGAGTTTGAGTTTAGTCTGAGTCTAAACCTAAGTAGATGTCATGGTGGTTCACAAATGAGTATTCTGACACTTCCAGGTTGTGAAATATACTTTGCAAACAGGCAAATACTTTATTCTGTGTAGATAATATTATTCACAGGGGCTGGTGCTACTTTTTAAGTAACAATAACAAGGAGAAATGAAAGGCTGGGTGATGCATCTCAAGAGGTCATGATTTTCATATGCCCTAAACTACACTGACATGATAGAGCTAAAAAATAAGAAGTGCTTTCAATGTATTCATATTTCAATTTCTGCATAACAGTATGAATAGCTATATATCAAATAAATATCTGCGAAACAGATGTCCAAGTTTTGATTTTATATTGAATTGACAGTTAAAATGAACTACACATTGTTTTTTGCATAATTTATGCAAAATACTGTACTGTTTAAGTTCTAACCTTGAGCAAAGATCTCATCTGAATCTCTATGCTTCTGCCTGCTTCTTACAGAACAGTATCAACTGTTGCACCAGTGAGAACAAAAATACATCCAAAGTCAAATTAGCTGTGCAAAACAATTCTGACCACACTCATGTTTCTAATTGGTTACATCTCTGCAATATATTCTGAGGGAAAGGTTTGTTTTCTTTTTAGTAATTTCATTCTCTCCATCAATCCCCTACATAAACTTTGACTTAGATCACACCTATTTATGACCTTGCTTGTTCTGTGATCATTTTTTAACTGTGGTGTAAAAGAGCTTCCTATGACACAGAGAAACACACAGCGTTCCTGACAACAGAACTATTTCTACTGATATATTTGCTCTTTTCTTGTGCAACAAGCTACAAGCTGCTTGTTGCAAATACTCAGCAATTTCAATTTGCAGCTTAGCCAGATCGTTTCAACCTCCTGTTTCTTATCACATCTATCTGACAACTGAACAGCAGAACAGAAAAGGAATGTTAAAACATAAATGAATTACTTAGGAGATTATCACGTCAGCTGAGTATAGTTCAGACATATTTCAGCTAATAGCCAATCTTTTTCATTACTAATACTTAAGCTTTGGCACTGGCCTTCCTTGTAGAATTTATTAGAGACAGCCATTTTGCAATACAGAGCAGTCTTATCATACCAGAGTATTGAAATAACCTGTTCTGGAAAGCAAGAAAACCATGCAAACCATCAGGCCATACTTCTGCTGCTGTGCTAATGCTCTTTTTCAAAAGAACTACCTCACAAGATGATTTTTATGTTCCTCAGGGTCTTTCAAATAATTTTTGTGCCAGTCCATAATTGCTTATAACTTTAATTGATTTTCAGTTATTATATATGGATAAATAGAGATGTTCTTTTCTAATGACTCCACTTAAGCAGAGCTGCTAGCAAGAAAAAATACACAATTTAAAAAAGAAGTCAGAAGGGTCAGACTTCCAGTCTTTCAACACTGCAGTAAAAACTTATTTCCCAGATACTTAGTGCTCTGGTTGGTCACTCAGATATACATTAAAATACCTGCCTGAGGCATAGCATACCATCTAACATATTAAGAGTTGAACATACAAGTTAGCATCATTCTAACACAAACAAAAACTTACATAGGAAACCCGTACTCGCCGTCGGTGCACCAGCCCACAGCACTGCATGAAGAGGACAGCAGACAACAATCAGTGTATGCTTTCACCAAGCTTCGGTCATTCCTGTCTCCTCTGAGACACTGTCCATCTCTCCTCACTTTTCAGCCCCAGGTGCAAGGAAACAGGTAGAAAAACAGTCACCCTCCAGCTCCCAAGCTGTCCTTTTAAATTATCTTGAAGATAGATGAAACTTACTTTCTCTGAGTAAACCAATCTCTTCTGTTTCAGATGATTGAAAAAAAAAAAAAAGCAGAAAAAAACCCAACAACAAAAACCCAGAGGCACGTCTTTATTTCCTCAGCATCCAGTTATTACAAAGCAAATTCCGTATTCATATACATCTTTTACTACACATGGCGTAAGGTTTGTATCAACCATTCTGAACTTAGGAAAGACAGAGACGTAACAGGCTCTTTATATCTCAGACTACTGCAACACCCAGCTTTCCAAAGGTCTCTTGCTGCTGCTGCTGCCGCTGCTGCTGTTGTTATTGCTGCTGCTGCTATTACAGCTTTCTTAATGCACAAACCAGCAAGAGCATCCTTGCTTCAGTGTTACCTCTGTTCTATCTTGGGCATATCTGATTTGTTATTTAACCCTTCCCAACAGCCTGAAAAAATGACGGAGTCTAGACTTTAATTCACTCTGGATTCTCAAGACTACAGAACCACCCTCCAAATAGTCAGATGCTTTGTCTGGCAATACGTGTTTCACATGAATTGTAGGCAGGACTGATGAGTGGCCTTACTACCTGACTCGCATCAGAGCCACAGTCTCCTCTGCTGATACTGTTTAGAGAAAGAACTTGAGAGAACATCAAAACTCAGAATACACGCTTAGACTTTGTGAATAACACCCTTTTCCTTTTTTCTTTTTTTTTTTTTTTCACCTGAAACATTGACAGAGCTAATTAAATATTTGGATAATTGAGCCTTATGGATAATGATTTTGAAAAGATAAATATCATGAAAAATTACTATCCTTAAAGCAATAAGGGGACACTTCTGAAATCAGGTCAGATTAAATTAACCTGTTTATGATCACAGGTCATCACTCTTCTTCTGGGAGAGACTGAATATTCCAATATCGAAAAGGCTTAATAGCTATATTATATCTTAAAATTAAATCCTTCAGTACTTTATGGCAGTGGTCTGAGAGTCTCAAATTTCTCCAGTACTGAACATCTCCGGTCAGATGAATACATGAGTCACTTTTTTAACACTGAGGTAAATTTAACTCTTTCACTACCAGCATTTTGCTAAAAAATAGGATACACAAAAAATAGGATACACAGTATGCTGAAAATAGTAAAATAAGAGGAACAATATATTACTTTTAAAAGGTAAAGGTACTTTTATTTTTAATTTCATGACTGAGTTTATTATTAAAAGCTGCAATGAAAAAAGTAGAGATTATACAAGGTATTTCTACCCTGTCTTGATGATGGCTACTGAAAGGGTTAAATCTCCTTAGAAGGGTAAAGAAAAAGATGGTGCTCCTCAGAGATTAGTTTGGCTTCCAAGCTTGCAAGAGGGGACTCCAAAGAAGGCAAAATAGTATCAGATACTCAAACTGGCTGAACAGACAGGAGAGAGTTTTATTCCAGTGGAAGATAATGAAAGTCTGTCCATAGAAGCGGGAAGCCCTCTGTTTTGAAATCACGCAACTATGAGAGTTAACATTTACAAGCCCAAAGTCTGGCAATTAAAACACAATTTAGGCACCTAACTCCTGCCAATTTCAACTACATTTTTTTTCACGTGCAATTCCTGCTTAAAAAAAAAAAAAATCAGCGGTGTTAAACATCTACATGTCTTTAGGGACCAAAATGCATATTTAGCTATTCAAATATCACTAGCTTGACTGGTTTGGGGCTTTATATTTATTTTTGGTAGGTTTTTTTCCAGACCAACTAACAACCAGCACTTCCTGTGGTCACCAGTGGGTACACTGGTCTAAGCCAAATGTATTTTTGGTGTAAAGCCACAACTGTTAGTGAAGATATATTGCTGATAACTCATCTCAGCAGGACCTGCAGATGCTCTCAGCATCTTAAAAAAATATATTAAGACTAATATAATTAAAAACAGGAAATTGTGGATGTAAGGACCTAATCTATACACCTAAATCTAGGTTAGCTTTATTTTAGCTCCTATCACACAGTCAGATAGGTAATGATTTATCTTTATTAGAAGGACAAAAGGTACTTCACAATGACACATAAGGAAATGTCCTTGTAAGAATTTCACAGTCCAAAAGCAGTATACTGGACCAATAAACAATGTAGACTATTCACCTCCACAGATCAGGACTGTTTAGAGTTGTTCTAACAAAACCATTAATAAATACAGCAATTATGACAACCAGCGGGAAGAAAAAAGCATTTGGAAGTCAGGACATATTGAACATTACCATAAAAAAGAATTGCTTATTCAAAACAGCTAATCAAATAAAGCTGCAAAGAATAATACAGCAGTTGCATACATACATAACAATCGGTTCTCTATATTCTCTCCTTATAATGACTACTTTTTACTCTTGGGGAAGATCATACATAAACTAACACCAGTATGAAAGCCATGCTTCAGCTATATGTTACACATTTAACTTTTTTTAAAGATTTGTGAAATTTATTTGGAAATCATCAATAATATTGGTTTTGCATAAGTGTTTCTTGCACTGGTAAGGCAAGCAATATGAAAAAGTAGCAATTAATTTTAGACGTTTCAATTGCTTCTGAAGATAAATGCATCTGTATTTCTAACTCTTTCTAAAACTGATCAAGGTGACCCATAGCAACCATGAGCAACCCTCACAAAACCAGTACCACAACCCTTAGTGTGTATCTACTATCACAATCAAAGATTTCATAATCCAACCATAAAAGCTCTCCTTTCAACACAGGCAGGAAAATTGTTTGGTTGTCTCTCTCCCCTCCTACTCCCAAATTACTAAAAAACTTTGTCATGACCATACTTCAAACAATTACCAAAGACATTTTTTTCAACATGATTCTAAGTTGCTTTTTATGGAGGGGTGGGGGACAAATGACAATTTTGAGGATAGAACGGACACAAGTATCTCCAAGTCAAACTCATCTGTAATTGAAATCCAGTAAAATTTTATGTTCAGCAAATATGACTCTGTTTACAGTCCTCATAGGACAATGCAGTAAATACAGAATCAGACCATTTACATCTTCTGTTAAATTTTCTTCAGCACACACACTGTGTTGTACTTTCTTTTGTTTTCCTCATTCTCATTATCACATTTGTAATGTCTAGCAGTGTTTATTGCCTTTCAAGAAACAATGATGACTATTCAGGCAGCAAATTTTATCACTATCCTTCCTGTACTTTCTGGCTGAGCTTAGTCTTTAGGCTAAGTGCAACAATCTAATCTAATGATTCCTGGCAAATCTGCAACCAAACCCCTCCTTAATGTTGTCACTCTAATAAAAAAAACTCCACGCTACCTTAAATTGAAGGTGTAACAAGGCACCTAACCCAAGATAACTAAAAATTGGAAAACCTCACTAAAAGACAGAATATTTCCAAGCCAGTGAAAGATAATCTTTCCATGATCTAACATTGAAAAAAAAAAAGCTCTATGAACACAGCAATTCTTCCAACTTTGTATTTCTTGTGATATATTTTTGAAATGAACTTTTAGTTAACTGTTATCATTAAGACAACACCAAGGTTAATGTTCCCAGTGAATAATTTTATTTTTGCACACAGGGCAAAATGACAGCACCTTCAAAAAAGGAGCTTATCAGATACATATAAAGCAATATTCAAAAGATTGGTACAGACACTCGAGGAACAGGAAGGAACAGTGACACGGTGGTGACAAAAATACCAACAGGTACAATAGATAAGGAGAAACATAGAAGTGTTTTGAAGTGATCAGTGAGGTTGATTTTCAAATACTTAGAGGCAGCTTCTCCAATGCTGAAACAGCATGGAAGGACAAAAGTTTTTATCTGAAATTAAATGAACAGGCTGGCATGAACCCTTAGAGGGTAAATGAGTGATACAGCTATTTGTATTCTCCTCAAGTGCTTCATTTCACAGGTTATATAAACTGAAAGGTGGGAAAAGAAAAAGAGGCTGTCAGAAAATTGTTAGGATTTACTTTGATTGGCTTCCTCAGCTAACCAGCACTATCTGGGTACAGCCTCTGCCAGCTCACATTTACCCAAAGCTCATGGCCAGACCTTCCATAATCTGATCAAGTCACTGCCCAGAGCTAATGAGATGGATCTGAAGTGTTCAGTGCCAGCAAGCTCAAGGCACAGCTGCCCCAACTACCTCAAAAGGCATTGCATCCATTCCAAATGAGAGCAACAACAGAATAAAACCATGCTGAATCCTTTTTCTGGATGAAAAAAAAACACAAGACACAACTCCCCCCCCCCCCCTTCAAAAACCCTCAAAACAAGTCACAGAAAAATGACTGTCCACCCTATGCTACCTTCAGGATCCTTTACAGCCAAGTTCCATTAAATTATTATTTCACTTTATCCACAGAATCACAGAATGGTTGAGGTGGGAAGGCACCGCTGGAGATCAAGTCCATCCCCCTGCTCAGAGCAGGCTCAGCTAGAGCTGGTTGCTCAGGGCCGTGTCCAGGTAAGTTTCAAATTATCTCCAAGGATGGAGACTCTACAACCTCTCTGGGCAACCTGTTAAAGTGCTTGACCATCCCCACAGAAAAAAAAGCTTTTTCTTATGTTTAATTGGAATTGCCTATATTTCAATTTGTGCCCATTGCGTCTTGTCCTGCCTTCCACTGAGAAGAATCTAGTTCCGTCTTCTTCCTTCCATTAAGGTATTTATACATATGGAGAACATCCCTCTGAGATTTCCCTTCTCCAGCTGAACAGTCCCAGCCAGCCCTCTCAGCCTGTCTTCATATGACACATGGTCCAAGCCCTTTATCAAGTTTGTGGCCCTTGGCTGGACTCACTCTAGAATGTCCATATCTCTCTTGTCCGAGGGAGCCCAGAACTGAACCAAGCACTCCAGATATATCTCCCCACTGCTGAGCAGAAGGCAAGGATCACCTTCCTTGATCTGCTGGCAGCACTCTTCCTAACACAGCCCAGGAGGCTGTTGGCCTTTGCTGCAAGGACACATTGCTGGCTCACATTCACCTGGATTCCACCAGGATCCCCAGGGCCTTTTCTACAAAGCTGCTTTATAAGTGATCAACCCCAGTCGACACTGGTGCATGGGGTTACTCTTTCCTAGGTACACAACTTTGCACTTCCCTTTGTTGAACTTCACGAGGTTCCTGTCAGACCATTTCTCCAGCCTGTTGAGGTCCGTCTGGATAGCAGCGCAACCCTCTGACATAACACCCACTCCTCCCAGTTTTGTAGCATCTGCAAACTTGCTGAGGGTACACTCTGCTCAATCATCCAGCCTATTAATGAAGAGGTTAAACTGTATTGGCTCCAGGACCACCCCTGGGGCACAAAACTGGTGACTGGCCTCCAGCTAGGCTGGACTTCATGCCACTGCTCACAGCCCTTCAAGCCTGGCAGTTCTGACAGATTTCAGTCCACTTCACCACCCATTTTAGTCCATCATTTTGTCTATGAGGATGTCCTGGGAAACAGCTTGGAAAACCTTGCCAGAGGCAAGATAAACAGCATCCAGACTTCTCCCCTTGTCTTCTAAGCCAATCATCTCATCATAAAAGGCTGTCAAACTGGTCAAGCCTGATCTGCCCTTTGTAAATCTATGCTGACTACTCCTGTCAGCTACTTGTCCTTCCTATGTTTAATAATGGTTTCGGAGAGGATTTGCTCCATCACCTTCACAGGAATAGAGGTAAGGCTGGCCAGCCTGTAGATCCCCAGATCCTTCTCACCCTTCGTGAAGACTGTGGTTATATTTGCCTTCTTCCAGTCCTCACAAACCTTCCCCAATCACCATGACCCTTCAAAGATTATTAACAACTATTTTTCTAGGACGTCAGCTTAGTGGTATGTATACTCAGTGTAAACCACTGTCCCTTGGAAAGGCCTCTCCCCCTAAAATTTATACACACAAATATTTAGGTCTGATTTTCTCAGCTGCATCATAACAACTTCGTTTTAAGTACTTGAATGGATTCCTAAATGTACATCAAAATATATAATTTGCTTCTAACTAATAATTCCTCTAAAGCTTTTCAGGACCACTTCTTAGTAGTTTATCTGAGTCAGCGTTTATGAAATAATGTATTATTTTTAGCTAAAGGTTTTTGGTGTATTAGTCAGTTGTTAAGTAGATTAATTTACTCAGTACCATTAAACATTCTTTCCATGCAGCATTTCAGAGAAACTAATTTGAGATATTTTAAGCCACTCAGTTATCTACAAATAAAGCATTTTAAGCATCCATGAAAAACCACATGAGGGATCTATGGTGACAGAGAAATTATAACAAAAACATCTCAGACTTTTTGGCAGAATAAGCTGTTTCTGAATCCCTTGGTTCTGTGAACTGGAGAGAAAGTGATGTAGTCCCTCCCCCTCAAAAATAAAAACCAAAACAAAAACCTATATTAGATTCTCAGAAACAGTCCAACTTTTAGAAGCATTTGCTATGTATTATGCAATATATTACACACACACACAAAAAAAAAAAAGTATGAGAAGTCTGGCTCTCAGAAAGTGCTGGAAATAACCTCTAAGAATATGACTTCTCTGCAGTGGTGTCCTCTTTCTCCACATGACATTTTACTGATCATATGCTGTACTCAATTCCTCCCAAGGCTATTCGAGAACCTACTTTTGTTGATGTCCAACTCTTCCATTGCTTGAAAGAGCAGAATGATGTTCTCTTCAGCTGCTTTTTTAGTGGTATTCCAAATGCATAACTGTACTGTATCATCCATATATGAACTGTATTCTCCAGGAAAAATCTAAGTAACTAAATTTAATAAAGAAAGTATGCAATACTACCTCAAGACTTCTGCATTCAGATAACATTCTTAAATAACAGTTTGCTGATTTAATCATTTGACAATGAGCTTTTGCCAGCTATGGCTCCCACCTTCCTTCCACCAGAAATGAATGTTCTTGACTTTCTATTAATGTTATAAATGACCTCTTCTCTGCCAGCATTTCTCTGGAAAAGAATATGAGTACTAAGGAGTCTTCATTTTCATTAGAGGGCTTCATGCTGGCTGGCCTTACTTCAGAGCTGTACTGCTCAATTTTTAATTTATTTTTTCTTGTAAAGCTGCTGAAGTTGCAGACCACTATTTCTCAATGTAGACTGAAAAAGAACAAAACCCTTTTAACCTGAAATCTTTTGATTTAGTGATCTATCACTATGCTATTTTTGCTAGTTAGCATGTATTAATTAATTAGCAATATTTAAAACCTTCTTGCTTACATCATCTATGCATACATAATTTCTGAGCAAAAATAAGTTAAATAATTTTAAAATAATCTTTTAATATGGTAGTCCTTCGTTGTCATCATGGTTGATTCTGAAAGAGGCAATATATGCAATTAATCTAGAGAGGTGCCAGTTAATCTAGAGAGGTAACATAACTGCAATTTTTCAAGCTCATTTTTCAACATGTTAAAAGCTATCCAAAGACAAATAAACAATTTGCCTCAGATGATCACTAACCTTGGTTTGTATGAATCTGTCAAGCTATCATCCTAGTTATACTTGTAGTTTTTCTCATACAGATCTACTTCAGAGAATCACATACAGCAAGTCATAGTTTAAACTTTCTAGAAGATGAGTTTCAAACAAGTAAAATAAAGTAAAACAAGTAAAATAAATACTTCTTAAAACATCAGGCATGGAATTCTGGAATTTGCTGCCACTGGCAGTACCACAGACACTACTTGGGAAGAGGGTACTGGACAAATTCAAGGACAGCAGATACATTAACTCATAAAAATGGAAATAGTCAGGGACATACCCATTGACAAAACACGGAGAACAAGGGACCCCTTAAAGCCAACAGGCGCACTCATACCCTCTCTAATTAGCATTATTTTTAACTACGGTTGGAGACAGACTACTGTGATAGATGAACCACTGCTCTGATGCAGGAGGAGATTTTATGTGATCTGCTATCCAAGCTATCTAGTCTTTAAAGGGATTTCCACTCACAGACACATGTTGTCTTCTTCCTGCCTGCTGAGGTTCTTTATGCCCCATCATTCCCTTTGCCTGCAGTTCATTCTGTCTCTTGTTATCCAGAAACATCAGCTGTAATTCAACTTTTTTTTCTTGTGATCCTCTACTTGTATCCATCATCCTCAGTGTTGGCAGCCTGCTTTTCAGGTTCTCCTGTTAGACAGGTATTTGAACAGACCATGTTGCTATGTGGCATCCTCTCTTCTTTCCTCCAATTTGTCTACAATCCTACTGCTTCCACCCGAGAACTCTAATTCTCAGGTGTGTTCTGCCACCAGTTCAAGTCATACCACGCATATAAAGATGTTATCAGGGATTGCATTAGCAATGCACATTTGGCAGCTTCTCCACCTAGTCACCTTCGTGTTCTCCTTCAATGTGAAGGTTATCGCTAACGCCATTTCAGACACTATCAGCTCCTCTCCCTAGTCCCCAGCTCAAGAGTCAAGGACTTGTTTCTTCTCATTAAAGACAAAGTCTGCACCACCTCCCCCTTTTTTTTCTGCTCCTATGTTTACTCACTCCTATACTTTAGGGATATATTGAACATATCCCAGCAGTTAAATAATTTGCTGTATTGAATCTAATAATATGAATGCTATGACAACATTAACAAGATGTCCATGCTATTTTAGTTTCTTATTATATACAGGATGTTCTCTAGGCCATTTTTGATCAAGATTTATTATGGCCTTTCCCATAGCTTTTTAGATGAGGTTTCTTAGGGAACAAAGCTTTATGTAATTGTGTGATCCTTCGTTTCATCCAGCAGATCCTCCTCCCTTTCACCAGCTCATCAGCTTCTGCACCTGTCAGTCAATTTAATTCAAATACTAGAATTTTCAAGGATACTTCATTTCTAGAGGCATGGCAAGCACCAGAAGTTGGCTAAAATAAGAGACACCCAAACCCCTGATAATTACAAAATCATACTAAATTATAAACAAGTGTCACATGCTCTGCCAGACCAATTATACCATATTATACCTATATGTGTGGGAAATCACCACATATATAACTTTAAATCAGTCACAGAGCATGCTGTCACTTGCCTAGAATGAATTACTGCCATTGTGATATATAAAAGAAAAAAAAAAAGACATATAACAAAAGGAAATCAAGCTTGTGTAGCTCTGCTGCTCAGAGAACAACTACTTTTTTCCTTTGGAACCTAAAAGAAATTGAAAGCAGATAACCTGTGTCTAAAAAACAATTTGCTGCAATGATGATCATAACATTTTCCAACATTAAATATCACTGTTAATTTCAAAACCCTGTTATGCATAGAGATGCTTTTTTCCAGTTGAAAGAATTCTTTTTCTCTCAACACCTCTCTTTAAATGTAGTAAATATATATTAAACAAAGTCAGCTCAAAGCATTTGAGGAAGAAAAAAAAATGGTGATGCTTCTATATAAAAAAAACAAGAAAGAAAGAGAAAAATAAAAGATTACATATAAATTATAACTTGGGGAGCTGCCTTGCCTGTGGCTTGGTGTAGCCCAGAGAGGAGACAGCAGGTGGACCACTGTCCAGAGGTTTCGGGGTTCATCACTGCCCCATACATTTCTTGTCTACTGCCTTTGTTCATAGCATGCATGCCATCACAGGATATGGGAGACTGAGGAAACAGCTGTTGCAGAGTTTCTATTTGAATTGCATTTCACAGAAATAAAGGCACCACAACATACAAAGTTACAATTTAGGGCTATATTAATTTCTATTTCTTTTTGATCTGGTTCTGCATCAGAACTAGGAGCAAGTGGAAGGGAAGCAAACTATACTTATACAGTCTTTATTACTCCTACTATGGATTCAGCAGCCTCCAAAGGTGTCTATAAAGCATACTAGAAGCAAAAGCACTGCAGATGCAGGTTCCTCCTTTCTCTGCACTGTAGGGATTTACTTTATATATGCTACAAGGTTATTAGCGGAAAAACAGTCTGTAGTACATACAAGCAGAGGCCTAAAATTATATCTTTTCATGAGAGATTTTAACAGGGCTTACAGATTTTCTTTTAATTCTGTTATGAGAAGACTACTTTCTTAAAAAAAGAATTGTCTAGTATTAAACTCTCCTATACTTGCAGTCACTCACTAAGCTTTTAAACATTAAAGAATAAAGTACTTATTTTCATAACCATATTATGAGTGGCTTCAGTTGCATCTGAAAATTATTCCAACTCAAAAATCATAGCATATTCAATGCAAAGGAAAAAATACAGCAGTACTGTGCTACATTACTTTTATAAAAAAAAAAAAAGAAAATTAACTGTTCTGTTTAATTACAGCCGCTAGGTGGCAAAGTTGGCCAAAGAACAATTACTAGTAACTAAATAATTTGAAACTTGACTTTGCATTTATTTGACTATAAAAGGGATTATTAAAAAACACAACAGCAAATAAATGTGTAAAATAATAAAAAGTCAGTAATCAGAAACCTATTTTATGACATTATCTGTAAATTTTATTAAGCTGCTTCATCTATCTATTAAAATCCTTAAAATACTGAAGGTAAAACATTTTTAGTGAATGTTCTTGAAATCACATGAAGAAATTACTGCACTGGGCAGCAATAAAAGTACTGAATACAGATTTTGAGTTTACAAAAGAATACCTGTGAACACATACACTATCTTCTGACTTGACACCAGGCACAGTAATGCTATCTTTTGACTACAGAGGACACAGTACTCCTTGTGTTTCTTGACATATAAGCTGCTTTTCTTCCTTTCAAAACAGCACATTCAAACTCTCCATATGGTTCAATTCCAGTAAATGCTTTAGAAAGACAGCCAGTCTTTTAACCTTTTCTTGTAGTACTTCCTTCTCCTTAACCTTTTCTTGCTAGTTCTTATTTTTTCTCTTTATTTTAGCACATCTGCTTGTTGAATCATGCTTTGAGTTAAATTCCAGGCTGTCTATTACATACATTTACACATCCCAATGTACTGGAATTAGTGGTACCTGCAATGCAAGTAACAGTGATATGAAATACACTACATTAGTTGATCCACAAACTCTCTGCAAATATACTGCAGAGCAAACCCCATCTGACTCATAGGGGCACATGTAAGAGAAAGGAGTTCGGAAGAGCTTTCCTGTCTCACAGTCCCCATAGAACTACTGAGCCATCACTTAATAAAAATCTGCTCCCAATATTAGTATCTCCTTTTCCAAAATATTTCATGGACCAGCAGCATGAAGTGCCCAAAGAGTGCACAGAGAGAGGTCGATCCTGGCTTGTATTCTCACGTTTCATGTGACAAATTTGGCTAGCTCCAAGATAGAAGTATGGTGAACTCCACAGTCAAGGGCCTTTGACTTAACTAAACAACTTATCCAGTCAGAAAATTATAAACTTACTTTATCGAGTGGGTGTGCTAATGGTAAGCTCTTGTCATATCCAGCTCAAGCTCTTTAAAAGCCACTGGGGCTACAGCATCACATTGTCAAGGGAGGGAGACTGGGAAGGAGTGTGGGCATCAGAGGGGAGCCAACCAATGCAAATACTAAATGCTTGATAGTTTTGATAATATTCTTTACAGTAAAGGGCAAAGAGCTAATGCTGAGTATCGACACTATTTAGTTTGCATTTTCTCTCAAGTGAAAGTCAACAAAAAATGTCCCACTCAGAATGAAGAGGAAAGAAAACAGAATAAACCAGACTGAGAACGAGTCATTCCAAAGCAATGTGCACTGCCCATTTGGACAGTTACCAGCTACACGCAGTAGATGTGGAATGTATTTTTGCCCAGTAGCATCCACTCCCATTCCTAGATATGTGTCATTTAACCTGTCAGTAAACCACTGATCACAGTGACGCAGCTATAAAATCTATGAGCTTCTGTGTCACAGGAGAGGTTAAAATAAACAGACAGAACCACACTGAGTTTGAGTCCTACCTTGACCCCAGCTCAAACTGTTTTAAGCTGAACTGCTGCAACTCTCTCTCCAGAGGACACTGCGAGGGGGGAGGAGGGGATGGACATGGAGGAACAAAAGACAAGCTACCTGCGGAGCACATTTGAGCAGTCCAGTTTCTGCAGCACACGAGAGAGAAAGATACTCCCACAGCTAGCTACCTTTGATTTTCAGCCCCTAAAAAGCAGGAGTCTGCTGACAGGTCACTTGAAAGCAGCTTACAATGATGTCCAGAGTGAGGGCTCAGCCTGAGTCCCTGGACCTCAGGAGGGCTCCAAACCACTCACTCATGGCACCTCTAAGAGGGGGAGAGCTCACCACACATTTCCAACACGGCATAACCTTGCAAATCTTCCCCACAGAAAATCTGCCCCAGAGAAACACAGCTTCATCAAGACAGACATGGACATACTGGAGTGAGTCCAGCCAAGAGCCATGAAGGTGATGAAGGGCTTGGAGTATCTGACATGAAAGGAGAGACAGAGAACTGGTAATGTTCAGCCTGGAGAAGAGAAGGTTCAGAGAGATCTTATCCATATGTATACATATCTGAAAGGAAGTCGTAAAGAGTCAGACTGCTCAGTGGTGCCCCATGACAGGACAAGAGGCAATGGGCACAAATTGAAAAACAGATAATTCCAATTAAATCTAAGAAAACTATTTTTTATAGTGAGGGTGGTCAAGCACTGTAACAGGTCGCCCAGAGAGACCATGCAGTCTCCATCCTTGGATATACTCAAAACCCCCCTGGCCACGGCCCTGAGCAACCAGCTGTAGCGGAGCCTGCACTGAGCAGGGGGTTGGACTCGATGATCTGTAGCGGTGCCTTCCCACCTCAACCATTCTGTGATTCTACAAACACTAAATGCATAAAATTCCACGGAGTTTTGCCCAAACTTAACTTGCAGCAGTCTTGTTACTTAAAGAAAGAATTTACAATCCCTATTTCTTACACTACTTAATGCCCAGCATTTAGAAAACAATGGGAAAGTAATGCTCTACTACTTGCACATTTTAAATAATAAGCAAGGGCATAACCAGTTTAATTTTTATTGAAAAGAAGTCAGTTTTTCTAAATCTGTCCTTATTACTAACTAAAGAAGAAATGTATTCAAAAGACAATTACATGACACTTTACAATTGTTTTGTCAAGCTTTTATAGCTATTAAGATGATGCTGGGAAGTTTTGAGAATGTGCTATTATGAAAAAGTAAACATAAGCTACAACATTAAAAAAAAAACCCACAACAAAACTTCTGTTTTACAGTAGTTTCAGTATCTTCCAAAGCCTTCTTCAAGTATTCCCTCCATAACTACCAAACTTGTTGGACTCTTGGAAAACAGCTGTTTAATACATTTCTACTGAATTCTGCTGTTACTGATAGGCAAACCGTAACATCAGGAATGGAGAAGTTAAAATGCAACATAAAACATATTTCTCAAGAGGTTCAGTGTAGTCAGTGAAATTCCCTGATAGTTCTTTCTTACAGAACAAAAAAACCCCACCCTTTTTTTAGTATATATCATAGCTTTTTTAAAACAAACTTTATTCTAGGAAAATAAACATAATCTAGTACAGTAAAAGCAGTTGGTGCAATATGAAGTGGCTTCTCTGCAGATGATGGGCAATATTTCACTACTTCCAACCAAACGGAAGTAAGCAAATAATAGCCTTGTAGTCTGGTTTCCTAATAAAATAAAACTTATTTCTTCCTCTATGTATTGGGCTCATTTGCCAGTTTTGATAGTATTTGACTGAGGGGAGAATCTCACTAAATATTAATTTCCTACAGATTTGCTTAAATAAGTAGCCAAGTAAAAAGAAACTGTAGATTCTGCAGGAAACACTAAGGGATACACACCACCACCATTACACAGAAGTCACAAAGGGCCTCAATTCTGAGACAAAAAGCCTTAGAAACTAAGGCTAAATAGATTTGAATAATTTTTAAAAAGCAAAATAAATCCTGTTTTATTATTAAAATTTCAGCACACTTCATTAAAATCATCATAAACATTCTTCTCCAACCTGACCCAAGACCCAAAAACGATGTCTGTGTTATGCAACAGTGAGTGATACAAACCACATGTTACTACCAGTTCTGTGGCACCCTCCAGGCTTTGCCGGTCTCCGGTCTCCGTGGGGATGAGGGTTTCCCGACCCCTGGCTCCACAGGAAGCAGTCATACCCCAGACCATGAAAGCCCAGGAGCCCTGGAGCTCCGAGGCCGGAGCTGTGGGATAGGAGGCAAAGAGAGATAGCAAACCACAAAGTACACCTCTGCCACATGTCAGGCTCTGCTAAATCAAAGACTTTTCCCAAATTTGCTCTTTCCAAACAAAACCCAATTGAACCAGGAGACCCCAAGCTTGCATCCTAGCAAGCATATGCAATGAAAACCAAGAAAGCTACACAGATGTCACGAAAATGTCACAATGGTTGTGCCGAGTATGCTTGTCCAGGGTTGGCAATGTTCCCATATTCCCCATGGACTACACTGGAGCCTCTGGTGGGTAAAGGCTTGGGGGGCAGAAAAAAAAGATAGGGAGAGAGAAGGATACACTGCTGCTGGTGACATATGAGGAATTTTAAGGGACAGCTAGGTGAAAAGCAGAAGGAAAAGAGGCAGTGCTTGGAGCAGAGCAGTACGTAGCAGCAAAGTTTGCACTGGCTTCATAGCAGAGCAGGCTAACATGGGCAACTCAGATAGAAACAGATTTTTTTATTATTATTTATTTATTTTTAATAAAGAGTTTCAAATATTTCTCCCCATTTTATTTTGGGCACTTCCAAAGCAACTCAAACCAAGCACCTTGGAGCTCTTCAGTTTCCAAAAAAGGCTGCAGCATGTGAATGAACAAGAATTTCCAGATGGCACATCTCGTGAACTCAAATAAGACATCCCTGGGGTATTAAGTAATGAAATTTCTACTTCCTCCAGCTACTTGTTGCCTGGAAGAATTCGAATGGCACCAAGGCATTTCACTGGAAATGAAAACACTTTAAACCTTGCAGTCCTGCCTTGCTTGAAACCTGATGTGGTGTCAGGAAGCCCTTGTCTCCTGAGACAGACTGCGTACATGGTAACTTAAGCCTGACTAATCTTGGCGTCTCTGTTTGGATGGTGTATCGTTTTGATAACAGAGCGATCAGAAGTTCAAACAGACTGGAATGAGGGATGAGTAGCAGAACAGGGGCTGCAGGTTTCATAGCTATGTAATGTATATATGATAACGAATACAGCACACTATTGTGAAATTCAGCATGTCACAGCTATATACTTTTTTCTCCTAGAGGCATGATTAAGTCAAAAAGTGTTACTAGTTGCAAATAAAAGTGTGATATAGAAAACAAACTGTAGTGCAGTGTGCTGCTAATACCTTTACATTCCCTTATAGATGCCACTTTGAATCCTGAAACGAGAATAAGACTAGACATGAAGTGATGACTAAATTAACAGAAAAAAAGCAGCTCCATTCAGAGAAGGAATGAGAGCAAATAACTAAAATATGACAGAAGTCAGATATCCTGCAAGAAAATCATTTTTGGACTGTTACAGATTAAGAAAGTAAATGAGGTTCCAGTAAAAAGAAAAAAATCAAATTGTTTACACAGACATGAACAGTTCAGGAAATATAATATTAAGAATGCCAAACCTTTTGTTTGGTATATAATGAAATGTTTAGTTTCTGTATTCTTAAACTACTTTTTTTTTTTTAAAAAAAAAAAAAAAAGGTAAGCCTTGAAAACAAAAACATTGTTCCAAAGCCAGAACTTAAACTCCCTTTCACCAACTTTACTAATTTATAATGTATCTTAATATCCTGCAGGGCCCTGCTGGCAGCCAGCCCAACGCTTTCCCACTGCCCACCACCTCCTCCCACAGGGAAAGGCCAGGAATCGGCATCAGCACCACTCACAGACAAACAAACACAGGCCCCTTCCTGCACCCTCCAGCATTCCGGCCTGGATGGGAAGCAGCCGCCGGGATGACAGCAGAGCTGGGGACAGGAGACATCTCCTCCCAACCACATGCTGCCCAGCGCAGTCCCAGGCACTGCTGCATCCCTGCTAAAGTCTGCAGGAAGAGCTCTGGAACTGGGATCTGCTCCTGGAGCAGATGGCCTAGTTTACCCCACTTTAAATTATCCCTAGAAGGGTTGGGGCAGCCCAAGAATGTCTAATTTCAACCTGTTCAACACCACCACTGGGTTTGGTCATGAAAGGTTGAAAAATGGCAGAGGCCAGCGTACCCTTTCACACTACTACAGCATACACGAGTGCTGGGAATGCAGCACCGGTATTTCAGTCTCAGCTTCATGAAAGTCAAAAGAGATCAAATCTTTTTGCAAAAAGATGTTCCGCTATCACTTCCAGTCTCTCACCTACTCTTCGTAATGCATAAAAATCTTAACTGCTGCTAATTCAGGAGTGTCTATCCTTATTTAAGGACAATCTCTTCCATAAATGTATGCTATAGCTCTTTTCAAAAGCAACACAGTACTTCTCCTTTCATCACAGTTTCACCAGGTCACTACAAGCAGTTACATAAATCTTGCTTTCTCCCATTGCTTGACATAATTCAATCTATTTAGGAATTTTCCTCTTACAAAAGAGATAATTGTCATAGTCTTACCAGAATTTCCTTCACATATTGAAGAGGGCAAAAGTTCGGTATCACCTAACTGCATGCAATACTTAATACATTTTGGAAATAGGACTAAAAGCAAAATAGGACTAAAAAGACAAAAATAACTTTCCTTGTCCAATCTCATATCCTCACTGCTTTTCCACAGAGGATTCAAAGTGCAGTTTACCTCACTTACAAAATGGTTGATTTAGACTATATCTGCATATTGCTTTGGTTATGACAGAGGTAATAAAATATATTAACAGATTGTGGCTGGATTCAGATCAACTGTAGATGTATTCCCGCGTAGCACCAGGTATACCAAGTCCTGACACTTGGTAACAGGCTAAGCACCACTTTCATACACCAAATGCTTAGTCCTGGACAAGTACCAACTTGGTTTCATTCACAGAATGAAATGATTCAGAAGGATTTGCCCCAAATTCTCTTTGTCCAGGATCACAGGCACAGGAAAGTTTGTGTATCTTATGCTTAGCCAGGCTCTCCAGCTTGTCCATAATGTGCCACCAGTACTCTACAAGTTAGTGAGCTTATTTTTGAGAAATCAGTCATTAAAAAAACTAATACTCAGAAGGGGAATTAATAAAGTATTTTAAAACTTTGTATTTTTATACCAGTGATTGAAACTGGTTCTGAATTCACAGCTATTTCTCCTTTGAAACACAACTGTGGTTCCTAAAGGGACTACTAATAACCAACATAAAAATTATTGTTTTACATACCTACCTGTTCTCATAATTATTTTATAGGGAGCAAATGCCAAAAAGACTAAAGGAAAACAAAGTTAGAGGCTAAAATCTATACATTCATATATTCCCTGTTCTTCAGAGAAGTAAGCAGGGTAAACGGGAGATAGGAAGAAAGTCAAACACATCCTTTGCATTTTGAGCAGCTTGACACCTTTGTGGGGTAGGTGAAAAATGACGTGCCTCATACACACTAAGTTGTCTCTTCCCTCAGCAGAATTAAAGACAGAATTAACAGTGTTAATGAAGTGGCGAACAGGTCTACACTGCGGAAAGAAATTCAGCTCATGAAAAAGACAGACATTTCTCAATACAGTCTTACATCTTAGAATCTAAGCAAGAACAAGAGCCATCAATGACTCATGGAGATGGGTATCTGTCACACTGTTCACAGATGTCATGTTGTTGGCATTGCATTCATCATAAGGATAGCAACCTTCTGGCACCACAGCAACTTTCAAATTCACTGACAGGCTTATCTTCTCAGTACTCAACTACCTTGACAAAGAATAGAGAAAACAAACCCACAATTACAATTCCAATCCTGAAGCGTTTTTTTACTTTCTCCTTTCCAGTTCAGATGGCATGGGCCTTTTTTTCCACCAAAGGAAATGATAGCTGCAGCAATTAACTACATTCACAGTATAGGAAATCGTTTTATACAGCTGCCACCACACACACAATAGGGACAGAATGGTTTTGGCATCAAACAAAGGAGGTGGCAGTTTTCTCTTGAATGAAGAAATTAGTTGTCAAACACGTTTATGGACTTACTGCTTGAATTTATGTTGTGCTCCAGCAAATCTCATAGATTTAATTGTCGCTAGGAATCTCAACAGTATATTCATTATTTCTGTTAAAATATAGCGAAGCGAGTTTTGCTTCCTGCAAGTTCGTTTTGTAATTTAGTTCTCTGTGCTATATCTTACACAAAAATTGTAAAAGCTAAGCAATGGTGGGGTTGCTAAAGTTAGCCCAAAGTACCTTCTGAATTCTGGAAGTAAACAAGTAAGGACATTTTGCCTTTCCCTTTTTTTTGTTGTACACATATTTTTCCATTTTCTTTCCTTAAAGAAAACAGATCTTAGTTTAATTTTGTCTACTTTTCAGCACCTAGAATGTGAATTTAGGTATTATTTGTAATACCTGATAATTTTCATTGCTCCCGATTCTGTGAAGTACTACAAAGAACTCAGAGCAAAGCATGTGTTCTAAAGAGATTACATCTTAATTTGTAGAAGTATCACAAAGGGAAAAAAAAAAGCATGAGGACAGAAGAAAGATATGAGTAAAATCAACTAGAACTCTATCACTAATAATACATAAAACACGTTAGTTGACAAACCAATAGAAAAGCTGTTTAGTTAATATTCACAGCATGCTGAGCCATTAAAGTGAATTCCACACTTAGAAAAAAAATATGTATCTAGAACTACAACCATTTTCAGCAAAGAAGCAATAAACATGTAATTTCAGGAGCAGCTTCATTCCACTGAGTCAATTGTTCAACACAGACATTTTCACTTTTAGAGATACAAGTATACACAATAACCATGCCACGTCTGGTTTTCCATGGTTAATCATAAAGTACTACTACATCAAGCACCAAATGAAAAAAAAAAAAAGGTTCCTGCACCACTGGCAATATTTTGCCTACAGTAAAAACTGACCTAAAACCTAAAACCCACAAATCACACAGGCATGATTTTTTGGTTTTGCCCTTAAGGTGCTATTTTGAGTCTAAACTTTTATAAGGAGGGGAAGAAAAAAAAAACAAAAAACCTATTTCCATGCTAACTTGCAGCCAGACACTAGATGTCTCTCCCTGAAATGGCACCAATGAGCCCTTGCTCCTCTTCTTACCCTACAGTGACATCCTGCACTCCTACCAACTTTACGGCAATGTTCTCGGGGCTTTTACAAGCAAGTACAGCTCATCATAACTAAAGAAGCCAGAGATACCTCATTTTTGCTGAAGAGGGATTAAGAGAGTTAGAAAGACAGTTAGAAATGGAGCAGCCTTCTTCAGGGTATAAAGGAAATCTCTGTAGGAAGTAGTCTTGCACATAAACTATAATGACTATGCTTTTAACGAAGCTTTTAACGAAATTTTTGTTATTGTTTAGGCAGTTTTACAAGTCACTTGAGAACTAAAATAGTACAAACAGGCTCAACATATAAGAAATAAATGAAAAATACTTCATCTGTAATTAAAGATTATCCAGTTGCTAAATAACTACAAAAACTAGAATTATACCCAAAATTATCATGACATGCCTGAAATAATGTAGTCAAATGCACTGCAGTCAATAACTGAAATTTATTTATGCCACTATGGTGCAAGTAACATTTCCTGCTCAAGGACATATTACCTGTGACTGGGTAATAAACTATGATTTCTAATGGTTACTATGATTTTTCTGTTTTCCTTAGATAAGAGTGATACTAAGAAGCAAGTCAACCTGGACTTGCAAAATAAAACCTTACAGTTTTAAGAACAATCTCTGGATTACATTTTATATGATAACAGATGAGCATGGCCTAATTTAAGCTTCCTTAAAAAAAAAAAAAACCAACAAAACAAACCAAGACTGCTGTGCTCTAAACTTTATAGCCAGCATTTTGTTGAGAGGACCACAAAACAAGTGCATAGTCCTGCACATATGCACATGAAAAAAAAAGAAAAGAGATTCTTTTCCTATCTGTTCATGCATCCGTCTGCATACCTACCTTTAAAAACATCCACATGGGCAAATATTTTAATACAAAGATTGATTTTAGAAACAGCCGAAACCATAAACACAGCACCGCAGTCTTAATAGTGTCCTTTAAAATGCAACCACTTAAAATGAAAAAATTAAGATACCCTGACATTTCCAGATGTCAGATTCTCAATGTGTCTTGGCTGACTAGGCTCAATTATCTAGATTAGTGGTGTTCTATTTTCATTAGCTCACATACAACAGTAACAACAAAAAGAATGAATGAGATAGAACAAAAACATATTTTACCCTCCATTTCAACTTTGACTATTACAGCAACAGCTTCAGACAATGCTGCAGTGTCTTGGGTGATTTATTTCTTAATTAAGGTGACTATTTACGTAAAAATTTAAGTTTTAATATGAAGAATTATGCTGAAACATGCATCTGTTTTACTGTTAGAGGATCTGCAATACAGTATTGGCTATTTAATGGCATTTATCCTCTCCTTTGTAACCATTAATAAAGTATTACAACTGTGAAAATCTGTATTATTAGAATACAACAGGGCCCAAACCCATAATCCATACAGACTGTGACAGAAGGTTTCCATTCTCGCAGCAAAGCACATACGTGAAATACCAACACTGAGAGTGCCATTTGTACACGTGTGTGTTGGAGAGGATGCAATTTAGAAGCCAATTCCTACAACATGATAAACGTACCTCTCTCTCAAAGAATCCATAATTGTGCTTTGCACTCATGGCTATGTGATCCAACGTTTCTTCAAGATGAAAAAAATCATATTTTTTTCTAAACAAAGGCATGAGACCTAAACTAGAAGTTTCAATTATTTCATTTTAAACTCAGTCACAATAATAAACAGAAAGAGAAGTGACAAAAAATCCAGTGGAAAGTGTAAGTGCCATGACTGTCTCCTGATTCAGCTGCTCAGATGGTATGTAATAGGCATATGTACTACTCAACTTCAGCACTGCAAATCAGATTAAGAAAAAATTCAATTCACCACATTTAACTCCATATATTTATTATGCAAATGCCCTGAAAAAATTTAAAACAAGATGAAGCGTGAGCTGTAAGGCAATTAGCTAGGCTGAAGAAGAATTCTCATTTAACTTATACCAGGCTTAACTCCGAACGTTTAACCACAGCCAATGGAGTTACACTAACATATAAATAGTGCACAATACATAAACTGGCAGAGGGATCCAGATGTTTGCAAAGGTTTATCTTCTTGCACTTCCAAAGAGCACACATAATTTCCCCAGAACCCCTCTTAACAGAACAAAGAATTTCTCTTTATTCCTCTTTACTGGTGGTTAAATAATATTAGAAAACATTTCACATCTGAAAAGGGCCTCTCATTAAGTTTTCCTGTCTCAAACTGAGTTCCACTTCATGACCCAAAGTCTCTCCCTTGAAACAACTCTACCAAAGCCATATACAGATGCACCCTGATGGTACAATTTTCCTGTTTTAGAGAGAGGACCTCAGAGCAGGTGGCTGATGAAGCTTCAGGACATAACTAACGTCATCTAAACACTCCTTGCTATTCATTACTGAAACGACGCAGGGAAAGTGGAACGAGGATTTTGGAGCCTCTCTGGGGTGGCGAAACTTGGCAACAAATGAAATCCCCATGAAACTCTCTTTACTGATACAGAATGTGTTGCTGGGGAGCACACCGGTGCTGTCGACCGAGGTGCTGTGCCAGCCTACAACGATGGCAGCAACCCAGTTCCTGACCCCCACCTGGCACAAAATACCCTGGGGGCTGACTAAGCCCAGAAGGAAGCAAAGAGCCACCACGCTCCTGCGGCACGGACTCCTCCTCACGCCCCAGGTGTAGGGCAAGCTTGCTTATTTTTATGCTGCACAGGTGTCTCCATTGTGTGGCGTGAGCAAAATAAATCAGGTAGGAGACACTACTAAACTCAGTTAGACAGCAGGCAACTAAACGCTGAACGTTTGCCATGGGATGTAGATCTCCTCACTGACCTGCTTCAGATGAGGCTTTTGTTCTGGACACAACTATTCTGCATGAAAAATAATCTCATCTTCACCTCTGAACAATGACAAGATCGTTATCTTCACCAAGGTCTCATTCGTGCCATCCTTAGAGTATTTCCTGAAAATTTAATTTTTGAAATCTGATCAAAACTGATTTTTTTTATTTTTAGTTGCCAAGTCCAGCAAGGAGAACTGCAGCACGGAAGTGTTACAAGTGTTACATGCTACCCCACACTGGTTTTATTTCAGGCTGGCAGAAGGGTGAAGGTTGGTGGCCAGGACAGCTGCACTCCAGCTTATTCACACTCAGCGGTCCCAATTGCTGCTGCCTTCAGGAACTGCCGGAAGGCTACAGATGCAACTAGCAACTGCCAACTGCAAAACCGGCCGCTTCGGCTCGTGTAACGCCTGCGCCAGGGCTCCCTGGAGACCCGAGGTCTCTGCCTTCAGAGGTTCTGGGTGCCTTATATACACTCGTCATCAGTTAGGGAGTGTGCTACAGCAAGAAAAACAATTCTGCCTAACAGTGAATTAATAGAGTTATTTTATTCTAATATTAAGCATTTAAAGAAAGCTGTATCTGCAGAATTCGTTACACTAACTTTGCAACTAATTTCTGCCCAACTTTTGTATCCAACAGTTGGTAGTAGAAGGCATTAATTAGCGTGTCACATTATTCTATCTGTCATTAGAGAATATTGATTGCAAGTTAACTATCACATGGAGTATCACAAAAAAAATCTAAATTACACTTTACACATAGCAGCTCTCTGCACACCATAGCAACGGGGAGAGATTGAAGTAAAATGGTCTGGTTTCTATAGCAACTATCACACAGACCATCTGTAATCAAAAGGAATCCTAGCAAGGGAAACAAAATGGGGGATTTTGCATACTAGAAGACTATTCATGTATTTAAAATATATTGCTCCTTAATGTTCAACTCTAATGTTAAAATATTATCTAAGTGCAAGAAATCTACATAAGCTTCTGAAAAAACTTTTTACTTAATAGAATACTAATTAAAGTTCACCAGCTCTATCTCCATAACTACAAAATACACCCTTATAAATAAGCCAGTGTTGTTCAGATCCTCAAGATCCATAATCCATGGATTAAGTATTTGGTTACTATTTTATTCTGAAACTCAAATACTGTAAGAGGCCTACTAGCATAATATTTCTTACTATCTACTATACAGAACTGCTTTTAGAAAGATACCATTTCAGACAGAAACATTTAACCACCCTGTTTCTAAAATACAAAGGTTTATCCAGCTTTTGAAAAAAACAATAGAGAAAACAACAGAGGAAAAAAAAACCTAAACCCCTCTATAACCAGAGAGGCATTTCTGTCATGCTGTTCGTGTGCTGAATAGAACAATATTACATTAAGGCACACCACACATGAATGGAAAGTAAATTCAATGTTAGCGATGCAAGGCACTCTCTTTCCTATCTTTCAGTATTTAAAATCCTGAGAAAATAAAAGGGACCATTATATCTAGATGGGGAAATACTTTTGTACTAAATGTAATTTTTGGTGGAAATTAACTGGCTATAAATAGGGGTTTAATAAATTACAGAACCAGGACTCAGTGAAGAGACATTATTACCAGCATCAGTCCATTTCTTTTGCTGGGGAAAATGCTGATTTGCAGAACATCAATCACTCACACACTGAAGGCAGGCATTACAGCCTCCTGGGTTCATGAAAAGCAGAAAGACGGCAATCTGGAATAACCACAAAACCACTTCTTTCTTCAGTATGGGGAAGGGGCACTAAGAAACCACCATGGTGATTCTAAGCTGTCAGGAGTTTATTCTTCACTAGAACTTATGTGACAGCTGCTTAAACCCACCTCCTCACCATCAGGATAGACTAAAACACAGATGCTCAGCCTACTACCTGGATGGTCTGTATGTCCCCCTGCTCACTTCCCTGGGATAAGGCAGCAGGATGGCTGCGCTGGTGACTGCTCCAGCATGCACCATCCTTCTCTGCTCTGCCTGAGACACCGAGATGAGAAGAAACAGAAGTCTCTGGACAAGATGGCAGCTGAGAGCAAATAATCATGGCCTAATATTCACCAGCCCTGCAAACCTACTCCCTGACTGTATCCAAACAGCACTGGAAAAAGCACACAGGCTAGATGAATTGCTGTGGCAATGGCTGCATATCCCCTGCCACCATCCTTTCCACTCTTCAGACACGGAAGAGAACAGCCCACCTAGGGGGTTGTGCAATTGGTCCTTCACACAAAAGACAATGTCTGGTCTTCTCACGCCACATGAAAAAGAAACATGGCCTAACCCAGACAGCAAAGTGCAATGGGAATAAAAAAACTAAACAATGAGATTTTAATCACTGAGATGCTTTTATTTCTGCAGGAAACATCAGTTGCACTGGCACTCAAAGCCAGAATCCAGATTGAGTCTTGTATGAAGAGTTCAACCCAGTGCTAAAGAGTGTCTTTCATGTTATAGATCTTCAAAATCCCTTTTGTAAAGATGTCTATATTTGTTTAGATGTGAGAGTAATCTCAACACTCAAGCAATCTTAGCTTGGACCTGTAATTATCCTGAAAAATAACCAACAGCTGTAGTCAATGTATACTCTTCTTTCACAGATTTAGGCAGTTAAATAGAGCTAAAGCGTTGTTTTCATAATTTTGTCCAAAAACTCATTTGGTGAGTCTATCACATTACTGATGTCAGTGAACAATGAAATAAATGTTAAGAAGCTATACAGCCTTCCTGATAATACGTGTGTAGGTAACAGCTTTCGAAAACAAATTCTCTGGCTTCACAAGTACCTTGCACGAGTAACAATCCTTATTCTTTTTTTAGCCAAAAGTCAAGGCAATACCATATCTTCCAATAGGTTTGCACAGTGTGCAAGGAATGGAAGCCTATAACTAAAAAAACCCATCTATATAACTCTGATAGTAACAAATTTTACAAAATGTACTAGCGCTTATACAAGGATGAAATGGGGAGGTTGTGGGATGCTAAGGAGGAAGCCTTGCAATGCGTTATCTAAGGAAGTCATTAACACCCGTAGAAGATTATATTCTTGGCTATGTCTCCATTGGCAATTATGCAGCACAAGAGGAGTCATTCAGTAGGTTGAAGAAATTGGTGCCAAGGCTCCTTTGGGGCCTTATTTCACACAAGATTTAGTCTGGTCCCCTGGAAAAAAATGTTTCCAGCACAAATATGGTTCAACCATTGGTTTGGACCCTTCCAGATCCATAAAGGATTGGGGTACATCTGGGGCACACCTTGAGCTTCCACTTTTCCATACAGCTTCCACTTTAGTTTCCTACATAAGGAATCTGGATCATGCTTATCAAAACCATTCTATAATCTGGAGATTTACTTCCATATCAATTTTTAAAGTATTCTCAATATATAAAGAAAGACGACCCTGAAATCTTGCAGTAAACTAGAGTCACTTGTGTCTAATAATAATACGCAAAATTTTCAGCACAAAGTCAAGGAAATTTATGAGTTTTGTTTGATTTTGGTCTTCAGATGTGTTCAAACCTCACAGTGAAACAGAGAGCAAATAGACCATCTATGGAGATAATGACAATTTGAAAAAATAAAAAGCCCCCATACACTTAAACCAACCTTCTTAAAATTATATGAAAATATTTCATAAATGTTTAGTAACAAAATATTGTTTGATCCATTTACACTTTCAAAATATTTCTCTTACCAAGTTAATGAAAATTAATACTAACTATATCCTTGGATACTCACAGTACAGCAGAACTTCTTCTCTGCAACTGTGTAAGTAACATACAATTTATGATATCTGGGAATTCAATACTGCTTTATCCATTATAATGTCATTGCTTTAGTGCTGTATCTATTGATAAATATATGTGCACTACCAGAGAAATTAAAAACTATGAAAATTTTAAAAATAACATGCATGAATTTTAAACACAAAATAATCCTGTTGGAATAGAGATCTACTTCCAGCATAGGATGGTGAAGTACAAGATGGAATCAAAACTGTTCTTATTAGAAAGTTCATCTTCATCTCTGACATCTGTAAAACTGCAGCATGAGACATATTCCATTTTAAATGACACTGCAAAAGGTCAGAACAATTCCCCTAACCTTGTCAAGGCTTGCAAGATTGATACTTGGTTTAGGTAAACTTAGCATCCATGTCATGTGTATTGGACTAAATATAAAATTCAGTGAGCAGGGGGAACAAACATATATTTAGAAATTAAAAATGGAATTTCATTTTCCAGACCAACAAAAGAGCAACAGTTCTGTATCCAAGAACATAATTCTGTAAATATTAACCAGTTCACTGTCATCTGATTGTTCTTACAATTTATCTGGAACTTGCATACAATTGCATGGAAACTGAGTGAAAACATGATTAACCTCCTTTCTGGTCTACCCTTTATAACTATAGCAGAATTTCTTAAGAGTTGCTTTTTTTTCTGTAACTCTTTGAATTCCAAAACCATCTCAGCAAGTACACAAAAAATTAGTTGTGCTTCATCTTCTCCCTAAATATGCTAAATAATCATTTAACACTGGCTTCTGCATATTAAATCTTTATTTGAATACTACAGAATTGATTTACATAACATAAAAGGCTGTTTTCAATATTCATTAAGAAATTTTCTTGTCTTTAACTTTTAACTGCAAAATTTAGAAAACACAGAACACATTTGCACTTTAGTCAAAAACAGTTTTCCTTTCATCAGAGCATCAATCAGTCAATACAACTGACAAATCATTTTCTATAACTATCCTTGAAACAGTGATTTAGTACCCTGTGTGTACTCGCTGCAGCCTAATTCAAATAGAAATGAGTAATAGCCATACTATTTTTATTCACTGTATTGAGAAACTTTACGAAATTATAAACAGTAGAGGACAAAATCAGAATTCTGGAAGTGCATTTTTATGTATTTGTGTCCTTAAGCTTAGATATCCCTTAAGCTAGCAGCAATACTACAAGCATGAAAAAAAAAAACCCCAAACATTTGGGGTCACTGAGAGAATATGTTCTGCATATTACAATTATATGCAGCAAAAGATTTATCCTCAGAGGATATACGAAAACAGAAAAAGAGGAATCCATTACACAAACACATGCTGCTGGCCAGTACATGCAGCAGAATACTTATTAGGAAAAAAATACATGCGTACTGGCAGTGCACAGTAACTTCAGTTCTACCCCATTTATCTCTGTGCTACTCTAATGCAAAAATTACAAAACATAAACATCCATATTCAAAGGGACCTAAGCCTGACTGCTGAGCAGAAAAGATGACAAACTTACTTCAGAAAGAAACTATGCAATTTACAAATTTTTTTTTGTTTTATTTAAATGAATAAACAACATCCCTCTGTAATAAATAAGGGCACAGTACCTTTGCCATTGAAAGATACGTATATTATACATTATGCTTTCTAGAAATGATTTATATTTTAGAAACTATAGATGATCGCATTTTCTGTTTCCCTGAATACGTGTTGATGAGATACAACAAAACCATATTAACCAAATAGGACATTACTGTTGTCATCAGAAAAACATTATAACTTACTCTTAAATAAAGCTGTTGTACTTCTACTTTGAATATTATTACATTCTGAACCTTAGTTTAGTCTGTAAATAACTTGGCATGGGCAATAACAATCATGAAGAGCTATCCCTTGTGTGACAAACACAGGGACACACAGCTGTGTTTCAGCAGTGATCATCAAGAGAGAAAGAACTACAGAAACCAGCTCTAGCAGCCTCTCTTAAAATATGTTCCTATGCACACTTGTTTGGATTGTATTTTGCATTTACAGTATGCTTTGCCCAGTTATTACTGAAGCAGTGACAACTTCTTATCCTCCCTTGCCTGATTCATCCATCACTATCTTTGATTAACATAATTCACCTAGTTGACCGTATTTGCAGTCACAAGAATAAAAACAAGAAGTGAACAAAAATACTTTAATATTGATACTGCCTTCCTTTTTTTTTTTTTTTTTTTTTTTCNAATTTATCTGGCGTATAATCATTTTAATGTGTTGGTCAAAAAGAAAAAAAGAATTATCTAATTTTATATTCAACACATGAATCTATCATGCTCACACATCTGGAATAATACTTCCCTGTAATGTCTTTCTGTCTTACCAACTTTCAATAACACTTTCAAGCACTTTTTATCACTTTCAGCAGGATTTCCAGAAGATTCCAGTTGCAGCATGCAGCTCAACTTCATGTAGTTCATACTTGAATGCATAGTATTTAACAAGAAATTAAATGTGAATTCTGGTGAATTACTTGGCATTCACAGAATAGTGTGTGTTAAGTTTCATTGCCCATTTTTAAATGTGCCTTTTTTAGTGTTTGCTTTGTATAGGACTAGAAGATCTCCTGAAACAGGCCAAGAGTAGATCACTGGATGCTGATATTTACAATCTGATTATTTGAACTACAGAACCAATGGCTGGCAGCCACTTTGCAGACCACCAAAGTGGTGTGCTTTGCCAACAGGTGAGGCAATTTATTAATAACACCCCCAAAAACACCCTAGGGATCAGAAATTCAGTCTTGTTTCTTGCAAGCTAGGTCTAATGCCATAACATACCAGCTGTGAAAACTCCCCTTGAAGGTCTGACAGCTTTTAATTCAACCTCCTTGCATGGTAAAGAGATATCCCTCTGAACCACAAGGAAAAAAAGGTTTTTCGTTAAATTCTTCAGGCAAAATAGGATCCTTGTAGCTATATTTTGAAGGATCAGTACAAAAAAACAACATTAAATTTGCTGTATTAATAAACTAGAAAAATATAAGCTGACTCTCCAACCAATTATTGATAATAGTACACATAGTAAAAATACAATGCTGGCCTTAATGGACTTAAACCTATTCCTGGTCTTTCTACAGAGAAGGACATTAAATCTGCATGGGACCTCACAGCTACTAAGTAGAACAGTAGAAATTAAAAGCATTTGGACATTAGTGGGTCACAGAAGGTTGAGAGGATACGACTGACCCAATTTCCATACCATTAAGAGGAGCAGTCTTCAGAATAAATAAAACACTCCAATGACATGCTTTTATAGCAATTTCCTTCATTTTCGTAATGTCAAACCTACCACAACACTGTCTTCAGTAGTACAAAGTAATTTTATACACTCAAACTGAACATTTGAACTTCACAGCCAAATGCTTCATGGCCCAGTGTCTTAATCTTGTCAAGTCGCACCTTCATATCACCATAACAAATCTCCTGTTAAGTCAGACTTGAAAGACATTATTAGAAAGTTTATTTGAAGTGCTTGGACACCAGCAAAATATTTATAACAGATAGCTTTGGTAGAGCAAATTCAATGGGCAAATCATTTAAAGAGGACATGCAACTTGAGTTAACTTCTATATTTATATCATAATACATTATTATTTAGAAGATATTAGTCAAAAAATGCAACAGAATAACACAGAAAAAGTCAAGTAATCTAGCCTGGTAACTATTTTAAAACTTCTTCTGAAAAATGCTGTTGAAGGCCGTCTAATATTTTTACCTCTTTCTTCTTTATACATGTTTACAAAGATTTCTTCTAGAGCATTTTGAAGAAAATATTATTTTTATAAAAATATCAAATACACAAACATACAATTATTAAATAGTGTTACTTGAAATTGAACCACTGTCATCAAAAAATTCAAGAAAAATTAGTATCTTCTCATTGCCATTCCCTTTTTGCATTTTACAGTCTGGTGGCTTTCTATACAGCAGAGGATGTGGTCTAAAGTGCCCAGGAACAGCATGATGTCAGCTTGCTCATGTTTCCCCACGGCAAGCAATGGCAAGAAAGACTAGATAAGACTGCTCTGGCCAGCCATATGTAACTATCAGTAGAAATCTATAGGTCTCCCTAGTATCACATGAATAATGCATTAGCTGCCTAACCATGCAAGATTTATCTTCAAAAATACAGGCTAGGTTGCAAACAGCACACTAATCAGTTCTGTCATACGGAACCCAAAGTAATGCAACACTAAATTTCTTCTGCTGTGCTAAAAACATTTGCTTAGTGCTTCTAGCTATGACTATCTCCTGTTTGAACTTTTTCATTGTGAAAAACTAGGATAGTACAATCATTCTTTTAACCTAAATAAAAATGTTTTTTTTTCAGATGGATTTGGGTGTTTAGTACTCTGACAAATAAACAACATTTGACAAGAAAGCAAAGTGCAAACAATTATGTTTCAGTCTAAATATGCAACCCATACCCATGACATATCTAATATGAGAACGTAAGAATGGCTAAATGGGATAAGACCAGTTCAGTGGAGGTAATGGCAGCCTAAACAAGCAAAACCTACATTTGTTGGTCTTAAACCCTTACACATTTCCCCATCACAACAATCACATTAGCCCAGTGTCCCCAATTCCCTAAGCTCCCTCCTGCACCAAATCCCCATTCTCGGCGGCACTACAGTGCTCCCAGTTTCCACCAATATGCTCTCCCACCTCTGCAAGGGCAAGCTTCAGAAGACAGCAGCTGTCCTGAAGCTACACACGTGTCTGTCACCCCATGATGAGATTCACATTTACTGACCATCCAACCATTGCCATATAGAGTGGGCAAAGGCCAGATTTCACCTGTCTGCCCACTGTGGAACCACCCACTTCTGTCTGCTTCACACCTCCCTCTGTTTTTCACAAAGTCAGCATAAAATTAACATCTCTGGGATCTCCACCGCTCTGCCAAATTTGATGAAATAAGCCAATGAGTTTGCAGGAAAAGGGTAATCAACAAAGTGGACACTTCACTGGTAGGTTGACCTGAAAACTCTAGGACACAATAAACAATGACAGAGACGACTCACATATGTGGAACTTGGCCTGATTAAGTTAATTTAAGCCAAACATACATATCTATTCAAAAAGGGGAACGAGGTAATAGTAGAGTACCTAGGAAAGCAGCAATCTAGAGAGGATCATGAACAATACTGGTTTCACACAAAGTCTCTCTGCAGGTCTGTAGCTTAGAAGGTCAACCTGACCTTTGAACCTATAAAGAAATGCCAGAAGACAGAGCAGGTAGGTGGTGTTACAGTATTAGTAAGATTCTTACTGGGATAGTATGTGCAGGACAGGTGTCCACACATCTTTTAGGCTGCTGCTGAAAACTGTAAAATTTTAGACAAGTGCTAGAAAAATGACTTTGGGCATTTTAAAGCAGTTGAGTCTGTTTATTGCAGTGAGAAAGTTAAGAGGTGACTTGAACAAGGATTACATGTAAGCTAGAGCAAAAAGGGGTTCTAACAGTAAACAGGTCTTTAATCTAGCAGAAAATGTCACAACAAAAGCAAAAGATTAGAAACTAAAGCTAGACAAATTAGGTGAGGGTAACTGCATTTTGAACAGTCTTTAACAATAAAGGTACATGGCACAAATTTTTAAAAACAAGAAAGGCTATTTGAGGGGAGGGGAGGAAGGGGGGAGTTGCATTAAAATGAACAGAATAAACTTGCAATCATCACTGTTAACCCCATAAATACTGAAATGTAGAGAAACACTTTTGATGTGCTGAAGTAATTTAGATAACAGGCCTAAATTGTTATTTGAGATACAATAATCAACCTGCTCCGCAATGCTATGATCTCTAAAAAAACCTTTTATAAACTAAGCTCAACCTCACACTTTCTTCTCCTCCACCTTGTTATTGATTCATGAAACCTTCTCATTTTCATCTAGAATCTGAAATCACACATATAATTCGAGTTTGGGTTTTGGATCATTTGGCATTTAATGCTCTGTGCCATTTTCCACTCCTTGGTTTGCTGAGGTGAGGTTGCTGGGCATTCAGCTATCTGCCCCTCTGAAACTAATCTACTGTTCTTTGTTTTCACAGTTCACGGGGCCCCCTGAGTCACCACTCACATTTGCCTAAGTTATGGCTCCTCATTAGGAGCAATGAGTCATAATTCTCCAGCTGCTCACCCAGGTTTCACACAGGGACTTGGGCCGGCTGTGGTTACAGAAGGCTTCAGCACTGTAAGGTAAGTCATGCAGGGCACTTG
This sequence comes from Pandion haliaetus, assembly GCA_013401275.1. Lineage (NCBI taxonomy): Eukaryota > Metazoa > Chordata > Aves > Accipitriformes > Pandionidae > Pandion > Pandion haliaetus. The sequence goes on from VYZV01042245.1 coordinate 36,107, forward strand.
ATTCACCTCTTTTAGCACCAGCTTACTGTCCACAGCCAGGGACAGCAACACCCAGCTTGAACGAAGCAGCAGTTTCCTCATGCAATGTTCAGCTTCAAAAACAACGGCTTACTCGGATTCAAATACGAAAAGTAATGTGCCAATAAACTACAGACCAGCTTGAACAAGCGAAACACATTTCCAGTTGCTGGCTTGAGATTCAGCATGTTACACATATATAAAACAGGACTCATTCAGGACAGGTCAATGATGTAGGGCAACATCCCATGTCGAAGTGAACCCTGTTAGAACCAGTTGAAATAATCATTAATGCAGAAGAAAAGCCAAAAATCACAGAAGCCATCTCAAATACAATTAAAAGAATTAACGGAAAAAATCACAAAGGCAATCTGACAAAATATGGATATGAATTCCCTTAAAGGAAGCATGGCATCACCATGGACATTGCAAATTCTGACAAATAAGAAGCTGCTGAGAATAGAGAAGAGAAATCGGGCTGCTTCAAATGCAGGATATCCATCACCACTAATTTTTTTTTTTTTCTTTCTCCGAGGATATTATGGATCTAAATTGCTCTTGATCACAAACAGAAACAAGACCTGCATATTCTTTGGGAACAACAATATCCACTCATTCTAATGTACTCTGAACATATGTGAAGATGACACGCAACTGCGCTCCCCGAAGAAGACATGATGTAACAAATGTTGGGAATGAGCCAACATTGCAGATTCCAGGTCCTTTTAGGGTTGTCTTCTACTTACATCCAAAGAAAGCACCGACAGAAGACACTAGCGGTACAAATGTATATGTTGTACCAAGGAACCAGTCTGAAGCAAATTATTAGTTTCTTTATGCAAGACCTATTAGACTAACTTGGAGCAACCAATTAAATTATTCTCATTGAGAAAGGGAGCAGAGCAAGCAGTGCAGAATGGGAAACCAGAATCAGCGCGGTGCAGAATAACATGGGAGTAATGGGGAACCAGCAGCATCCCAATAGAGAATAGTGCCATAGCTGATCCAGTCAGGGAAGTCTCCCATCCCTTTTGGGTTACCCAGAAACCCAAATATTTGGCTAAGCATTTCACTTGTTTTTATGTAAGCACACACACACTTTACAGGGACAAATGCAGCCTTTATAGGAAATAATCCTCTCCCATGCCCAGTTCAGTCTGAGCTCCCGTAATGGTACATGTTTCTGCTGTTATTAGGGGCAGCCGTTTGCCACTAAGGACTCCCCATTCGTAGGCTAAGATTGGTAAGAAATGATGGCTTTCTCATGTGTATGATGATGCTGGGCTGGCCTGGACTATCCTGGATTGGTTCTAGAGATAAGAAACCATAATTTCCTAGTCCATTAGACTGGCATTTCTCACAAGCACTACTTTCACTTTAAAGAGAGAATAATAGTGGAATATCTGAATCATTACAAAATTATGCCAGAAAAGAAGAGTGGGGGAGGGATGGAGGGAGGGAGAAAGACAAAGAGGCAGAAAGAAAAAGACACTCAAGATCTATAAATATATTATAATGGCATTCATAGTGATGTGTTCGAAAAAAACCTGTATTTAGTACAGGCATCTAATGAAACTGCAGGTTGTAACTTCTGTTTACTTTCCGTCACCAGACAGAATCTGCTGTATCTCAAGTTGAAAAGTTCATAAACTAAACATTATTTTAAAAGTTCAAGAACACACATCATTATATAATGCCAGTACTTAGTTTCCAGAATACACTGAAAGTTTGCCTCTTGAGATTCCTAAAAAGGCAGAAATATTTTTAAAAGCATAGATTGAGTATTTTGTATCATTACTAACAATAGCATTCTTTAGTTCTTTATAAATGGCCCTTTACTTTTATTTACCTCACATCAAAACACTAATGGAAATCACTTCTAAATTACTTATATCTAGTTCAAAGTATTAAGACTAAGAAATTTCCTAAGAGAGGACATATTTTCTAATTAATCCTTTTTTTTTTTTTTTAGCTAAATTAGATGTTCATTAGAGAGTTTAAAGAAATGTTGGGATGTACTTTAGATGAATTTTAAAAACAATAACAAGAGCTTCTGAATATAAGCAAAGAACTCCTGTACATGTGTCAAGATTTTTTCAACTTTACCAATGTGATTAACAGTTTCATTTTTAAAGTGGCCATGTACACATACAACCCCATAACTTATGAGGTCCTGCATGCGCCATCAGCAACAGGAAAAAGAACTCAGGAAACATTACAGAACTAAACAGCAAGAACTGTTCCCAGCTATTAGACAAAGAAAAAAGAAGGGCTATGCCAAAGTGAGTGTTTCCACAGAGCTATATTCCTGTGTTCTGAAACTGTATGTTCAGCAGCATCAGAGCAAAGTAATGAACTATGCCAAGGTTAAATCGCAAGGTTTTGAAAATAGCCCTTGTCCTTTCCTGACTCACATACTTGAAGGCGCGCATCAGGACTGATTTCCTGTCAATTTGGCTTTACAAACCAGCCTGAAGAATGTAGGACACGTGTAATGGGATCACGACTGCTTATTAATCAAGCACACTCTTACATTCGGCAATGCTAAGTGCAAACATGTGGCAGCATGTGGTATATGTCATATCAAAACCAGAGGTCTAACTATGGCACATGTGCTTCTGTGGATTACTGCAGGAGAAATTTGGTGAAAACTGCAAAATTGCACAAAATGTATGGTAGGGTGAGCAACCGATGTAAGCAACAGCAAAACTAGATGGCTGTTTTATAATAATGACCAAATATTGTCACATTTCATTGCTAATGCGTTATTGAAATATTACTTGGATAAAAAGATATAAAAGATGCACTGTTAATGTGGTACTTAAGAAATTCCCTCACGCTTTAACCTTACAGATGGACTAATATTCTCATTTAGTAAATAATAAAGATATTTGACAAATAGGAAAATCAAATTAAAGTCTAAGATCTAGAGTGGTCTGCTCATACAAAGAAATAATTTCTAGAAGTAGATAGAAAGCCCTGTTTCAGCAGCATTTATTCTTCAAAACTTTAGCACCCAAGATTTTGCATGTCACGTTGATTAAGAGGACTACCATCCCACCCTGACCCTTCTTCTCTCTAAAGCTCACACAAACCCTCAACAAGAAAAAGAAAAAAAACCTCTCAAATCAGAAGTTAAGATTTTTCTCACCGAGAGTTAAGGCACTCTGTAAAAAACATTTTCAGATTCCTGAATTTTTATAATGTCAGACACTTGTTAATTTTCCTGTTGTATTATTAAGCATTCTTTCATCCAGAAACAACAGTCATGTTTTCATTCTGACAAGGAATTCTCCCTAACATTTCTTGATGAAGAGGTTTTCAAAAGAACGACACTGTAGACAAAAGCAGTCAATCTGTCAGTGCAGACTTTTTGCAACGATATGCTATTTTTAACAAAAGTTTCTTTGGAACAGACTTCTCAAGTTCAGGATAGGACTTCTTGTGAAAATTTCAATTTAAAAAAACCCAAAATACTCATCACGAAACAGGTATTCAAGGAACAGAAAGATACCCATGCAGGATGTAGATAGCCAGGCTGAGATCCAACTTCTGGTGGATTTGGACTACTGACTCGGAGGAAAAGATACGAACCTGCTAGCCTGCTGGGTAGGACACTCATCTAGAGTGTAGAAGATGTTTCAACTGCCTGCTGCAGTGAGTGCTGAACAGTTCACACAGATGGGAAAACTTTGCAGAGAAACGTTAAGAGGAGAAAATTTCTGGGCAAGAACAGTCCAGTATTTAGGACGTCTGCTTCCTACAACGCAGAACAGCAAGGACTCGTGCTGCAGCGAAGGATCAGATCACCAGGACTGTTCATCAAAGCCTGTCTCTCATTCCTGAACATCTTTTTTTTCCCTTGTTAGAAACAACACTGGAAAAGATTTTAAGTTTATTCCAGTGTAGAAAGGTTGTTTTACATCTGCTCTACTGGAGGGCCCCAATATAGGTGTATCTCCTTGAGCTGTGTGATGGCACTGTGGAATGCAATTTTCTGCAGAGAAACAGAATATCACAAAAAAACCAAAGAGTATTGCAGATAGAAACTATCATATTTTTAGCCTTACTCTAAACAGAGACCAGGAATTTCAAATTGTGCACAAAAGTCCACCTCATATTAGGACAGCTTTAATTTATCCACTATGGACAGTGCCCAGACTTATACCTAGAAGTTAGCTATGTAGGTCAGCTTGCAACAGATACTCTCATTCCACTTAATCCACCTGAAGATGACAGCAGCATACGGAAACTTCTGCCTAGCTAGGGCAAAAAAGGTTTGCATGGCATGCACCGAACAGCCCTGCACCACAGGCCTTGCTGGGGCTTCACAGAGCCTACCTCTACAGAAATAACAGGCTGAATCTGTAAAACCCAAGCAAATCTTCTCAAGTATCATTGAGAAAACTTAAAAGTTTATAATTGCTAACAAATACATTACTGTAACCATAAAAACGCCTCAAACCTTTAACCTATAGTATCCCTTTGCTGTACCTGCCCAGTCTCAAGTTTAGTGTCCTGCGTTGCTTCAGCGGGCACAGATTCCTGCAAGTCCTCAGGTTTAAGGCCTTGAATTTCTTCCACAGGAATTGTTTCCGGCTCATCCTCGGGTCTAAGACTTAGACTGTCCTCTGCAAAGTATGAAATACTTGATTCCTGCAGACTGCCAGGCATTGGGCCCCGTGTCTCATCTCCAAGAGCTGATTCCATCGCTCGCCCTGGTGCGGAGAAAGGAAGAGTGCTCCTTGCAGAAGCAACTTGGTAATGATAGCATCAGCGCCGTCAGGGAAAGATTACAGACACCTGAACCCTGCTCCCAGCAAGTAAATAAAACAAGAAACACATCTGTTTAAAAATAGTCATATTTTAAAATACCCACTCTAAACAATCTTTTACTCCGCTCATGAGCTGTATCTATTAAAGATTAGATTTCATTTTACTTGAAAGAATTATTTACAAAGTGACTTATGGGTAAAAAATAGCACAGTGGGTCCTAAGAGAAGAAAGCTCTAGGCATTGCAGTGGCGAGATAGAGCCAAAACTGATGCAGCTTCAGCTCACTGATACCTGTATGCTCCAAGGAGTTTTTTTAAAGCTCCCAGTAACCAGCCCTGGAGTTCAAAGTAACCCCAAAATGGGACAGGAACAGAACTGGGAACAAACTTTTTCCAATGTGCAAGTATCCACAAGAGCACCGAAAGCAGACAGGAAGGAAAGTAGACCTCAGACTAGATGCAAGGAAGAAATTTTTTATGATGAGGGTGGTGAAACACTGGAACAGGTTGTCCAGAGAGGTGGTAGATGCGCCATCCCTGGAAACATTCAAGGTCAGGTTGGACGGGGCTCTGAGCAACGTGATGTAGTTGAAGATGTCCCTGCTCATTGCAGGCAGGTTGGTCCCTTCCAACCCAAACTATTCTATGATTCTATGAAACACTTTATACCAAACTCTGTCCAGTGTGATGGGACACGCAACAGCGTTGGAGCTCTCAGGCTCAAACTTGAGTAACATGAAGGAGAGTTACCCAGCTGGTGTTCAATTTAGTGTTACATCAAACACAAGATGCTACAGCAGCAATCTGCTAATTAGATTTATCCAGTTTAAGTAGAAGATGATGCAAGCTTCTTCTAAGGGGATTACCTATTGAAAGTATGTGACCAAATACGTAATATTAGAAATAATAATGAGTTCTCATTATGAAAGTATTATGGCAACTTAATAGAGTCAGTACTATCAGTTATTAGTAATATTGCTAATAGTGCTCAAATATTTTCCTGTAGGATTAATCAGAAGAGGAAGTATCTGGTAGCTTATTAAACAATGCATATAGAGTAACAGATAATAAAATAGAATATTGTAAATTTTTTTATTGCTTAACATGCAAATGAAACAACAAGCTAACATGGGTTAAATTTTACTCAGTCAGTGGTTGTTTCTTCAGGACAACATGCACGCGTCTCATTGCCTTTTACAAATTGTCCAGACATTTAAATATCTCAGAATCTATATCAAAAATATGAAAAACATGGGATAATTCTTTTTTTTTTTTTTTGTATCTGCAAGGACCAAGAAAAAATGCCACCTGGTCTCACAAATAGTAATGGCATTAAAACATACTTTTATTCATCCCATATCTAGAAACAGATACTTATTATGTTAACTTTTGACATTATCAAAATACTTAAAACTCCTCATCCTTTTTTTATTTTATTCCTGTTCATATCCAATTTTGCTTACTTCGAAACAACCACGTACAATTTAGAAAACAAGGCACATATTTCTGCATAATGTATTAGATATAATACATGTTGATCTTAGCAAAGAGAACATTTTATTTCCTTATAGAGTTTGGTTTCCTTTAGCCTTAAGTAAAAACAAACCTATAAATTTAAAAGCATCATGACTAGAGCCAGTCTGTGCATCTAAAACCCCTACAAAAGTAAGAACAAAAATGAAATATGTTTCACTTCAACAATTGCCTTTACAAAGTAGTGGTAGCCTTTAGCAGTCTACCATGACAGCCAGCATCTTTAGACAGGAGTGGAAAATCCAGATTATCCCACAGGTTGAATAAAACAAAAGAATTGGCATAAGCTTTACGTAAGGAACAGAAAAAACATTCCTCCAGAATTAAAGATACACTAAGTTTATTTATAGGTGAAAAAACACTAAATGTCATTAATTTGATAAATATTCTGTGAATATTTGTATGTTGTCAACTAAAGAAACAGATGGACAACACAATGTGGTATGGCAGCAGCAAGAGGAACACCTGGAGCACAGCAACTGTGGGCCAACATGTAAAGCTTCATGTAGAGCTGCTGGAGAGCGCTGCCAGATAAAACAGAAATTTTCCCAATACTTTTGAAGAAATATACATTTATTCATTAATAAAAAATAATTTTTAGTGCATAGAAGTTTATATTTTCTTCAGTCAATGAAGGACACTTCAACTACTGTTCTTAACATAGTAGCTAGATTTTAAGTCACAGGATAAAAATCAAATACCAATGGCCTAAAAGATTATAAAATTAAATAGGCCTCAAAAAGAAAGATTAACAGTGGAACGTAATAGTTTACAAACCTCTGCCTCTACATCCCCTCCGGTTAACAGGGCAGCTGCTCATAGCCCACGCAGAATGACACCCGTCATTGTGTGGCATTGTCTGCCTGTGCTTCAAGGGGGTAAGAGCCTTTCCTCCCAGATACAGCAATGCTCATTTGCGGCTATTAAGTCTACATTTCATCAAGATCATGGAAATTCACGCTCACAAATACAATAGCTTGCAGCCTTTGCAATACCATCCTAAACTTTTGTACTAGGGCACTATTTCAGAATCTCCAATATGAATAATTCAAACATGTGGAAAAAAGATATAAACTCATTTGTGAGGGCAGTGAGTTGTGTCTTTGAGGCATTTTTTTCCTCCTCAAAATAATCTATTACTTACAGTCCAGATGACAGCTCCAAGAGGGAAAAAATGGCTGTAACAAATCGTGCCTCTCTAATCCTTAAATTTCTGGGCAGATAAGGATACTAAATACTGAATGCTCCTGTCATCTGTTCAAGCACTTCATATTTTTCCCTCCCTCCCTGATCATTTAACACAATTAGCAGGGTCACACACAGAAGAGCCCCCCCGCTCCCTGCTCACACAGTAGACACCACAGCCTGATGCACGTGCCTTGCACAAATGCTGATAGAGGCTACGAAGAAAACACTGTTTGCTTTTCAAGCTGAAGAAAACAAAATGCAGCATACATTTTCTTTGCTTGGACACCCATCCACAACTTGCGCTTCACAGAGCTGACCCCAGGCTTGTAGGACACCAAAGAAACAGCACGAGAGGCTGCACTTCCCCCATGTTTGTGATTCCCACCCCAAATTAACCTTCTCTTTGCCCATTCATGTCACTGCTCAAGGAGAAGGCCCTCGCCAGTCCCTGGGGAAACAAGGGCCCAAGTGGGACACAAGGAGCTGCTCAGGGGTCCCACTCCTGGCATGCACCCTGTCCCCACTCCCTGCCCACTCATGGCTGCTCCTTCCCACTTTTCTTCGCACAGGCTGGGTGGGGGGGTTGCCCTCCCGGCTGTGGAAACTCACCCCACAGCCTGTGTGTCATGAAACCCATCCTGGTACTGAAGCACTTGTCTCAGCACCTTGCCAAATTTTAATTGTGTTCTGACTCCCTCTCATTCCTCTCGCAATTTTCCTTGCTCCCAAACGTATGGGTGGTGCCTGTTGCCTCAACCAAAGCTGCTTCAATATCAAAGGATATTTAATTCACATTTTAATCATCTGGGTAATAATACACTTCTTTGTCTTTTTTTTTTTTTTAAAGGACACACAAGATATTTGGAACAAAAAGTGTTATATAAACACAGCCTGAAAGACTTTTCGTATCTGAAAAAAACACAAAGACAAATCCCAATACAAGAAATATTACTATATAATCACACAACTTGTAAGTAAAAATAAAAGGAAATAAAAGGTCCAAGAAGATGTACTTTCCAAAAAATTCTGAAAACAACCTATTCTAATTCACATCAGTCCTTTAGAGAACAGTGAAAGCGTATGTCCGACACATTCTAGAAAGATTCTCTTTTACTGCCTGTAGCATACAGAGGATTTTACTAATCACAGTTAAAAAATAAATTTCTATGGAAATTTAAAAACAGTTAAGGTTTGATAAAAACTGCTCTTTCAAACATACATTATAAACATACCTACAGTTATTTATTCTTACAAGGTTTATTTGGTAATTAAACCTTTTACTATAAAGCTGGTAATATTTGGGACAACTTTCTGATAAAGTTTTCCTGGTTTACTCAGGAGAAATTTTACTAGAATTTATGCACAGACCAACACTATATCTTAAGCTGTGAAAAACAGTAACGGTTTGGACAGAATAATAAAAAAGAAAAAAGGTGACTATTTTGGCATTTTTCTCAGCATAGACGTTAAGAACCCCAGGCAGCAATGGAGACTGGCTGCAGAGGAAATATCCAAGATTGTCTGTGGACTTCAGGTACCTAAAAATCCATTAATTACAGGTAATTATGTCCATACAGTTTGCCTGTTGGTCACTTACTCATTTATATTTCTGTCTCTTGAACCAAGATGTGATAAAACACCATCTACTAGTTTGGATTGCATGTAGGTATGCTCTCCAACCTAAACTGGAGGTCAAAATCTAAAGTTATAGGATGTTAAAGATATATTTCTTAAATTGGATTTTCTGCGCCTAGTCTTGTACTTGCAATAAACAGAGAGTCCCTGGAATGCATACAACGTTGAACAGAGCAGATGTCGTTTACATGAGCCAAAAAAAAAAAAAAAAAAAAAAAAAAAAANCCTCACTGCGACTCAGGGAACATTGCCCTCCAGAAACTGTGGGGCAAGTTCACATATCAGGTACCCACCAGTCTGTCCAGAACTTTCAGGACAAGAGAACTATTTTTATGTTCTCTGGAGAAAAAGAAAATAAAACATGTATACACACAAACACTATGGATAACTTAAAAAAAACCAAAGCTCTTCACTTCAGCTTGCACACGCACCTCATTGAGTTACCTTCTTACAGCAGAAAAAATAAAAAATTACAACGAGGGAGTTTGGCTTGAGGACGGCCCATACGTTTTACCACAGTCCAAGTCTTCATCCTTGGTATGTTATCATAACAACTTGACTACCTCAAAAGTTATTACACCCAGAAGATAGACAAATGCTGCAAATTCTAACGCTGACCGTGAAGGATGTTACAGCAAACACCAACTTTTGCTCCAGACAGGGGGACTTCCAAGTTCATGTGGAGGCAGGCTGCCCAGACCCAGGAAAATAGGCTGCTCCTAAGCCTGGCCGAGTACCACTGTCGTTAAAGTGAGAGGTTTGAAGCTTGACTATGGTAAAGTGTTTTCCAGTGAACTATCCACTGGTATTGCTTCCCATTTTTTTCTTGTTGTTTCTACAATAGGCACACTCCATTACAATTAATATTGGGAATGATTGTTTGCCAATGCGCACATTACCTTCAGTTTGTCCTCACTTTGAGAATTTTTTATACTGCAAAAATAGACTATATGGACCCTTCATTACCTCTTTTTGGTTTGGGCTTTTTGGAGGTGAAGGAAGCAGGGGAGAAAAGAAACACTATTCCAAGACAAAGTAGAAAGGAATAGTCAGTGAAATAAGAAGAAAATCAATCTAGTCCTCAGAATTTAAAAAGCAGCTCACTAGCTATGCTCTGCATTAAAATTTTTGTCTAAATGAGAATCATAAAACTACAGGGGAGCAAGGCTGAGGTTTTCCATTTGTTTTATTATTCTATATCACTTTATGGACTACCATTACATAAAATAAGAGCTTTAAAATAGTTTTCAAACGAATCTATTGTGAATCAGGTGGCTGTCACCAATTTCCAAGCTTTATACTGAAAAAGAGAGAAAAATGTCACTTCTCAGAAAAGCATCAAGGTTGATATTAATGACAATGAATGGTATGACTAACAGAATTAAACTGCAGCCTTTTAAAAATCTTGATCCAATGCTGCCTGAGGTCTGAGTTCCAAGACATCACTTTTTGGATTCTGTAAAGGAGTCCTTGTATTGTATTTTCATTTGCTAGAAAATTACACCTAAGATTGTTACATGCAGACCACAGTATTATCAATAAAGTAAAGCTCACCATGCACCATCTGAACAATAGGCTTTTTCACTGTAATGTTTCTTGGGAATTACAGTATTAGATTAATGAGATGTGCAAATGTTTTATCAACTCAATCTCCAGAGCTATGAGTCACTCCTAAATGCAGAACAGCAATAAAATTAAAAACAGCTTATATGCTGCTGTATTCTACACCCCATAGGTATAGAGCATATGATTTCAATAGAGTATAACAGATGCAAAAAGGTTCCATAGAAATAAGAACACTGCACAGGCACAGAAAACACTGTAGCAATGTGTGCTGAATCTGTGCTCAATAGCTAAAGAGGTGCTAATAATGCTAAACAGCTGCAGAAACATCAACTGAGAAGAGAGTCTGACCATCAGATACAGGAATGAGCAAAAGAGACTATTCACAGCAACCAACCACAGGCAGCTAAATGAGAAAGCTGTTCGCTGATGTTCCCCCCCTGTACTCACTGGGACTACAATTACCCTCTTCTGGAGAGCAATTCAGAGCGGAAGACTAATTTAGGCAATACAAATCAACTTCTGGAAGAGCTGGTCTGTGTCCATAATCATCAAGCATGCAGAGGAATGCTGCTAGCTTGGGTGAGAGCTCAAATAGAACTTTCTGCCTTGGCTGACGCCAAGAGCATCCACTGGAGGCGTACAAAATGTGCTAAGCAACAGTGAGGGTTGACTTTGTACCAGGTTCTCCTTTTCTTCTAGAAAAGCAAGACAAAAGCAAGAAAAAAAAAGTTCTAAAATAGAATAGTACAAATTGTACTCTATCTTCTCATGAAAAAACAGACAAGTTTGCAAAGTGGATAGTAATTAATAGATACTCTCTTAGATGGTAAGGATGTACCATATAAGGAAGAAGCAACATTTATCCAAATGCCTCAGTCACCCTCATTTATGGTGCCTAGAGACCTAACAAACAACAGACTTCTGGCAGTCAGATAAATCACTTCTATTCAGAAATCCCTAGTATACTCTATACAGCAAATGGGCTATATAAAGTGTTTGTAGGCACAGTAGGAAAATTTCTCTTTGTTCACCCTGGTATTCTGGGTTTTCTGCTTACATAGGCTGGGAATTGTTCTCTGCACTGATGTATTAACTTCATTTCCATTTCCGTCTGTTTCCAGACCTATCTCACACTAAGCACCTGCTTACTTCACAATTTCCAATACGTCTTTTGTCAAAACACTCTTTCAAAACAGGATTTGTTCTCTCCTTTTAGTAGCTGGGGACACCCATGCCAAGACAGGTGTGAACCTGTGGGAGGAATGTCCTGCAGCCCCAGGAGGAGAATGGTCCAGCCATTGCCCAAACTCAGAACCTTCTCGGAACACACAGCAGGTTGGATCTCCTTGCAAACTCATTTCCTTCCAGCGACACTACAACATAGGGGTGAGGAAAAAGGCAACGGTGTCCACACACAACTCTGCTTGCCACGGCACAGGTAGGATGTGCTCCAAACCCAGGAGCTTCCCACAGTTTGGGCAAAACCAGAGGGACTAAGGTGTCCCAGCTGGATGGTTTTTGGCACGATAGGGACTTCAACCACACTCTTGAGCTCTGGGGTGTACTGTATATAGTATAAATCCAAGTGACTACTCCTATAGTCCTCTATGGCTGAGGAGCAGCATGCAGCACTAGATCTGAAGCAGCGTGCTAGCAATGCACAGGCCACCTGGGGCCGGAGAGGAGACCTGCCAGGACACGGCACCCAGAACCTTCCCCTTACAGCAGGCTGAGCAGCCTGTGCAGCCTCACTGCCCCAGCAAACCAGCGTGAACACAGAGTCTGGTAACTGTCAGCAATGGTAAATTAATCTTCAGCAGCTTGCCCGCTTGTCTGAAAGGTGTCTCCTTGCCCCAGTGGCAGGCAAACACTCTCACCAGCCAAGTGCAAAACAACAAGAAGCACTTTCCCAAGTTGGCAGAGATGGGCTTATACACCTTTCAGATTTTCATAGTGTTCTGGTTTGGCGATGACTTACGTAATAAAGCCGATGATGTATTTTGAGACAGATCCTGTCTTACTGGAAACATAAGGGCTATTGTATTTCCAAGTCTTGAGTGACCATTAAATACCACTTTCACAGAAAAATTTAATGATGCATACACAGTTAAACAGACTTGAAAGGAAGGTCCATTAGTACAAATAAGACCAAGTTAAGGTCCTGTTCCATAGCTGGCAGAACCACGTTGGTGAGACCTTCCAAAAAGCCTTATAAAGAGCTAGTAGAGAAAAATCCCTGAGTGATACTCAGAGTAAGCAGAGGTAAATGTTTGCCAGATTAACTGCAAGTTGCAGCTGCTTGACTACAAGTATGTGTTCTGAAAAAACATGAATAATACCAGTCTTATAAATACAGTGAACTTTTCTAACATGAAAAATAAAATCTTATGTGTGTTGCCAAGAAAGTCTGCCTAGAAACTAAGTTTTGTATAAGCTAGGAATAGGATTTCCCCCAAGTCCAATGTCTACCAAACAGTCAGGCAGTAAGAGGAAGGTATTCAGTGTCTAAATGAAGAACTCTCCTTTTCTGATGCGTAAATTGATCCAGAATTTTAAGCTGACTGACCACAGATTTCCCAACGATGGAAAATTAAAACTACCTTGGAAACAGCAGAGTTAATTTCATCTGGCCAAGGTCTGTCTCTTCTTGCAAATGGCCTGCAGAACCAACAGAACTGGCAAGCCTAAACAGGTTAGTATTTTACAACACGTAAATTAGAAAAACAGAGCAGATCAATGCCACTTTCTGAACAACAGGCTTCAGTCTTTAGTCAGGAGCACAGTACAAGCAGATCCAGTTCAAGCAACCCCAAGGGAACTATCACAGAGGACTGACTCCCTTCCCAATTGGGCCTGGGGGGGGGGAGGGGGAAGCTGTGCACTTTCCTTCTGCAGAGGTTATAATAGTGCAAAGGAAGTAAAGATCTGCCAAAATTGTAATACCTCAGACCCTACCTGTTCCCATGGATGAACTTTTCCTCTTTTATTTAATGAAGCAAATATTGCAGCAGTGGGTTTCATTATTATTTCATCTCTCTGTTTCCCCTGATGATTAGTAACTCTTAGCTAAGTGTAAGTCACCCACAAGTGCTTCCCCACATCAACAATGAAACATCCATAGCTATAATTACAAGCAGGAGATGAAATACCAAAAGATCCAGATTTTTCAGTGGGTTTGGGCTCCATTTACCATTTCCGGAAGTATGAACTAATAGGATGTTCTCCAAAGCATATACAGTTGATGCATGCTGGAAATAAGCCCTAGATTTAGCTGACTCTGCTTTGCAAGAAAGCTTAGGGTGTAGGATAACAAAAAGTGCCTGATATCACAGGAGACGAAAGGATTTTCTGAGTATTGTGTAAGGATTTAGCTCTGGACTGACGTGATGAATCTTGCCAAAGTAGAAAGCCAATTTCTGATAGAAAGAAGAATACCAGATTAAATGCCAAATTCTGAAGTTGTGCTAAACTGAATTTCACCACATTGACTTTCAGGCATGTAATGGGGACCAAATTAAGTAAGTTCTGAGTTGCACTCTGCATAGCAAAAATTTGCAGAAAGGATAAAATGTGATACTACTGTGTACTTCAGACTGCCAGAAGTTTGGTTACTGCAGATAGATAGATACAGATAGATATATAGATACATATAAAGTATGTATAAATTATATATATTATTTTTATATATATAAAAATATATATCAATAGCAAAAAATACCTTTCTGCTTAAAATGTTCTTGATCAAACTGGAAGTATTTAAGATTTCTAGAACTACCAACACTTGTAAGTACACAGTCCTGACAGATTCAGAGGAAGTCTCCAGGTTCTAGAGAGAGAACTGTTAAGTGCAAATGTAACCACAGAGTTTTATTGTCACAAAATTTCAAATCTTCTTTGGTCTGAGATGAATGCTATTAATTTTTCATAATTCTTTTGGAATGAATAAGTGTTTACATTAAAACTCTTTCTCTTGGTATCATGAAGTAATTATTTATTACACCAGTCTTCAAAAAGCATGGAAGAAGACAGGTAGAAATAGGCAGGGCGTATGTAAACTATCCCAGTGTGATTAGAACATGTATTCATTGGTCTGAGATGATGACAGTATACAAATACTTGAAGAAAGTTAACTGATTGCAGAAAAAAGGGACAGGCATCCTCTGAAACAGTGATCTAAAACCTAAGTTGCAGACAACAAGGGAATTATTTCTATCTTTTCTAAAATTACTACTTCCTTCTAGAAAACTCTGCCAAGTTCCAAGAGGAAAAAAAAAAAAAAGTGGCCTGATAAGGATATATGAGATAACTATTGAGTAATACAACTCCATTCTTTTTAGAAATGGAGTTTAGACTTTGATGAAGTAAAGCATAGCTAATAAATCGTTAGACTGACCTGCAGTGTTTGTGAGCACTCTGCATTCATTCACCTGCTCAGATGACAAGTCCCTCTCAGTGTCTTGGATCTCTTGGTCAGAACCACATCCACGAAGTCCACAAAACAACCACACATCATGACTATGAGTCCATCAGTTAGCACAGGACATATATACCAAGCATACTTACAGAAACCTTAGATGTAAATTTTAAAAAATACTCCTTTCATCATTCAAGATCAGTCAACCAACAACACTTTAGTAAGTTATTGTAAATTAGGGAAAATCTCTCATCAGAGGCTTATAATAAATGTGACTGTGGCTCATAAACAGTTAATGGATATTATTTTGCATAAAGGAAACTGCGTTTAGGAGATACGATACAGGCAGTGTACAGAATATGCTTTGCTTCTCAATCCTTTGTTACATTTTTAAGTTGTGGCTTAGATTATTCATTTTCAAGTGTGCCACCAGAGATCCTAGCTGTGAGTGGGAATAAAAGAATCCAGGCCCATTGGAAGAAAGATGACATTTCTTGGATTTTTTTCAAGACAGAGTAACTTACATAATCTGTTCATGGGGTTTCTGTGGGATTTATGATAGTTGTGTCTATTTGACAAGCTATTCAGGCAGATACATAGAACTATACAGTTGAGCAAAGAGATGAAGAAACACAAAAGAGTCTACTGGGTTGAGATAAGACTCTTGAGCAGGACTAGAAAAAGGAAAGCCACTGTCCTATTGAGGAAAAAATAAAATTTAAAAAATCTTACTTTGGACTCCTGTAAATTCGTCTTCTTCACAGGTAGCCTCCTAACAGCACCTGCTGGTTCATGCAGAATTTCAAGAGTTTGTTGACCTGGACCCAAGGGTAATACTTTTCATTACAAGTTACAGTTTAGTGCACATGGGATGCAGGCCCTCATGAACCCCAAGCTTTGACACGGACCTGCAATCACACGTTTTCTGGATGTGTGGAGGTCCTCTGCAGTTTCCATGCACTAGCACTGCTCCCTCGCCTGCATCCAAGCCCAAGAGATTTAGAATTAGTCACTCAGGTTTAAGAAAGAGCATGTTTTAATACAGCGTTAATAAAACATCTAGCTAGTCAAACTATGGATTTTAGGAAACAGATGCAGAGAGAGGTATCAGAGCATCATAAAATGGGTATTAGCAGATTTGCCTCAGAGTAGAGGAAGAGAGAAGTCCTCCTCATGCCCACCGTCTATCACAAGGACACTCTAGCAGAGTGACTGGCTTCAACTGCCATAGCTAGCCAGGGCTGCACTGCTGAGAAAATGGCAAAGCATGCACTTTAAAAATTAAATACAGATATAAGCGTTGGTTCACATAAGAACTGCATATTGCTAATGTGTATAGGTGTTCTTGAAGTTCAAACACTACCTGTGGGAGGGAATCCCAAAATTTTCTGCAAGTCTGCTGACAGAGCATTATAACCTTCAAGCAGTTTCTCTCTCCAAAACCTTCAGCAATATTTTACCTAACAATGCAAATTCAAGTTATTTTAAATTGCATGCAGTCTTTCTAAAATAAATAAATATCACATGTAGGCTGAACACTGTGCAAAAAAAAATAAGTACTGGTCTAAATAGTTCTTCTTTATGAGCCATTTATCAAATAAGATTAGAAAAAACTTAAGCCTTCCAGGGTTAAGTAGTTTCCATTAAAAAAAAAGCATACAACACACTGCCAATTCTTCTAGACTATCTCCAATGAATCACTGCTTCTTAGGCCTCAAACTGATGCTGTCTCTCTTCCACTTGGCTGTGTCATCTCATTCGGAGGCTTTATCTCAACACCACACTTTATCACAACACTTATTTATTATGTAAGGTGTTGACTCATTTTCTACATTCAGATTTCAAAGTATAGTAACAGCATAGTTGGTCAAATCTAATGTGCTTTCATTTCTTTGTCATGTCTGTAACAGCATTTTAAATACTGTTCACTTTTCTCAGATAATAACAGGAATGTGAAGATTTTGCAAATTTTACCCTCCGATATCTTCAAATTGCTGATGGAATTTGAGCAAACATTATTTCTCCTAACCATGGGAAATTTTCTTTTAACATATTATTTTAGCATGTTATTTAACAATACAAGCAGCTTAGGAAAGCATCTTATTTCCATTTCAGTATAAATGGCAGATGATGGATAAATTGTAGCTAATGTTGGAAAGAGATGTGTAAAACCAACCGACTTCTGATTATACTCTATTACTAACTCTGGCAATTTCCTCAGCAGTTATTTCAAGGACAAGGCTGAAATGAACTTTAATCTTTTCTTATTATAAGCAAACATTTCCTTGACACATTACTGTTTTCAAAAGAATTTTTAAAGAGTAAGTAAGGTTAAAGATGGACAAAAAATGATTTCTTTTTCAGAGCTATGCATGCAATAACATGTCTTTAGAAATGTAGTAAGGGGAGATTACTGATTATATACTATAATTTTCATAGTTTATAGGAAAAATAAACCCAACTAGCCATGTTCCTGTAGAAAGAGTGAAGCAACAGCGCCTGCCTTCATCTCAGTCCCTCCAAAAGCGGGATCTGATAAGCAGACCTTTGAGAGCCAACTGATCAACCATGGCTTAAAGCTGTATTTCTAATATAAAAGATATAGCATCTCAAGCTAATTCGGCATAAAAGCAGAAGCCTAGTTTTCATCCTGTAACAGCCTTCAGAATTATTTTCTGGTTCAATCTGCATAACAACTGAAAACTCAAAAATACCGCTGGAGACAAGAGGAAGAAAGATATCAAAGGCATATATAGATATATTTCTCCCTTTTTCACTTCACTCATCCTCCCCTCTTTCAGCTCCCCACTTGTCTGCAAGAACCATTTCTCTTTCCTACCCAAGACTTGATTATCCTATGAGTAAACCATCTGATGACAATCATTTATCATATAGGAGACTACAGGTTTATGTGGTGCTTAGAATTAATGCTATGCATCAACAGGACTATTAGTGACTTCCTTTGGCAGAGCTGGAAGTATTCAGATATTCTACAATATCAGATTTTAAGGAAGGGTAGCTTTCCAGTTTTTCATACCTAGGACTGCTTCAGGTCCTACTATTTTTCAGGCCAGTCATATTTGGGAACTAAAATATTATGTGATCATCAGTGGGAAAAAAAAAAAAAGCACACTAATTGTGCTCACATGGATATCAATCGTCAATTCAATACCTAGAAAAAAGCTTTATTGTTAATTCCTTAGAAGATTTACAATTCCTTTTAGAAGTAGTGGAGCACTAAGCTTTTCAATGAACCTGATAGTCCAGCAAAGAAAAGTCTGAGTGAGGTCACACGAAAAAAAGCAACATTCAAATCTACAGGAACATATAATCAGGGTTGGAAGTACTGGCTAAATACATAGCCCAAGAGAGGACAGCTCTCTGCTGCAACTGCCCATAAAACTGGCAACTCCATGACTACTTGGACAGAAATGGCACTTGTGTATGTTACAGTGTATCTACTTAGTGAGGTACCAAACCAAATACTCCTGAGCTTGAGCAGGAATGTACTGGTGGGGCATGGTGAACGACAAAAGATTCAGCAGATCCCTTTGGCTAATCGCAAAGTATCTTTACTCCCTGAGCAGTGCCAGCAACTAGGAGCAGCTCGGCTCCACGCCGGAAAGAAATCGAAGCAGCTTGCTGCAGCACATCAACCAACCGGCAGTTATTTTTCCTTGAAACTGCTTGCATTCTGGAGCAGAAGATGACATTTGCTTTACAGAGGACCAAACTGTTCCCTTGCGTTAGGCATTTGTTCCCAATCAAAACCATACAACATAAATGCAAACCCTGAAAATCAATGCAATACTTAAAAGTGACAAAAATCACTTCAGACTTACTTTTCCTCAAAAGGAACTAAGTCAGCAGCTGTTTATGGTGCATTTACATATAATTATAAACTTGAATTTTGCAAGTGACTTTGAACATCTTATTTCTAAAAAAACCTCCCATATTTTAAGGTCTTGTTAAAAAAAAAAATTCCAATGGACTACTCCACTTAAAAAAAATAAATTAAGAAAAAACCCACCCTAAAACAAATCCACTCCAACTAAACAGGCCTGTAAGAAAAAGTTGTGAAAATACTGCATTTATCTTCATAAATTATTCCTGACAGGTTTTGCATTAGCTATAATTAAATATATGCATTGGAATCCTTGTCCCATTGCAGATACTTTATATGTCTGTGCTTACTATAACTAGAAGATACCTACAATAGCATATAATAAACCTTGCATCTCACCACAATGTTCAAAATTATTATTTTGAGTAAGGCAATGCTGCACACGTGAACCAGAAACCACAGTGAATTTCCTGGGAGAAGCAGGGGACAAAATAAAACAAAACACTTGATTCTCATTCAATCCTATTCCTAATTTTGATCTTAGTTAACTGTTTACAACTGTGTACTTTTTTCTTTTCTTGGAGCTCCCGCTATACCCCACCAAAAAGACCAGCACATACGGACCAGCAAAGGAGGTTCTTGGCACAGCTGTAAGGCTTTGAGAGGTTCAGCTTGTGCGAAGCACACTCTGATGAGCACAAAACTGCAAAGACAGAGACTGCCAGAGAGCAGTCACTAGTCTTGAAGATATTTGGCCAAAGAGAAAGCCTAAAAACACAGTCAGGCTTAAGCCTTTCTGCTCATTCCCTATGCCATGCACTATGATGGAAGAGTCTCCAACTGTGCATTTGGGAAAGTTGCAAAGATTATGCTTTACCTTCACCAGTTTGCCTAACTGCTTAAAAAACCCTCACATTTCCGACTGCTTGAGCAGCTGAGCCCTTGCCTCCTCTTCCTCCTCCTCCTCCTCAACATGGAGGCAGCCCTGTCACATGCACAAATCCCACATGGCTCAGGGATGTACAAGTCCTGTTGCACCCTTTGAACGCCCCGCTACAAAGGGACACATCTGATGCTGCCAAACTTGAGTGCAGGCTGTGATAGTTCCAGGGCAGCTGGAAAACCCTGTTTCTCCCCACCCTGACAGACCCAGAGGAGAAGCACACAGGAGGCACACGCAAGAGAGCAGCAACAGAAATGCCAAAGGAGAAGGTCCAACAGCTGCCACCAGCGGGGACACCGCCTCCCACCTCAGGGATCACCTCTCCCACATCCTCTCACAGGAGGCCGCATATGTCCTCTCGGACACCTCGCAACACCCACTTATCATCTTAGCAAGCTCGAAAGCAACACTCAGCAATCATCTCAGCAGTCATCAGATATGAGCCCCATCTTCAAAACTTCCACTGCTACTTGGAAAAGGAGGTGTTGACTTCAGCTGCATGCAAAGTAACATCAAACATGTCTGCCCATTCAAGGCTATAAATAGGGCTCCTACCCTTCAGTTTTTACTAAAGTATTCTATTTAGTTGTTCCCCCCTGTAATTTTCTCACACCCTGCTACAAGAAGAGTAAACAGACGTGTAAGAAGAGCTTTAGGATGTTTTGCCTGTTTGTTTTGGTTAGAGGGTGTGTGGGTTTTTTTAAACACATGGCAGCATTTTGATTTCTATTCTTAGAAACCATATGAGGCAAAAAAGGGCCCATGAAAGAACTGAAGTCCACACATGAACTTCCTTTCCGCTGGGTTTTTCTCAGCCATCTCCCCTCCAGTCACACGTGCCAAAATCCCATGCTTTATAGGGGCATCTGCTCTATTCTCTCCAGGCCAAAAAAGGAGACTTTTCAAACCCTTACTACAGCTGAGGAAATGTATAGCTCAATGAGCCTAATGCAATTTTTCCATGTCTACAGAGCCTAAAGCAAAGTAGCTCCACAACTGCCACCAGAAGGGAAAGTCCCTTTCTCCTCCCTCCACCCTTCCTTCCTCCAGCCTCACACTCCCAATCCAGGCCTCTTCTAAAAGCTGTCCTCGTCCCACTCCCCATCTGACCGGTTTTTAACACAACTGAGGAACTAAGATATCAGCCATGAATGAAACTGTGTCAACAGCTGAACTGACATATTCTTATGAATCCCTACACTGTTCTAAGTGCTGTACCCACTCTTCTGCTGTGAACTTGGTATACTTCATACAACAAGAAATACATAAAAAATAGTCACTTTCCCATACTAGTACTACTCTTAGAGACATTATCTAATTTTGTATCATAACAAATACAGACTCACGGGGTTTGACTAAAAACTGATTAACATTGCTTGATACAAACAGCACATCACCCTGAACCTACATTGCCTGCCCATGATTTAAGGTCACACACTGGCCTTAAGAGCAAAGTTTGGTGGCTCCCGCTAATGTCAGAAGAACACAGCAGTACAGGCATCATACTCCATACACCAACCTCAGTGTAAGGTGGCTTTATCCAAGTGCAATACATTTCCTTCAAAAGCTTATAATTTACAGCGAAAAACATAGGATACCACAATTCCATCAAATTAAAAACCCATGAAATAATGGTTTTAATGTGTTTCAAATAAGGAGATATTCTAGTACTTATCACTTGCGTAAGGCTTCAATGCAACCACAAGAGCAAGCATAGACCACAAGCATCACTGCTGTGGCTTTAAGTGAAATCAGCAGAATCAGACCAGAAAAAACCTGAACCTTACAAAATATGCCCAGACAGTAGCATCAGAAATAAAAGATGAGAAAATTAAGCCGAGCAGTAGGTATACATTTTCCTGTATTACAATCAGTGTTCGCAAAATACCTCTAAAAATTTCTGACATACCTCATTTTGTTATGTGTAAAAGCTAAAGGCAAGTCTGAAAAGCTCCTTTTTTCTCTCCAAGCCAAACATGGCTCATAATTAGAGGCACACAAAGAATGTAAGAATATATTAATTTGCAAATAAGCTTTTTTTGTAATTATNTAGTCTTCAAGAAGCAGGAACAGTCCTAGCAGAGAAAGCATAAGCAGGTCTTCAGCACAAGATTGTTAGCACTGGGCATTAAAACCAAAGCTAATATCTGTGCCCACTCTACACCAGCAATTCATGGCTCAGCTTGTAAATGCATTGCCTCACTGGCAGGCTGTGTATATGAGCTGAATACATAAACTCTTCCCCTCATGAAAAGTGGGGGGGGAAAAAAAAAAAATCAAAGCTAAGCTCTATAA
>VYZV01042245.1:64715-76268 GCA_013401275.1 Pandion haliaetus
AAATTACTTGAACATTAACATCAGCAAGTCATCCAGTCTTTTAAAAGCTGAAAAACAACATACCTGGCGTACGAAACTGTTCGAGGTAGTGTCAGAAGATGTACTCCCATCTGATCCTTTAAATCGGTTTTTTCTTCTTGCCCCTTTACCGTAAGACTGTAAAAGAAAAAAAAAAAAAATTAGAGGAACAGCATTACTGTTGCACAGAAAGCTTTCAGTACAAGCATCACCAATGTCTCCTAGGCTAGCAGAGATTCAGATAATCAGCTTTGTGCCAATTAATAAGCACTTATTCAGTAAGTAACTGATGGGACAATGTGTGTAGGTGCTCACCAACATAACTAGGCTTGGCCAATTAAGCCCTAAATGTTTTGGGGTTTTTTCACGTTCATGTTTGGAGAAGCTTTTATAGACTTGTATAGTTGTAGTATTATTCACCCAAGTCACAATGATGAAAAAGTACAGTTTGTTTTGCAGCTAGTTTAAATAAACAAGCTAGGAAAGGAGATACTAGAGCAGTCTCCAGCACATCACAGCTATGAGCCAAGTCAGCTGAGGGAACATTAAACAGCAAGAAGAGACCAACAACTTGTTGATTCAGATACAATCTTACAACTGTGGAAGAATTTATAATACATTTTTTTTTACAAAAAAAAGTTGAAGTAAGTAAAAGCAGTATAACAATAAAAAAGGACTAAACTTCTAACTGGAAAAGAGATAATACACAACTAAAAAGCAAGGCATTGTTTTTATCTATTAGGAAATCAAAAAGACAGCAGGAGAAAGCAATGGTTGGCTGAAGCAAAAATTATTAAACTATGGTTTAGAAACACAGCAAATGGCCCAACCCCCCAAAAAAATCTTTTTGTTCTGTGTGGTGAATATGGACCATCAATAAGTATCATTAAAAAATTTTCAAAAACCATGAAAGAGTTTAAAACTGTGCTATTTGCAACCACCTATTTTTGTGGTGACTGTAAACCATGCCATGACACCACCTCAGACCCTTCCCAGGGCATCCCTCCCTGGTATAGCAAAATCTCACAGATTTTTTTCTGCACGACTACATTAAGGGGCAGACCTTCTTATCTAGTTACATTGCTTAAATTCATCTGAACTTACATCAAAATCGTGTCTTGACTACTTCAAACATTATTTTCTTTGAGGTTGATAAATGCAATTTTTTTCCTCACTCATCATGCTGCTGCAAAGGTCATTTTACTAATCCATCTCTCTGGATCATGTCTCCTGTCTTTAAATGCCTCCCACAGTTCCCTGCAATGAACAGGGTCTTTGTCTTCACTTTCAAGGTCTGCCTTGGCCTATTCCCAATCTTAGCTCTCATCTTGCATTCAGCACTGAGCTTTCGAGTTCCACAATAACTCAGGAAAAAAAAGAAAAAAAACCAACACAAAACCAAACACCAGCCTCCATCATGTACATGCTAAATTTTCAGAGAGCAATTTCATATCCTCCTGCATACTATCTTGCAATCCTTCTCCCAAGAATAAAAATTCCTTTACAGAAATCTCATTGTTCTCCTTAAAATATGCAACAACAAAAATCCCTCTTGATAAGAGGGTACTAGTATGCTGGCATCTCAAAATATTACACTAATAAATTATATTATTTATCCATTATTATTTCCTAGGATCCCAATTCCATGCATCTGCATTCCACTGTTGACTTTGGCATAAGCCACTGTCGGTCCTGGGCTTAGGCACAATGAGAAGATTAGGATCAGCTTATTGGAGAACATGGCTGCGCATGTGTTACAACACTCCTGACAACCTGGACCCGATACAGCAAGACCTGGGATAAAACTCTGCCTAGGTGCATAAAGTGTGTACTTCCCAGAGCTTGAGCAATCTTCGGAGCACCACGCTGGGCTTTGGGCCGGAGTGCCATCGGTTCTCGTGGTAGGGAAGGGTGGGCTGCAGCGCAGGCTTGGAGGCACACTTAAAATCTCATACTGGTAGATTTTTAAGATCATGACCTCAAAATCCGAGCTGTAGCTCTTAGCAGTAACACATATGGTAAGTATGATGAAATATTTTGCAGTCTAAGAGTAATTGAGGAGGACAACAGATACCCACTACTAACTTCAGATCATTTGTCAAATTGACAAATCCAGATAACTTGCCACCACAAGATGCAAGAGAACGATCTCAGGCTGTATCTGGACTGTAAGTGTTGATCCTGGGCAAGTTCAGAGAATTGGTTGAAATCCAGTATTATATCAATCTTTTAGAAAGAATGACTCAAGTAACAATAGATCTGTCAGTCTGACACTGATTCTCAGCAAAAATAATTTAACATCTGCTATGTCACTGAACTAACAATGGCTTGTGAGAAAAGCAATGATTTTATTTTGCCAAATTTTACAAAACTGTAAAATAGCCATGTAAGAAGTTCTGAAAGGCACATGA
The DNA here is from genome assembly GCA_013401275.1 of Pandion haliaetus. Taxonomy (NCBI): domain Eukaryota; kingdom Metazoa; phylum Chordata; class Aves; order Accipitriformes; family Pandionidae; genus Pandion; species Pandion haliaetus. The sequence goes on from VYZV01042245.1 coordinate 67,145, forward strand.
ACCGATACTACACACGTTGGTTAGGGCAGAACTATTTAAAAATCAGTATGCTACACATTAAGAGGATGAAAATAGGACTTTCTAATGAGTCTAAAACTGTAACCCAGTAGGTCACAAAATGTAAAATTAAAGTTGAATGAGGAATGGCTTTTCAGGGTTGCATTTCTAAAAAGGATCCTGTAAGAATAACAAGTACATCAGAACCACCATTACCAGCAAATTATTCAAAACATTTTCCAGTTACTGTTAGAATAGACAGTTCAATAAGAACCATCTTTTTCCACCCAATATAATACTCCACCTAATATAATATAATATAATATTAAGGTACGTAAAATACATTAGAAGTATCTTTGATATCAGTAGTCTTCAACTACAACATCTTTAAATCAAAATTTACCTCTTAAAAATGGTTCTTACTGAGGTAACTAACTGTAGTTACCCACCAAAATTCTGACCCTCTTTTCTCCAATTTTTGTGGAAGAATATGGAAATATACTTACAAAAAATAAAGAATCCAAAACATTCACATAGCAGTTCAAGAATATAAAGCACCTACATAAAGATCACACTATCTAGGCAATTTCATATATAATGTACAGTATAGTATGTTGTAATCCCCAAGGAGGTCCTAGAAAAAATGTACACATACTCTCTTTCACAGTCATATTTTTGTATTTGTACCCATTTTCTACAATATTTATTTTATTTACAGAATCATAGTGTTCAGTTTTATAATGCAAAAAATTACTACAATGTCAGAAGAGGGACTGTGTCTAGAGCAATGAGGATAAAACAAACAAGAGCAGAATAAAAATGCTTTAGAAGCACAGATAAAACACATACTTCCCTACCTGCATATCAACACCTAAAAGCATTAATTTGGGCAACATCACACGGCAAATCCAGCTCGAATTGAAATTTACCTTGATTTTTCAGGGTTGGGTAGCTGTTTGGGGGTTTCTTGTGGATAGCAGCATGCACATTTTTGTTCTAGTCTTATATAAGTGAAAACTATTCAGGAGCACAAGCCAAATACTAACTTTAAACATAAAAAAAACAGTTGACATGATGGCAGGCCATGGCTACACAGTGTAGGGAAAGTCAGTTTTACAGCTGCTTCTGCGCACAGACCAACTCTGAATCAGAGGAAAGGGGGACAGTTTCAGCACGTGGGAAAAGTGGGATTTGATGACTCTTCTCATTATTTTAAAGGATGCTAATCTGGGATTACATTTGTCTTCCAGGCCTTTCAAGCTTATTCCCACAGTCAGAAATGCCCTGAAACTTCCTTCTAAAAATGAGATAAGTCTTCCATAAACAAAACAGTTTCTTATATATTTTAAAAAAGGATTAAATATCTCTGTCATGTGGAGAATCATGAATACTCATCCTGTCATATTCATTATGTTTTGCTTCTTTAAGTGTATTTTTTTCAGAAGAGCTTAATGCAAGAACAAGACCTTTCTACAAAAAAAAATAATCTACCAGTTACTTTCAGTTCTGGAAAACAAAAAGGAATTTTTTTTCACAGTGAACTCAATATGTTACTGTGATTTTTATATTAAGATTAGCTGCCTTATCTGCATTCTGTACAGCAGTTGGCTGCAATTAGGCAGCTAAAAATAAAGGGCTGAATCATGACGTGCGGACATTGGCCAGTAAAAGCAGCAACATGGGGCAGTCTTTCTCAACCTATATGGTAGCCCTACCTAACAGAACAACCGTAAGGGACCAAAAGTCTCTGCACCCCAGTATATGGTACCCAACAGCAACACTCAAAACACAGCATAACCAGCTGCTAAAATGATGATAAATGATGGTGTACCATCATTTGCCCCAGCTAATTTTAATACAAATTACTCCAGCACTGCGAACAAGACTTTTTATATAAAGTTTGCTGACAGGAACATTCCAACTGGATTTCAGCAGAACATCTTACACAAATAAAGTTACGTATACATGTTAAGTGTTTACAAGATGAAAACTGTAGCCTGGTTTATTAGTCAGATGTGTGAAGTTCTTTTAAAATTGGCTGAGTTGCCAGAGACGAGAAACACAACATACACACTTATGTTCTACAACTTCTTAAAATACATGGCAGACAATGTGAAACCTTAAAAAAACCCAGAGAAAGCACTACCAAAGTAATGTCATAAAAAACATTTCATCAACAAAGTCTTAATAAAGCAAAGACAGAATCTGCTTTCCAGCTCTAACATGAAAGTACATTGTGCAACCTTTATTCAGACCATCTAATCAAACAAAATATAAGAATCATAAGAAGCATTAGAGGCATGCATAGCAGTTTCCTGATAATTAACAGTTTCATATACAATTACTTACTATTGCAAACAGATGAGATCGATCAATGTCACCCAGTAAAATCCTTTAATTTTCATGAGGTTCTGCCTCAACACATGAAAAGCATGCACCCATAAGATTTAATTCTTTAACACACATGACAAGCAGAAGGCATGGTTTTTCCCTGTAGGCAAAATACTATCATCTGGAAGAGGGAATATAAAACATTTAAGATGACCAACTATCTACAACCAGGGAACTGATCTTCAGTAAAAGTCTGAAAATGCCCTTCACCAGTAACCACTTCAATGGTATTTTACGTCAAAGCAGAGAAAAGCAGTATACACAGGATTGAGTCTGAACCTTTACTAATTAGAATGGCTAAAATAGCAGAAGTCATTGAGACTGACATCATGGTTAGTGTCAAATATAAACCCTTAAAAACTATCCTACCGGTGTCATTCAAAGAATAAAGGACAGGTGCAGAAAATTTAGGCAGCAGTCACTGATATACAGTCAGGTCTCAAAACAGAAATAATGATGCAAGAAAGAAACTGGCGAGAACAAAACCAGAAGATAAAAATTCAGAGCTGGAGTGAGGCTTCACTATCTCAGATGAACAAATAACCAATTACAAGGATCAAAAGAATACCTAAAGGGAAAGGAAATGAGTGACGCCCTGAAGGATTACAGAAGTGCTAAAAAAGTCAGAAATGAAAGAGTGCACTAAGCATTTTTCCTTCCCATGCAAAGGCGTTAGAAGATATTTAAAAATGCCCACGTCCCAGGCAAAGAATAGCATGCCAGGACAGTGCAGAACATGCACATCCAGCTCCATCCACCTCTTAGAAAAGCAAGTAATTGCCGCTTCAATCAATTCTTTACAAGGCAACAGAATGCTCCTGTAGGTTAGACCTCCTGAGCCCGCTCTGCTCAATGGCCACGCTTGCCACCACTCAGAAGCGATACACTCCAGCTACTGGGTGGTGTAGCCTCCAGCATCAGCTGCGTAACTGGAAACCCCCACACCCACACTCAGACAACACAGACTGTGCAACTTTGGATATAAAGGGTCAGCTACAGAAACAGACATGAATATTTATTCTTTGCAACCACAAATCGCACTAGTCTCGTAACCAAGGGATGGTCAACCTTCTAACGGTACAGCCAAGTTCTGGAAGGTGTACGTGGACCTTAGTGACAAGCTTCCCAGCACTTCACAGCTCCATTCCAAGATGGAACAGGGGCAATGGGGCAATATTGGACATAGCAATATATCCTGGCTTGCCCCTGTCTCAGGGATGGTGTTTCAAGTCACCCTACACAATCAACACCAGTGCAGCCCTGTGACAGGCGCTCAGCACTTTGACATACCTTCAGTGAAGAAGTTGCCTGAGGAGCACAGACTCATGTCCATGCAGCAGAGAAGAATCCCAAGGTTAGGTCTCAAAACCTGGATTTCTTCAAACAAACACCATTTTCTATCAGGACACAATTCAGAAAAAACAAGACTTCCCTTCAGGAATCCTGTCAAAGTGAGGATCTCCATATACAGTCATCGAGTTCACACAAGTTACAATGCTGAGTCTGCTAAGTCTATTCCACAGTCCTTTTTATAAAGTCTTCCACCTACACCAAGAAAAATCCATCCAAACAACAACAACAAAAAAACCACAAATAATTTATCGAAACTTGCATACATAATCCAAAAATATTTATTTGACAGATGCTCCATTTTTCCCCATAAAAAAAGAAAACCTATTTCTGCTGAGAAATCTGTAACAGGGTTAAATCTTTGATGCTCTTTTCTGCTGGCCTGTGATAAAGCCTTGCCAGTACTGCAGCTAGAAATAGCCCAATTCTCACCAGTTCTACACTTCTAAGCCATATCCCAGTGTTCTCACCTTGGCCTCAGACCAGGTCACCTGGCAGTTTCCACCCGCCAGACAAGAAGTAGGGGACTTGGCCTGCTCTCCTCATCCCCAGTGACTTGGGAATCCACCTCAGTGCAAATCTGCTGCCCATCTCCCCATAACACCAGTGATGAAGATATCTGCTCCCAACTCAGCAAAACAGGAGCATGCAACAGCCGAAGGTGTCGAAGCTCGTGCCCAAACCCCACTGTGCCTCCCACAGCTACAGTTGTAGGCCACATGCCTGTTCTTCCCCACCTGCTCTCCATCGATTTCTGTATTTCTCTTACACAAGCAAACTGAAAAAGAGATCTGACTCTATGACAGGAAGATATTTGCAGGGAGCAAGCGCCAACTACAGGGAAGCTTCCCTCTGCTAAGGGTCTGCTGCCCTGCCAAGAGAGACCAAGGCAAGCCCTTGGAGGGCAGGGAAGGTGATTTTGGTTGCTTTGTGTTATTTTGAAACTCTTCTAACCTGGCACAGGAAAGAACTGAGTAAAAGAAGCAGAAGAAAAATAACTGAGACTCCAGAGAAGCCAGCCTTGGAAGAATACAGGAACTTTTCATCCATAATGGTTTGAAATTATAAACCTAGAGACAAAACAAGACCAAAACAGAGATAGCTTCTAGGAGATGGTTACCAGATATGCAAATAAGTTAGGACTGAAAACACTGAATTGCTTCAGAGGGATTTTACACTCTAGGAAAATGTAAAAAACAATTATTATAACCCATATATACTGATGATGTGTAATACCCAAGTGGCAAATAAGTGTCTCTGGAAGACGTGAGCATGTAAGAACACCTATTACTGACAGAGTTCAGGACAATGCAAAATAAACCCGAAGAGCAGAGGAGAACCATCAGAAAAGTAACAGCTGAAACCTGAAGGGCTTTCTTCAGTGAAGGACTATTAAAATTTATTTTTGTCAGTAAGGAGTACAACACTGAAAGGAGGTTACCACATCAGAGGAGAAAACACTACCTCTCGCTGAGGACCATGAGAAAGTCCAATGAATGGAGTTGGATTTCATCTCTTCTTCATTTGTATACGCTCCACTGAGCTGCTGCTACGTTGGATCTGGCTCCTAGTGATGCTGCCAGAAGAGAGTAAAACCTTCCATGCCTCTATAATCAATGGTTATAGTTATTGTTTCAGTAAGCAAAGGGGCATAAATTTTGTTTATTGCTTACAAAGTGTTCTTGCAAGTCAGTACTGGGAAATACACTGTTGCAAAATGTTTATTTGAAGAATAGGTAAACATGGTACGGACTGTGATAAATCCATTCAGCTGAAAGAGAGCAGCAGAGGGCAGTGTGATTAATCTGCTGAGAATAAATCTCTGGCTATTCTTCCCATTCCTCATTACCACAAGACAGGCAGTGAAGGGATGGTGCTATGCAACTGAAAAGATAGCTGGAGATCCTGGAAGGATAACAGTCAGTGCTAGGGCCAAATAACTAAGCTGATATTCTGGAGTCACCACATGCATGTTACTCTAAAATTCATGTTAATGTCAATCCGCAGCCTATATAGAAGGAAAACTGAACAAGCCTCTCCCTAACCCCATGCCTGCAGTTCACCTTCAGCAATGCAACCCGACCAGCTGGAGCCAAGCGCTCCTGGGACGATGAAGCATTTAAACTTGGAAGGTGGAAGCACTTAACAGCATCAGGGCACAGAGGAAAGCTAAATGCAAGTGAAAATGCTGCAGAAAACAATCAAGAAGAGAATTGTTTTCATTTAAAATGTGTCAGGTTGTTAGCACCAGCATTGACAGATGATGCATAAGAAGGTAAGAAAAAGAACAGGAGTAAAAATAATAATGGGGAATAGGAAAGAATTCATCCAGGGTAAGATACCTTCTCCCTCCACAAGGTAGGCTGTAGTTGCTTGATACAAGATTTCATTATATTTTCTTTGAAACATCTCATATAATTTACTGATCTGATTTGCTATGACTGTTCCTATGACACAACACAGGAAGCTTTATGATGAGAAAATAGCAACAGAAATTGAATCTAATGATTTCTAGAGACTGAGGGACTTTGAAGTAGGATCAGAAAAAAATTACATGGAAGGGAGGGAAAAGAGAAGAAAAGAGGCAAAGAGTTACCACGAAAGGCATTAATATGCTATGTTATAATATATTATAAACAAATCAGCATAGCATCTGGGTTAATTAAAATGAATATTCTACTAATTCAACTTCCTAGAATTAAGGGGTTCTTGAAGTAAAAAATTAAAAAGAGGACTGGAGTTGATTTTTAAAAAAACGGATACTGATCATCAAACATTGATGCATCTGAACAGAGTTTGGTTTACGATTTCAGAAAATCAAATCCAGATTTTATTACAAAAGGGCCACACCTAAAACTACCACTTTGCACTGACATATATGTGGACATTGTGAATAACTCCACAGTGTAACTGTTAGCATGTGCATTAATCTGCAGAAAACTGGATACCTGAAACTATACCACAACCCCATCTGTACTAGGATCACAATGAGTACCTAGAACTATGTTTTTACAGTAATATGGACCTAAAAGCCACAGAATTTTAGGTAATACAGAATAAGACACCAATACCTTGCCCCTATTGCAAAGAACTTTCCAGGGAGAGTACACTATAACTCTCACAATCAACACCTAAAGCGATTTTGTTTGTAGATCTTGTTAGGAAAACGCATTATGAAAATAAGAAATAGATTTTGCACAGAGGCTATCTAGGAATATTTCACGTATTTAACTTCCTTTTAAAAGTAATTACTCCCAGAGTGTTAACTACATTCACTCCTCTGCCAAGTGGTGACAAATTTGGCCAAAATGAATGGACAGGCACAATCCAAGATATTGACCATCATGTACAGCCAGGTTGAAAGAAACGCTCAGTTTTGCAAAAGTAAAATTCTTGGATAAGAGAAATGTTGAGGCTTGTTACAACTCTGCAAAGGCTCTTCAATTATATTTCACTAAATTATAATTCCCAGAAGTAGCGCTTCAGAGAGAATACTTTTAGGAGTGATATCACTCCATAAGCTCACATGTTGGTTTTTTTTTTTTTCTCCTGACACATTACTTGGCATGAAACGTTTCTGGGATTGATACTCAAGTACGTTAGTGAAAAAGATAGCGGTGGGCATAAGTGAAGTACCTGTAGGCAATCTACTTGATAATTCACACGCTCTCATTAAGCCTTTCCTTCTCAGTGTGAGTATGTTCTAAAGCAGAAAGATCTTACAATATTGATTTATTTTTTTTTAAATCACGTTAACGGAGCAAAAATTCAAATCAGAATAATTATCTCTCAATGCAGTGCATGCTAAAGAATTAACTAAGTTATTATTCAGACAAAGGACTCTTTTGCTTCCATAATCTTATTTCCTCTACATTAAAGATTTATGTACGACTAGAGTATGTATATATGGAGAAGATATGATTCTTGTTTTGCCTAATGGCTTTGGTTCTGAAAACTGAAAAATATTCCCTGAACTAAAAAGCTGCATTATTACTATCTTAAAAAGTGGATCTTTTTGCCTGCAAGTATTCAGAAACCAATTCTATAAAACAGAATACAAGTATTTTACCTGAAATATAAATAATGTGGGTGTTATAGCAAACTATGCTTCCTCTCTAAACAGGGGTTCCTCATACCTAGTTAAAAGGAGGGGTGAAAATCAATTTTATGATCAGTATTTGACATTTGTCCACAGCAGAGAGGCACCATATGATTTGACAGTTGCGGATTCTGTGCTTAGGGCTGAAAAGATATAAAAAGGGGGGGATATATAGGTCAGAAATTAGTTCCCTTGCCACCGCTTCTGGAGAAGCTGGCAAAGCATATGGCTCTACTGAAATGTCTGTTCTGCACTTGGAGGCTGCAGTCAAATTCACATCCAAAGAGCCACTTTTTCTTTTTTAGCTTAACCTAGTCTCTGTTTCAGTGCCTGGATTTTGTTCTGCTGTCACTGGTCCCCAGTAAGTAAAGATCAATTAGCGAGTCTTTTGACAGACTGACAGCATTTTCCTCCGGCAATCGAGCACTTCTGTGATAAAACTGGACCACCTTCTCAAAGAAAACAAAGCAGCGGCAGCAGCAATAAGAACTGCCACCCCAAAAGGAAGAAACTCTGTCCTAACAAGAACAAGCATGTTTGTAATTTAAAACGCACGCAATCAGATTTTACCACCCTTTTACTGGGTTTAAAAATAGCACCGTAAGTCTTTGTAGCCAACTACTGCAAACTCAAAGATATTATGCAACATTCATACGTTAATCAGGAAACACCTTTCAAAATACAAAGTCTTTACCAAGTGTGCAAACATCCATAGCCTGCCTCCCTCTTTACATCCCATCCACCTGAACGCAGTCCACATGGACCGAGTTGTTAAAATTTCAGAGATGACTGTACAACCACCTTGCGCACGGGAAGCGAGCGGCTTAAACCTGCAGCGTGCTCAACACCTCCAGCCTCCCCCAGATTCCTGCTCAACAACCAGCGCGAATCGCCTTCCCCCATCAACACAGACTGTTCTCTGCCCGTGTACCGGATGAGGAAGGTTTCGGCAGTGCGTGGTAAGCATCAGGTACAGATACAACAGGTTACCGGAGCAGGGAAAAATACCCGTCACCTGTGAGTAATACACGCCCCGAAGAGCACCTTAATGGCAACCTAGTCTTACACAGCCACCCTCCAGATAACCGCGAGGTTCTTTTGACTGACGAGGCTTCTGTGGCACAGGGCGTCCCAGTGTGCCCAGCGTTAATGAAATGGCATCTGGGGGTGGGGGCGAGGACAGGGGCTCCAGGCGCCTCAGGAGAGCCGCCAAACTTTTCTGACGGCGGGGAGCCGAAGTTGAAGGACGGGGCGGCTGCGCCAGCCCCGCCGCTCCCCTCCCCGCCT
>VYZV01042245.1:76644-102437 GCA_013401275.1 Pandion haliaetus
GGGCGCGGGGCGGCGCCTGCCCTCCCCGCCGGGCGGGGGCGGCGGGCTGCGCGGCCGCGGCGGAGGGGCGAGCGAGAAAGTTGGTGCCAGGGGGTCAGGCCCTGCTTTTTTTCCCCGCCGGTCTGTGGGGGTGCGCCGGGCTGGGTCAGCCCCGCCGCGGTCGAGGGCGGGAGGGGCTCCCGGCTGCCGTCAGGACGTTGTTTGCAAAGGACGCTTCCCGCCGCTCAGGCGGCTCCGCGGAGTGCGGAGTCCCGGGCGCAGCTCGGGTAGGAGCGGTGGGAGAGGCGCGCCGCTCCCCCTCAGCCGGGCCCTCCCCGCCCAGCCAGGTAGGGCCGGGAGAGCGGGGGGGGGCGGGGTGCAGGCCCCCCCTCCGCCCTGCGGTGCTGCTCCTGCCTGGCCGGCCGGCACCGCGCGTCTCAACCCGCACCGAAGCCCGAGTCGCGGGGGTATTGCTGGGCTTGGTGAACGAACCTGCACTTTCCAGAGAGAAAGTTCCATAGGTCTGTCTTGCTGATGCGGTTTCTTCCTGTACTTCCCGGAGATTCCCATGCGCCTATCAGCAAGGGGCGAGTAATTCACCTAGCTGGCAGGTGAGATGAAGCCCACTGGCTAATTTTATATAGCCTATAGCACCACAGTTTCAATCCTGCTATCGGGTACCCCTCTGGAGGCTTTTGAAAGACCAGTTCTAAAAATGACCCAGGAAAATCACCCTCCACCCCGGGATGATCTATCGTTCACTTCTTGGAAACAAAATCCAACTTTATGACTGTCCTGACAGAGACTAAAGCCTCTGACCACATAAGCACACAGTGGACTGATACTTGTAGTCTGAGGTGGTTTTGCAGAGGAAGACTTGTCACCTCTCATCATCTTTGGATTGGACCTAGCTGCGCTCCATGCAGCATGACAGGGAAACTTAACGTTTTCAATATTACTTTGTGATTGTTCGTGAAATCTCTTATCAATTGATTGTAGCAGTGAAAAATCTGCACAGAAACTCTGAGTGGCCTAATGTCATATGTCATATACTTAAAATCACAACCATTACTAAGAGCAATACAGTAGTCGCATACAGGAAAAGAAGCCAGCAAACCAAAACCGGCACAAAAACCAGCTCAATTTCAAAAAGTACTTTCAAGCTTTCTCCCAGTTGCGTTGCTGATTTATAGCGTTTTTCATAACAGCTAATAAATTTCCTCTCTGAATTAGCTTAGCCCTACAGATTTTTCTCATATGAAATGTGAAAATATCCTCCAGCAACTACCCAATTTTTTGTGAAGGAATTGCCTTTCTCTGCAAGTGGAAGTGCTCCGAGGTTCGAAGAAGCTTGAGACTGTTCATTTGTCCAAAAAGTTTCACATTTCATTTTCAAAAGTTGTCCTAGTGTCCTTCAAAAATAATTTCTAGAATTTTGTCGAAGTTGTTGTCTATGCCAAACAGAACCTTAATTGTTAGTGAACAGAATGTCTTTTACATGCTTACATTTCATTCAAATAGTTGAATAGAGATCTTGAAACTATAAAGATGCTAGAGCCTGGACTGCTTCCATATATTCTCTTAGTGGCTGTAACCAAAAAGGTATTTTCTCTTTACTCATTTGGTGGGAAGAATACATATTTCACCTTCTAATATAGGCCTTGCAGTAGTTATTTCTTTGTCACTTCCAAATTATATTGCTTTAACAGAATTAATTGTTGTGACCATCATAATAATTAAGGAAGGATAATACGTAAGTAAAGATTTACTAAAGAACCTAAATACAGTATTCCTGTTAATGATTGCTAAGTGGGGTGTTCTTATCAAAAGATGTTAGCTTTGACTTCTAATACCGTTATAGCTTTGGAACCATTTATCCTTCCGTTTCAAACCATTCTCTGTGAAAGGCACTTGATCCACCGTAATTCAGTACATTTGCTTGGTAACTTTTCAGGCATCCATCAGAGATCAGCTATTCTCTCTCACGCAGAGAAGGGAGTGGAAGTTATTTAATCATGTAACAGTGGTTCTTCATATTGCCCTCTGGATTTTTCATTTTGTAAAGAGTAGATAAATAACATAGCTTTTTTTTCAAGTATACCATTCTTCTTTTAAGAGTAGTAGAGATCATTTTGGAAGCATTACAGTTTCTAAAACCATAAATTGTGTATCTGTGTTGAAAGGGTATTTCTACTCCCTCATAAATTAGAGCTTGAATATATCAAATTAAGTTCATTTTTTTGTTTTCTGAGTCTTATATCTTTTATTTACTCTGTCTTTTCTTTCCTTTATAAAAAGATAATGATTTTGCTTGTTTATACACACACATGCATGGGCTATAGAAAGCAGGGACTCAGGAAAGAAGCTTTTAAGGCACAAGTAAACAAAAGTGAACTCACTAACTTAAAAAAAAAATACTTAAATATAAATAGTTGTGTTGTACAGTTTTCTCTAAAAAGAACCTCCACAACAAACCCTCCACACACTAGTCACCTCCAAATTTCTAGTCAGTTTATTTCATTTTTCTTCCTGAGAAAAAATATTCTACCTAACTGTTCTTTAGTAGCAATTATCCTTCAATGCCTTGATGTAATGAGCGGCTAGAAGATTAGCCTAGAAAAATAATTGTATCTTACTCTGTTTCAGTCCTCTCTTTTAGCAGTTGAACAGAGTTCTCTAACCTTGAAATGTGCAGCGAAATTCCTTCAGCTGAACACATGCACATGCAGACATCCCTCTGCATGCTGGTTTTGGCCACATCTGTTCCAGAATAAGGGTAAATATGTAAAAACAATATACAGAGATTCCAAATTGCTCATTCTTTCTCAAGGGGAAAAACAACCTGCTATGCCTAACCACTTCTCAGCAGAAAACCACTCTGCTGTGCTTTTTTATGCTTTTATCTGCAATGGAGAGGTGTTGTGCATGCTTATTTGTTTTTTTCTAAACACGTAAATGTTAGAAGACCAGAAGAAGAGATAATGTGGTTTGTTTCTTTCTTTGTTTTAAAAAAACAACCCCAAAACCTTGGGCTGACAAACTAGATAACCTGATTTGGGTGCCAAAAAATAGCTTATTTTGTTGTATGAGAGATTAGATGTTCTTTTAGAGCAAGGAGCACTGTATTACTTTGCATATTTAATTGTCCTTTACCACCAATATGAGAATGTGGTGTCAGCATCATGTCCTAACCCTTGCACACATGTACAGTGAGTGCAGGATTGATTTAGTTTATAACGGTCACCTGAAAGTGCAAAATAGGCCTGGGATGGTTGGCTGATATTTGTGTAAATGCAGCTAAAAGCTAATAACTTAGGCGCAAGGGAGATCATTAAAAACTTGCATAAATATAGGCCAGTGAGCTTACAATGACTCTTATGCAACTACTAAAATACTTCGAATTGAGTGTATGTTTAAAGCCCTGATATAGCAAATTTCTTTAGGAATATCAGTTAAAAAGAAGTGCTGGCTATCTGTTACTCTGTGCCACCTTCTGCTTAAGATGTATTGTAGCTAGAAATTCAATATTGTGAAAAGAAGAATTCACTTGGTTACCTGGATTTAATATGTCGGAACAGACATAGTTCATCTTCTCCAGCGATGAACTAGAAGCTGGCTGTCACAGGTGCAAACTAAAGAGATTCCTTTTGGTTTTGTACATTATCTTTCACGCAAGTCTGAACAAAACCACTCCAGACAGGCTCACTTATGAATCTATCATCAGTCTGTATCAGAGCACAACACTGCCTGGCTGGATTTAATGAGCTGATCCGTTCTTCCAGCTCATGTTTATTATGCTTTATTCTTTAGTATATAGGTGCCACACAGCAAAACCTTGATTGATATTGTTATGATATATTCGGGGGAACAGGGGGCAGGATTGGAAGGAGCAAGGTTTCTACATGATGGAAGATACGAGCAAGATATAAATATTGGCAAAAATGCTCTTAATGCACAGGAAGGCTCGCAATACTTGCAAAAGCCACAACACCTACTAAGCACATATTTTCAGCCCTTTGCAAAACGTGACCAAAAAAGGCACACTCCTGCTTGCAAGCTGTTCATTTTGCGAGAGGCAATTTTGTCGATGGGCTGTATACTAAGTTCATGTTTGATTAAGCACTTCCGCAGAAGTTGCTGGTTTCAGTTCATATTTTCTTTCCTTTTTCTTTGCCCTCCTGTCATAACTGAGACCACATAACTCCTTTTGTATCCCCAGTCCTTACCAACTATGGCGTTCCTATTTATAGCATTATTGCTCTCTTATTATTAAATACTTGAATCACAAGAGCACAAAAAGGCTTTATAGCACTCTCACCCACAAATATGCTCAGCCCATGTGAGTTACTGACATGAGAGACAGCTTTTAATAGACCTTGCGGCCCGTGTCCAAGGACGGCATCCAAGCTCTTCTCAGCTCCTTGAGGTTGGCCTTTCCTCTACCCTTCATGAAGCCCTGCGCTCAGCTTGGGCTTTTCTGCTTTAGGGAAGACACATTTTTTTTTTTTCCACCCGACAATCACTTCTTTGTGGCACTGAAGCAAAACTTCCTTCACAAGAAATGGTGTAAGAAAAGACAATGACAACCTCTAATCTGTATGAGGATTGCAAAACCATCAACATGGTTGGCAGTTAACTCATCATTACCAAGGTTGTTGGCAGAGTTAATATGCCTAAGAGTTTACAAATTCTTTGCCAATTTATACATGCACAGATCTGAAGCGCAGATCGCTGATGGCACAGCTCCACGTTACCATCAAATTGATTTTAACAGTGAGCATTTGCCAGAAGTCATTTCCCTCCCTCCTCACCTTGGCTGTGCTAACCTGATCCACCGTTGCACACCACTTGTGCTTCTCTGAGCACAAGGGACTCCATTCAAGAATTAAAAGTAAAATATAGCTAACAATTAATTACCTTTCCATAGGGTTAATTCTCTGCTGCTTTATGTCCATGAGCCATCTTACCATGAAGTCCAGTAAGTGCAACTGCCAGGCTGAAAGGGCAAGGGAGGGACAGCAGGAATACACAGCTTAGAGCAGGGCTGCAGGAATTCCATCCTGGCAGCACATCAGCCCTTAGAGAAGCTCAGCTATAAACATCAGACTGCAAGCAGGGTCAGTTTTGAAAACACTACTGCAGAATAACGTCAGTTTGGCTTCTGAAAAGTAATTTTTGCAAAGTACTTTGAGTTTATGCAGCAAAAGGAGGGCGAGGAAAGACAAGTCTTCAAGCTTTTGTTTGTTCCTCCTTTTTCTGCCTTATTGCTAAGCCTCTTTTACTCAACTGCCCCCAGTCTTTACCAAAATTGAAGCGTTCATTTTGTAAGAAAACAATTTTCAATAAAGCTTTTGCAGCCTTCAAGTTTCATAAGAAAAATGATTCTGAAAAATAAGATATCAGCAGTCACATTAATACCATGTTGTAAAGTCTGTATTAGCCACAGTCCATTAATTGCCATCAAAACCACCTTACCTATTTCCAGACTAAAAATTTGAGAAACATTTGTCCACCTGAAACATGAAACAGTGCGTAAGACTTCACCATCTTCCCCTCTGATTCTGTGCTGCTGTACATTTTATTAAGATAACTGTCCTTGAAGTGTCCTTCGAAAACCTAAGAACCAAGTTTGTGCTGAGAAGATAGTTTTTTATCGTAACATCGCAATGGTATCCCGTATGACTTCTGTAGAAAAAAATGCCAGAAGCCTAATAGCAACATTTTGTTCCTAGTTATGTGCAAAGGAGAAAACTGTGGCAAGCATCAATCAGATTTACTCTACATTTTGTAGCTAAATATATACTTTAATAATATTTTGAAACCATGTATTTTAAAATACACTCTCAAGTACTTTCTATGACTCGTTTCTCAAATCTGGATGGTCTCTTTGTATCATTAGATGCTAAGAAAACAAATTTCCTTTCAATTTTGCCCTGGTCTATTTTGTAGGAAAAATAGCTTGAAATAGACATAATATCTTTTTTTTTTTTCCCCACGGTGGATTTACATTGATAAAAATAATAGGAAAGGATCAACTTTTACAATGACGTGTCTGTTAAAAGCTGTACTACTCCTGCTGGGTAGCGCAGGAGCTGCTCCTCCTGGTTAAATCCATGGTGAAACACGTCTACATTCACTCTTGGATTAGTTTCCTGAATGGATATTTCTGAAAAAGGCAGCAAAGAACAATAATGACAAAGCATTGTTCTTTCAAGGAGGGAATGTCAGGCCATCAATGATCTCACAAAGCATCCCGTGGAAAAACAAACCTTTAATTTTACTTAAAACAATCCCTTAATAGGAAATATGAACAGGACTTGCTTTTCCTTACGGCCTTTATGAAATTCTGTGGTCACTGAAGACGGAATCAACTTCCGTGTGCCATCTGAGGGCCGCCCAGGTGAATTCAATTGGCAGAGGCAGCTCCATGGCAACAAATACTAAAGAAGCAGCCTGTTAGCCAGAGCCCTAATTCTGCAAAGATATGTGGAGCGTTATTCTAACACAACAGGAAGAAAAATACATTTCAGACAGTGACAATGAGCAAAGCCTTAAAAAATTTTCTCCTCAGTAATGAAAGCGGATCATGGTCTTTGGTAATTAGTCATTTTTCTGTACATTAAATTAGTTTTCCTGAGGACAAAGTAAATTCAGGATGAGATTTTACAACCTTTGTTTGGGCAATATTCGAATCAATTTCCCCCAGTTGTTTCGCTTCTTTTTTTTTTTTTTTAAATACAGTCATCGTGCATCTGTTTATTCACTCACAGCTCATGAAGTCCTGAACCAGGAGTTACTATAAGAACAAGAATAATGAAGCTATTTATTGCTAGACTAGTGCCTGTGGATTATTTCTGCATAAAGAGTCAATGAGGACAGAAAAATTATTTTTGAGTGTCATATTAACCAATGCCAACATTAAAAAAGAATCTGTTAAATAAGATATGTCTTAATTTTTTTAAGTTGATACTCAGATTACCCCTAATTAAATGTCTTCTAAATCCATTGTTGCACCTTTCACAGTAACATATATTAATCTATGTTTCCCCATGACTGAATCACTGTAGAGCTCACAAAAGCAGAGAAACTCCGTCATCAAAGTCTCCTATTTTCTTCTAACATCATGGTTTTAGTGAGATGGATATATTTCAGACCCCCAAAATAACTAGTCAGAGACAATTTTAAAGCATAGCTTGCTTAAGTGATGCTTGACATTGATATTCTGTTAAATTAACTTAGTTTTAGAGTTATATAAAGACATATGTGAAGGTTGCTCAAGTCATATGGTATTTTCCAAATTAATCTTTAATCTTGTTGGCTTCCTAGCTGAGCCATCTCTCAGCAGGATCACCTGTTCATTTGCTGACATCCAGATTTGGCTAGAGAAACTGGGGGACAATTTAGCCGCGTTCTAGTGGTAAGAAAGGCAAATTTGGATGCAACCCTGAAGCCCAGCCCTCGCTACTAGTCTTACTGACTGCAGAGCAATTTTTCATGCCTACCTGTCCTGGTTTCGGCTGGGATAGAGTTAATTTTCTTTCTAGTAGCTGGCATAGTGCTGTGTTTTGGGTTCAGTATGAGAAGAATGTTGATAACACACTGATGTTTTCAGTTGTTGCTAAGTAGTGTTTAGTCTAAAGTCAAGGATTTTTCAGCTTCTGATGCTCGGCCAGCAAGAAGGCTGGAGGGGCACAAGAAGCTGGGAGGGGACACAGCCAGGACAGCTGACCCAAAGTGCCCAAAGGGATATTCCATACCATGTGATGTCATCATGCCTAGTATATAAAGTGGGAGGAGGTGGCCAGGGGGTGGCGGACCGCTGCTCGGGAGCTACCTGAGCATCAGTCAGTGAGTGGTGAGCAATTGCATTGTGCATCACTTGTTTTGTATATTCCAATTCTTTTATTATTACTATTGCCATTTTATTATTATTATTATTATTATTATTATTATTATTATTATTATTATTATTATTATTATTATTATTATTTTCTTCCTTTCTGTCCTATTAAACTGTTCTTATCTCAACCCATGAGTTTTACTTTTTTTCTTTCACGATTCCCTCCCCCATCCCACTAGGTGGGGGTGGGAAGTGAGTGAGTGGCTGCGTGGTGCTTAGTGGCTGGCTGGCCTGGAGACAGAAGCCTCAAAAAAGAGAACAATTCATGTTCATCTATTACTTAAGCCCTAGGTTTGCTAGATTTGTGAATGAGCTGTATATAAAGACACCAAAAGAAGTCTTGCAAATCATTCATGTAAGTAGTTTCATTAGCTTCATAGAACCTTTCATGAGTTACAAAGTGCTCTATGCTAGTTTTGAACCAGATGCCAGAATCCCAAATAAGTTTTCTTTTTCATTGGCTATATTTCAGTATGGTTTATAAACACTAACACAATTCTTACTCCATGCAAGTATTCCAAAGCACTTTATACAAACTAATTCAGTATTTACTGCATTATATACTTTTATATCTTCCAAATGCTCATCTGCTATTCAACACATCACAAAAAACATGGTTTTGTTTCTACAGGCTGACACAAAACATTTAGAATAGATCAAACACACATGAAAAAAAGACAACACTATGTATTAGGCTAAGTCTCCTAACAACAGAATAATACATTGGTGAATGGCTACTTGCATGAGTAATATGGCTGATGTCATAAGAATTACTTATCAGCATGAATCTTGTGATTAACTGCTCAGGGTTTTGCAGTTTGATTCATTGTGAGGTTGTTTTCTTTGAGAAAAAACTCTACAGCATGCTTTTACCAAAACCAATACTGTTTTATTCAGTTTTACTATATATGTCACCCAGCATAAAGGAAACAATGACAGTAAACACAGTGAGATAGTCGGGACCGAAATTTTAGCCATTTGCAGCCAAACTATTGTTCATGAATCAACTCCTGAACTCCTGCTGTTTCAAATCCAGTATGCTAATTTAAAACAAGATTACTTCTTGGTTCTCACTCACATGTTGAGTGCAATAGTCCTTCAACCAGTAAAATAACCATTTGGCCATACTTTTTGCTGAGGCAGCAATGTCCCAAAGCAGCAAAGTGGTCAGCTAAGGGTGGTCACCCATTCAGTGATTCCAACTTCATTGCCATGTAGTTCCTTCTGGAAGAAGCATTAGTTTGAATGCATTCTTTGTTCAGCCACTAGAGTAAACTAAAAGGGCTTTTACTAGAAACTTCTGCCAGTGTAACTATACCAGATAATCTTTCTTTCTTTTTTTCCTAAATAAACAAGGCTAAAGTTATAATAAGGGCTTTTACATGCCTGCCTTATAAATGAGCAATGCAAACAGAGTGCACACCAAAGTATCAGGCAGAACATGAAGATCATGTAGGAGAAAAAAACTTCCTACATCCTTCCTGCTCTGAGACTTCTGAAAGAGAAGATTAGGTGCTGCTCGTAAGTGTTCCTCGTAAAGTGCTACTATTCCACACTGCACTCTCAGTTCACTATGTAGCTGAGTCTCCACTCTGTTTTTCTTGGATTGCACATATGCTGTTGTGCAATAACAGCCTATAAAATCTATTTAATTAGCATTCATATTGCTGTTTGCAACTGCAATGAAAGTTTATTTACCACAATCTAGTATAGTGTTTACATATAATCTCTCCATTTGCATACCTGCATTCTGTGTTGTAAGAAAATTCACCAGTCTTCTAAATTTGCTACCATGCTTCAACTAGAGAGGGAAAACCAGCTTCAAGATAGGTGTCTTTCATGCACAACAAGTATGTGTTCCAATACATTTAATGATTTCATTATACTGAATGTCTGATAGAATTAGTAATTTTGCTAATTGTCTTGTACTGTATAATTTAAATGCAGTCTTTTTTTTTTAACATTTTTATATATAATGTTGACTAGAAATAATAGTATAATAAGGCAGTGAAATTATAGTTTACAGATTAGGAAAAAATACAGAAGAGTTAAATGTTTCCAAGCTGAGACTATTCTGGCTTTTTAACCAAAACAGGCATTGGATAAATTAAAATATCCTTTAAGAACAGGAATCAGATCTCAGGATATTCCCATCTTCTTGGAATATTCAACCATTAGATTAAAAACTAATATTTACTCTTCCCCTCATTCCTAGTCCCAAGAAACCTTGTTTTCAGAATAGACCATTTGTGATGGTTACAGTAACCTCCAGGCAGATAAATAATGTGGATCTAAGTACACTTATAGGTGTATATCCTGGTTTCGGTTTCAGCTCAGTCGGTAACAAAGCACCACGAAGCCGCTCACTCACCCCCCACCCCACCCCTGGACACGGTGGGATGAGGAGAAAATACAAAGGCAGGCTCGTGGGTCGAGACAAGGACCGGGAGGGATCACTCCCCACTTATGGTCACGGGCAAAAGACAGGCTCCACTTGGGGAAGAAACAAAATCAATGTAATTTACTACCAATCAAATCAAAACACAAGGGTATTAGGAAGGGAAACCAAACCTCAGAACACCTTCCCCCCACCCCTCCCGCCTTCCCGGCTCAGCTCCATTCCCGGTTCTCTCTCCCTCCTCCCCCAGCGGCGCAGGGGAACAGGGGATGGGGTTTCGGGTCAGCTCGCCACACCTTGTCTCTGCCGCTCCTTTCCTCGGGGGGGGGATTCCTCACTCGTCCCCTGCTCCACCGTGGGGAACCTCCCACGGGAGACAGTCCTGCACCAACTTCTCCAACGTGGGTCCTTTCTGTGGGCTGCAGTTCCTCACAAACTTCCCTGGCGCGGGTCCTTTCCGCGGGCTTCAGTTCTTCCCAAACCTCACTGGCGCGGGTCCTTTCCGCGGGCTGCTCTCCAGTCACACACTGCTCCAGCGCAGGTTTTCCCATGGAGTCGCGGCCATCTTCGGGAGCCTCCGCTCCACCATGGACCTCCCTGGGCTGCAGGGGGACAGCCTGCTGTCTCCCCACAGGCTGCAGGGCCATCAGCCTCCTCAGGCGCCCCTCCTCCCCCTCCTTCTTCACTGACTCCAGTATCGGCAGAGATGTTCCTCTCACGTTCCCCAACCCCCACACACTGCCGGTTCCCCTTCTTAAATATGTTCTCCCAGAGGTGCTACCACTGTCACTGATGGGATCGGCCTGGGCCAGAGGCGGATCCCACTTGGAGCCAGGGGAGCTTCTAGCAGCTTCTTAAAGGAGCCACCTCTGCAGCCCCCTCCTCCACTACCAAATAAAAAACGCACCACACAAACCCATAACAGTGTTTCTTAGGGAAAAAAAGTTATCTAGTCTTTGCTCAGAGGTGCAAATCAAAAAAGAAATATGATGTCCATTGAGGTGAGTGCCTCTGAGTTCACTTCGCACCCCAGCAGGGCTTTTCAGGTTTGCTCTTTACTACTGTGGAACCTCAATTCAGATCACATTTTATGAGAGTAATCCTGTTTCTAGATCAGACCTAACATTTCAGAAGTAGCTTAAATTTCAGAGATACTGCACAACATCTTTTAGAAGAAATCAATCTGATTGTCAAATCAAAGAAAAAAGTCCAACTCCAAACAGAAAAATACGACAAAAAGTATTGAAAACACAAGTGGTAAACAAAGCTGATATTACATGCCTAAAAATGTCCTTTTGTGTTTTTTGGATAATAAAACATATATAAGATTATAAACCAAAATATCCTTAAAAACAGAAACCAAAACTCTTTCAGCGCAGTTACTATGTGTTCAGTTGGTCTATGCACATACATATTTTTAATGATGAGCAACATAAACATTAAAAAGATACAGTGCTTGTCAATGTAACGTACAAGTACAAAAACTATAAATGCAGAGTGTTTTAAAAATAATTCCTTTTTAAAAAAAAATTCTTTGTCCAGGAGGTAAAATGGTGTATTGCAACCCAGCAGTGCAAAGGAACATACAGTATTCACTAATATTTCCACATCTTCCTAACTAAACATACGCTTCCATATTATTACAAGATTATGAAGAGGTACAATATTATGAAAAGGTATTTTGATTATATTTTCAGAGCTCGGAAAGTTAGAAGTAGCATTGTGTTACATTCAATATTAATGATCAGATTGGGAGCCATATGCAACAAGTGTAAAGAATCAGTTTATAAAAAAAGAATCACCCTCCCGCCAAACCCAAGTCTTCCAAGGTTTAGTATCTTAAAATTGTTTGCTGCCTAACCACTGTCATCACCCAAACAAGTGGAATCAAACATCTTTAGAATCATTTGATGCAATTACTTGATAACTGTGTTTATCATTCATACAAAAAAGGAGAACTAGATTTAACTGGCTGACTTTATTGACAAAAGCATGTAGTAAACCCCACTTGTAACCCTTAGCCCAGGTTCATCTGTCTGTGATTGAAGGCCAAGTTTAGTAAAAAAAAAGGAAAAAAAGAAAGGAAAAAAAAAAGATAATTGCTGGTAAAGTAAAAATACTAAAGGCCTGCAAGACTTGGAAAGTGAAATCACAGACAGAGGTGTTATTTGATGAAAAGCTGTTGTCTTCTATAGAATATAAAATCTTTTCCAAACAGTTTTAGTCTTTACGTAGTCATCCAGGCTAGCAATAGGAAAATCACATTGTTAACATGGACGGGCTGTGGACTCTACCAAGTTGTCTCATTTCCACTGGTATTGGAGCTGTACTGTAAGTCCTCAGAAAGTGTGAAGCCCTGAGGCTGTGCTGACACAGAAGTACAGTCAGCACCCTTTGTTGTTTGTTAGGTGTTTCAAACAGGGGCCACGTGATCCTTGAAACTTCTACATATCTTTGTCAGTAAGAAATTACAGTTCTCTGTGGGACGTATGATTAACAAGTACGAGCCTTGTCAAGAGGCATTTTCATAATCTCTATATCAACTTACATTGCTCTCTGTAAAAATACCCCAAGATGTTGTTAATACTGTGAATAATTACATCTGCAGATAGATTGTGTCTTCGCATTTCTAGCAAAAAACATATGAATTGTTAAATATTTGTCAGTCAGTGGCTTTGCTGAGAGCGAATTGCTGCAAATTGGAAATCCAAATTATTTCATCACCTTCTCCCCTGCTTCAAAATTATTCTGGAATGCCACTGCTGATCCACAAAGATTTATGAAGCCAAGGGTAAATGAAAGCCTGCTGTGGAACAACAACTGGTCTGTGACAACATGGTTTAGCAAAGTGTGTAAAGAAGTCTCACGGCGCATCCCTGGGCAGCCAGAAGTCTGTACTGCAAACGGCTGAAGGAAGCCAGCGGGGATAACAGGAAAGCAGCGGGGTTCAGCGAGGGCTGCAAATTGAGTCTGAACAACCTGGTAGCACTCAGGTGGCTGGCACGTAATGCACTCCATCCTGCTGCAAGTATGCCTCTCCTGTGCTGGCCAGCTATTGTAAAACTAGCTCTGATTTATGGTTGCAGCCTGTGTGATCCTTGGCTATAGCAGATACATGCTGAAACTCACAGGTAAGCCAAGTATGGGGCTTATACCACATTTCTGGTGTTTATTTTCCTTATTGTTTTAGAGGGGAGATGGTTTGACTGAAGATTGCTTCATGTGGCTATGACTACATACATGGAAACTATGAGGCCAAAATGCCCTAAGATAAACACAGCAGGATTTCATGAATGGGAAGTAAGGTTTGGCTATTCTCTGGATACTGTGAGTGAGTCTCACATGCAATGTCTGTTAGCACTAATCCCCATGCATTTAGAGCAAAGACAGATTAGACTCCTGTGGTGGTACTTTCCAGATTGCACTATAATAAAGAGAAACCATACAGACTTCTCATATTTCCTGTAGCCTAAAAATGTGTGCAGTAAAATCAGTTCACGCAAAAAGCCATGTAACTACAGCCCTTTAAGCCCTCCAGAAAATAACACACAGTGCCAAAAAGGCAACTACCACATATACCACAAAGCAAGGACATCAGGACTAACTGGACTGATGACAAAGTTCCTGGAACATCTGGTAATTAATCTTAGTTTGGAAGGATTTTAAAATGTTGGCTTATATGACTAATTCCCTTTCACTCTAGTAAGTATGTATATGCCAAAAGACCTTTGCTTCTACATCTCCTCAGTTGCTTCTCATGAAGTTTTGAAGAAAAACATGTTAAGAGCTGTACATCCCACGTAGAAAAAGGTCAAAATGTCAAAAGGCTACACTGTGCTGATAAGTACCATGGAAAAAGTTTTAGCTATAAGGAGAGCAGAATCAAAAAACAAGATTCACTGATACAGAATAAGTATGATTCTTCATTTCAGAGTATAAAATTTATCTGACGTCTGCTTATATGTACCTACCAGGTTGGCATATTGAGTACCAACCAATCAAATATCTGTGCGTTTGAAATACTGTTTGATTCAACAGCCATTGAAGCCATCATACTAAATGAAAATATAATTTATTGCCTAATAAATCTGATCAGTTGCTTGAGGGTAAAATTCCTCGGCCTGCTCTCTGGTGGCTCCTACCTTTTCATCAAAGGAGCAGTTGCTCTATTGCTCCATGTTGTTTCATGTTGTCTCATGCCTTGCGCTCTGGTACTTATTCTGACTTTAATTTGTGTTTTCAATGCCTTCTACCTGGGGACTTTATTACTAGAGCCTTAAAGAACTTGCATTATATTTATTTTAAGCATATATGGGTTGTAGCAGTCATGGAAGCTTCTCCGACTAACAGCGATGCTGTGAACACATCTCTAAGAGCACGAGTCTCATGCGCGGGAGTACCGCTATTAAAATTCTACGTATGATAATATTTAAAAAAATATTTCACTAGTGTTAGTTGTGAGCAACAAAACTCTCTTGAGAGACTTGTAAACATCATACCCATGTTACCAGTGGTGCTGACAGACGATCACACCATGCCGTACCAGGTGTAGGCATAACTTCTTGAAAAGGCAGTATTTTATTTCAGCTCCGTAAATGCAAATCAGGTCTAATAAAGGATATCTTATCAAGCAGGATGGTATAAAAGTAATAATATTTAAAAATCTTCCTGTGACATCAGCTGTCCTAGAATGACTACACCTTTACCAGTAGGCCAGCCGAATAACATCCCGTTGGGATAACTTACTTGTTATTTTGATTGATAAACTCCTATAGGAGAGCTCTGAATTGAGACCATGCAAGCTCTAGCTATTTTAATAATAATTTAAAACAATCAATTATTCTTGACAAAACTCTTCTTGTATATTTTATATAGATGAACTATTTTGGAATGATCATCATAAATCCTTAAGAGAAAAGGAAAACATTAACAATATAAATATGCACTCTTACTTATAAACAGTCATCTCCATTACAGTCTGTAGGGAATGTTTCAAGCTACTATAGAATACATGCTTTAAATCTATGCTAGCATCATAATTGTCTTTGAAGTGATGAGTCATTTGGATTCCAGCTAAAACATCTCAGTTTGTAGAGCTGCCTGCTGGGGTAATGAGATAAGATACAGACACAAGCCACCCTTTGCCCCTGAGATTTTATCAGGAATACTTTTTAAGTGCTCTTGTCACATTTCATATTAGCATGAGTGCAAGAAGGGTTGCTGAAATTAGGTCAGGTTCTCCGAGCATTGCCAGATAAGTCACTCCAGAGAGGAGATCAGATTTTTCTAGTTTGATTGTTCCAGCACTCTGGGCTTCTATGAAGTATTAAAACTGCCATAAAATGAGGCTGGTTTATTGCAGTTCTCTAAATGTGCCAGAACCATTGCTCTTCAGAGAAATTATGACACTGACAGCTATTAGATAGCCCTTTTTGCATAGTAACCTGAAAAACAGGCTGGAATATCGAGTGTACCTCTCTTCCCTATATGGACGCAATAATGTCATACTGTAATACTAAAGAATCAAAATTTGGCTCATAATCAACAAACCTGAGCAACGCATTTATCTAATTCCCATCCTGACACAGCTCCCCTGTACAGTCACAGCTGGTGGAAATGTGAAACCTGGGGAAGTAATACAGCCATGCACTACCTAGCCCTGAGCTGGGCACTCTGGGCAAAGCCACTGCTCTTGCCCTGCTACTCTCTTACCCTACAGGCTGATGAAAAAAGCAGGAAATGCTATAGCTACATTTACTGCCATCTTCTCTATTTCTCAGTAGTAACTTCACATGAATGCAACTTAGTTTACTTTGGGTGCAATCCTCTTTAAAAATAAATAAATACATACATAAATAAACACAAATCTCACTTCAAGGTTTTGTACCAACCACTGTTTAAAATACCCAGAGCCTTAAAATTTGATCTATTCAGATAGAGATTATTATTTCCTTACAAAATAGTTTCACTGAAGAGACCTGAAATATCCACCCAAGCTTCTGAACCTCTAAAAAATCTTGGGTAGAAAACAAGTTCAAAGGATAATAACCTGTTTTCCACGGCAGCTTCCAAATTTTCTCTTCCATTATGTTAAAAGCCTCAGACAATTTGATCTTGCTAGGAATTCCCAAATGAGAAGCACAAATACAGTTTAAAGAAAGGAATGCTTTAAAATGAGAAAAGCTAAATACTACTTCAACATTTTTGAAGGTTTAAAGCCTTTTTCTCATTTGGTCTTGGCACAGCGCTTTATATAAAACAACAAATGTAAATATTTATTGCAAAGCCTGGTTTTGTATATCCAAAAATTTTAAGGATGACAGCCAAATGTCTTGTTAATTCACTAGGAGTGCCCAAATAGAAACAGTCCTTCTCTGTTGTGATATCCAGTGCATAATAATGGAGTAAACTCTTCTGCCAGAAAATAGCTATCAATTTTCTTTTCTACTATCTTGGATCTGGCTCACACCATAAATAAGTGGCTAGTATGAAGTATACAGTATTCCTAAGAATGCATTTACTACCACTTACATTATCTCCAGTTTTTCTTCAGACTGTAAATATGTTCTGATGGCAAACCTGCAATATACAGGTAGGGGTGACTTCACTAAAAATTTTAGTATTTTTCATATGATTTATGATATGAACTGTTATTTGCTATGATTTTATGAACAATATGTATCTGACCCAGAAAGAATTACAGCATTTAGAAAGTAGAGACTAGTTTGTCTACAGAAGCCATATCATCAACTTCTGTTTTATAATGATTATAACTAAAAGATGTCAAGAAACAATATGTAAAAAATTCCATGATGAATTCAGAATGGATTACAAACCAATGAGCTTATAATGGATTTTATGCTAAACCCAGTAACCTGTGTCATGAAGAACATAGGAATTATACTTCTTAAGGAAATAGCATTTTAAAGATTTCACATTAAATAAATACTTTGGTATATTTAGTTGGGATAAAATATTACTGAAACATAGCATTCCTTGGGTGAATTGGAGTTGTTTGCAATTCCATAGCTGTTTACAGCACAAGAAAGAGATTGTCTTTCATTTTACCACAGTAAAATATGAGTCTTAAGGCAAATGAAAGAGCTTTTCCTGGAGTAACTGAATGTTGAACATTTTGGAAAAAAGTCATCAGGAGCAAATATTGCTGCAATAAACCCACTGAATATCCTCCACTTTATCTTGTAGCACCTTTGTGAAATACTAACTAGTTGTTGTCACCTGATAAACCTTTGAGAAAGCGTATGAACAAAGTACTAAAAGCACTTGAAACAGCATAGAAGTGTACGTTTGTGAACTTCCAAAGAAGTAATTTCACTGTTAAAGAAATAATCTAATTTTGGTTTTCTACAGAGGAAATATTGGGCAGGTAACTACATTTACAACTACAAATGCTGATAAATTTTTGATAGCAAGGAATAAGCAATTCCTTTTTTTTTTGTGGAAGGGTAAATATATGAACTGACTGCTACACTTAGAAAGAGGCAACATTTTCTCCTTAACTTTTAAAATTATCTTACTATTTCCTTAACCTCATAATTTTCTAGACCAAAGCAAAACAACTTTTCTTTTTTCCTGCCTGTATAATTATGAGGTTGAGACATAAAGCTCAGCTGAGAAGATGGGAGACTAACAGCACTTCATAATGCAAAAGCAATCTAAACTTAGTGTTTGCTCCTCAGTCTACAAAATACAAATATTTACAGCATCAGTACAGCACGAATCTTCACCAGAGGTTCAGCAAAAATTGATCTTGCTACCATATTTTAGCTGGCATTTCCCCTTTAGGCTTTAGCCAGACTAGATGGGCCCAATTTGATTTTTTTTTAAATTTTTATTTTAATTTTGAATTTGAATTTTGACAATAGGAGTGTTGGTTTGGATATTGTCATGTTTGCATAGTGTTGTAGAAGCTTGACCTGCCTTTAAACAAACTTTCCTGAGTAGGAAGAGAGTAGCTTGGCGTTGCTTGTTGAAACTCAAACTGCTGTTAAAGCCTTGAATGCCAGGGTGAACTACAATTTACAGTGATTCTTTTAGCTTACTTACAGGGGATGTAAAATCTCTATGATCAAATGACCTATTAATCAGTCTGTCCCCTGCTCCCTCTCTCAAGTAAATTTGCCAGAGTTAGGGATAACTAAGTTGTAACACCCCTTCTGAAAAGACTAGACTAGCTAGAGGAGCACTACCCCAATGACTGCCTTCCCAGAGAACAGCAAGCCAAACTCAACTGTTACAACAAGGGCTGAAGGAGCCAGTGGGCCAAAACCTGATGACACTTTTCTCTCTCAGGTTGTGGAGGTGAGACAGTCATCATGTGTTCAGGAGGCAAAGAAGCTACTGCTTATGGGACAACCATTTTCTTATGTACAGCCTGTCTTGTTTAACACCTTCTAGTCTTCTCATGTCCCATATTTTACCTGATTACTGTTTATCTTCTGTTCTAGTAAAACACTAAATAAGGCAAAAATCCTGCTTTCATTCTATGACAATTGTCTGTGCTCTTCTGAAGGAATCACAGCTCTGCATATTATCCATTTGTACTACACCTGTTCTCTTAGATGGGTACAGATTTTTCTTCTTATATTTGAATCCTCGAGGACACCAGAGGAGCCCTGAAGACTGCCAGCTGGTACTTTTGTTAAAATGATCCCTCTGAGTCCCTGTGGGGATGCAAAACTATTTTATGTAGATGAATTTCAATTACTTCAAGCAGGAGTCAGGCCTGAAACTGCTATAGAAATGAAGCAGGGGCTCTGCAAACTATTCTAATCAAAGGGTCTGTGATTTATAAAATTTGTATTAAATTAAATTATACAATTAAAATGCATTGAGATCACCTTTTAGATACATTTGGTTCATTATTGTAGTTCACTCATGTTTATCTTTAATTTCGTCCTGGTTTCTCTCAAGGCAATCTCTGAAATGTAAGGGACTATTGCTTTAACTGAGGACACATTCACTCAGATAAAGAGACATCTTAGTAATCATGTTCCAAACTTATGAACAACTTTGGAAAGACAAGAAGAGCTATCCAAATAGAAAATTTTATCTGATGGGCACATTTGGGGATTAACAAAAGCGTGGAAAGCTCATCGTGCAGTCAGAACTGTGCAGTGCAGGAAACTGAAGAAGTTTATTGATAGCAATTGAACTGTTAACTTATGAAAAGAAGATGTTATTCTTTGAATTTCCGATTTCCAAACAAGCTTATTAATGAAATGATGTTTGGGTACTTTGCATATTGACATAGCTTTGGCAGAAATGGACATGGCTGGGGATGATAGGTAGGAAGTAGAGTTTATAACTTTTATTTTTATTTTTCAAAAATGCTTACTTGTTTAAACTTTTAAACATAAAAATCTGTAGCTCTAATACTCTTTGTACAGCATAAACTGTACTAATTTGCAGGGATGTGGACTGGTTGGGAGTGTTAGACAAGAGGAAATAACTATGCCCTACCTGTCTCATCTCTCATTCTACTCCCTTATCTAGAGTCTGCAGCAGTAGTTTGACAGTGAATATTGTACACTGGGGGGGTCTATAAGGCTGGATGGAAAGGTCAAGGTCAGGGTAACATTGCTATACGTCATATCCTTGGACCAAAAGCTTGTGACGTTTGCTTTCCTTATGTAAGCCCCTCTAGAACCCGTAGACTATTAAGATGTTTGGAGCAGGAGTTAAGCAGAACCAAAGCACCTAGTTTAAAAGTTGCAATCCTGGAGCATCCACTCATTTGATGCATAATTTTGAGAGGTACATAAGCACATTGAGTAACTCCCATTTGATTTGTAATCTTCCTAAAATTCAGTTTCTGTCACAGTCTGAGCAAATCAGAATGTATCTCTCAAGGATTCAGGATCTAGAAATTAAGCATTTTCTAGGGCCCAGTCAAGACATGCTTCAAAATTGCCTAAAGTTTGAGCTGGCCTCTGAAAAAAAGTATGGCCACTGCCTTTCCAGAAATGGTTAAGAGAGAACACAGATCCCTATCCTTACTCAAGATATCTAATGCAAAGAAAACTTTGCTGGGGATATTGGCTTGTTGCTGTCATCAGGAGGAGGTTGAAATCCCTGTCTCCTACTCCCCAAAGGATTATGCTATATCATGCTTACTGGCCATTCAGAGGAGTGACACTCCTTTATTCCCATTAGCACTCTGTAAGAATTAATTTAAGGTAGTAGGTCAGAGAGAAAGCAAAGAAGGAATATGATTTGCAGGTGGTACAAAACTTGGAGGAGTAGCTGATACACCTGCGGGTTGTGCTGCCATTCAGAGAGACCTTGACAGGCTGGAGAAATGGGCAAACAGGTACCTCACAAAGTTCAACAAATGGAAATGCCAAGTCCTGCCCCTGGGGAGGAATAACCCTGGGCACCAGTACAGGCTGGGGACCATCTGGAAAGCAGCTTTGCAGAAAAGGCTCTGGGGATGCTAGTGGACAAGTTGGATGTGAGCCAGTAACATGTCCTTGCAGCACATAAGGTCAAAAGCCTCCTGGGCTTAATTAGGCAGAGCATTGCCAGCAGGCTGAGCGAGGTGATCCTTCCTCTCTACTCAGCCCTGATGAGACATATCTGGAGTGCTGGGCCCAGTGCTGGGCTCCCCAGAACAAGAGAGACATGGACATACAAGGTCAATGAAGATCCTCAAAGATGGTTAAGGGCTTGGAGCATTTGCTGCACGAGAAGCTGAGAGAGCTGGGACTGCTCAGCGTGGAGAAGAGAAGGCTCAGGGGCATCTTATCCATGAGTATGGGTACCTGAAGTAAAATGGTAAAGAAGATGGAGCCAGACTCTTCTCAGTGGTATCTAGTGATAGGACAAGAGGTGATGTGCACAAACTGAAATACAAGAAATTCTACTTAAACATAAGAAAAAACTTTTTTTGCTGTGAGGGTGACCGAGCACTGGCAGAAGTTGCCCAGAGAGGTGGTGCAGTCTCTCTCCTTGGACATCCACAAAACCTATCCAGACATGGCTGTGAACAACCTTCTCTAGCTGAGACTGCTCTGAGCAGGGGTGGTTGGACTAGACAATCTCCAGAGGTGCTCTCCCACCTCAACTCTTCTGTGATTCTGTTACTCCCGAGCCTGGTGACCAGTTAATCACTTGTGGACTCTCGTCTTTACCCCCAAGGACTGTTTCTGTATTTACATTTCACAGGCCCTGGAGAAAATGCATAAGCAGTCTCTGGAGTTAGGAGTAGCTAGTTTTGGACTAGCTTTTGAGTATTCTGATTTGCCATGCTGTTTTATAAAATTTGGCAGAACAGCTTCCTTCAGACAATCTCTAAAAGAGAACAGTGACTAGATTCAGATCTTTGAAAGATAAGGTGTGTCTTCTCAGGATAGGATTAGATCCAGTTCGCTAGATCCAGACTGATTAAAGGATTATCCCTGCAGTCTCAAAGGGCTCTAATCTGTAGAGAATAAGGTGGGATTAAGGTATTTTGCTACCTTTTGCATTAGCCATCCCTAGAAATAGCTGGTTTCTGTACAGGATAGTAGGGGCTTTTCACTGACAATTCTATTCTGTTCTACTGTCCTCATGCTCTCTTCCAAAGTCTAGTGCAGAGATAAGACCATGCACCTAAGGAAGTGTCTTTTGTTGTATCTAACTATTGATAGACAAACTGACAAATTTACCAAGGCCTAGAGGTTACTTGCAGCACCCACAGATGCTGCTTAAAACTGTTAGGAAATCCCTGGGTTTTGATTTTTCGATTGAACTCTTGTAGAAGTCTTTCCATTTTCTTTGCTTTCTGCAGAGCTCAACTGATGGGATAATGTGATAGACAAGGCATGGAAAAATCTTATTTGGGAAGGAACTCTCTTCTTCACCAGATTTTCCCTGAGACAGCTTGATCAATTATTTTCTCATTTAAGTAGGTAATATGAAACACTATAATTAGAGTGAAAATAGTATATGTAGCTAACAGGCAGAGTAACTCTGAAGAGAAGCAACCTAGTGCCAAAACTGTTACATTGTCATTGATGATTATTATCTAGGAATCACAGAGATATCAAACACTGCCTCTTCCCTGTCACTGCATGGGGTTTTCTTCTGTCCTATTTGTCTTATCTTCATAGAGCTAAGAATCGCAAGGACCCATTCACACTGTAAGGTGCAGTACCGTATCATTTAGAAGTTTACTTTCAACTCTTCCCGCCCCTTGGAGCAGATTAATCATGGTAGAAGTATTTGCAGCAGCCTATCTGTCACCAGGAAACAATAATATAAGGCAGCCAGAACTGTAGTGGTAGACTTACTGGAAGGATATTACATGATCAGGTTAGACTTAACAAATTGAATTTGCTTCTATTTTGTTAAAAATCAGTTCCACAATGGATTAGCTAATGAAATGTCGCTGCGGTGACTGAAGGATGTAAACCAGATATAGGTTTGTTGAGTATGTTTGTAGAAGAGATGTTTATATCTCACATTTTAAATAGACATAGGGGATAAATGAACACGCAATGTGTTTTTCATCAAACATACTGCCTAGGAACTTTCAGTACTTGAGAAACAGTGCTGGTTGCTGGCTGTATTTCAGATGATCGCCTTATCATGTAGATCTCAGCCACAGAGGCACTGTGCAGACTTGGGGGTTTTGTTACAAAGAATGCAAAAGCCCGTGTTTTCTTTTGTTTACAATAGTATAAAGCAGAAATTATTGCCTTTAGTAAAGTTTCACCAGTATAAAACTGAGAATTCAGAAATGGTTTATGCATTTACATGCTACAAAGTAAGTCCTGCTGATTATAAGAGCATTGGAGAGTAAAGACTGAATCTGACATCTGACGCTGTTTTGTAACCATGAATATATGTGAACATGAATGTCTCTTCTGCCAAGACTGACTGTTTCTTACCACGTGAACCATCAACTTCACTGGGGAACAAGCTTGACAATTCTTTGTCAAAGGTGGCCATTTCTGAAATAAGTAGGATGAAAGCGCGGAAGAGAGGAAAGGGCCTTTTTACTGTTCACATAACCATTTTAAACATACAAAAATGTAATTCTTGAGAAAGCTAGGGACCTGTAGGTTTGTTCCTACTGTCTTGAATTTGAGATACCTTTTGTGTTGTGAATTCTGGGGGAAGAGGGAAAGGTATGAACTATCTCTTATATGACATAGATATGAGAGAATCAAAAGCAATTCTTGTTAATGCTGTGGTTTACATTCATACCAGAATTGTAAGCTGCAAGAGCATATTGCAAGTTCATTAATATCTACTTCAAGCCAACAGGAATTTTCAGTTTATATTGCCTAAATCAAATAACTATCCATTCTTAAAAACTGTTTTTCTATGTCTTCATCTGTAATACTAGTAGGCTGTAGAAGGGAAAGTGGTTAGCAATTGTTTTACGGAGAATTTACAAAAGATTAGGCACATGCCCAGTGTCAGCTAATATGTCTCAGCTGGGAAGTAAAAACTTTAAGAAAGACTGATTGAAGAAGTACAGGAGATCTGATCAATTGCAGTCTGGTGAAAACTGACTGGTGAATACCAGTGCTGGTATTTGCACCTTGTCATTTAAACATTTTGTTGTTTGTTTGTTTGTTTTTCCTTTAAAGCGAGAGTATGCTTTCTGACACCAACAAAAAGTTGGTAGGAACTGCTCTTGCTCTAGTTATGCTTCCTTAAAATTCAGACCATCCTTTCCGAGGTCCCTCTTGCCCACGATCCAACATACACTATAATTATGAAATGTCTGGAAAAAGATCTTCTGACAAATTAGGTTTTGTCCACCAATACCGAAATTTAACACATAGCATAAATTATTTCGGGGGAGAAATGAAATGAGAGCGAGGGAAGGAAACAAAACCCCCCACTTCACTCAGGTGAAGTACATTATAATTACTTCTAAAAAACACAGCTTCGTGAAGGAGAATCAAGGTCGAGAAAGAAGGGTTAATTAAGTGCAATCCAACCTAAGAATTTTGATGGCATATTAAAATATTATGTGCTAGAAAAGAATTTACAACAAATAGTCATGTGCTTTCTTAGTCCACCCTAATAATGCCAGAAACGCTATGCCAGACAGTCAGCTACTCTGTTGTCTAGACAAATGGCATATTCTTGCTAACTGCAAGTACAAAAAGCCAAATTAAAAAGTAGGTTTTATGGTAGTAGGAAACGATAGAAAATGGACTATGCTCTCATAAGCTTTTTTCCTTCTCATTACTTGAGATGGAATTGAAATTGTGCACACAAAATTATACTGATTTCATCAACTATGAATATGTATTTTCCAAAATATATGGCTATGAACATACGGATCGTATTTTCAACGCATGTCTCAAGTTTAAGAGTTATTAAAGTTATCTGTTTTGTAATATATAAACTATTTCCAGTGTTAAAGCTCGACTTCTTACACATGGTACTTTCCAGCAACATTTGCAAAGAATTGTGTGGGTTTTGTGTTTACCTATGAGAATGAACCACAATGAAGAGGGGGTAATATTCTTTACGTATTTGTTTGGTTTGGCATTTACACAGACTTCTGTAAGAACTTTCTCCTGGACACTTCCTTGTTCTGGCTTTCCTATTATGTATCTGTTTTGCCCTGTTTGTCTCAAAGTGAAAAGGGAGATGCTTTGCATTTGTGCAGGGTGATGAATCACTATGCAATTTAGAGTGCACTGCCGCTTGTATTCATTTCTTTACCAAATTACAGAAGAGGCCTTATTCTCCATTGCATCTTTTCCTCTGAAGCCTTGTGCGAAGTGCACAAAAAAATTATCATTGGTGAAGTCCTGCAGTAGGACAGAATGATTCTAATACTCATGGGACTCCTCATGTGGATAGTACCTGGGAAAAGAATTGCATTCGTGGCTATAGCTCAGTTGTGGATGTCATGTTTTCTGAATGCAGCTATGCTGCCCTGGGCACACTAAACCACCAGATGTATATTGTCCACTTACACCTTTCTAAACTGGCTGCTAATTACAGCTACTTGCTACTGAGCTGCTGTACCATGTACATAGATGACTTCTGCTTATATACTTAGACGTGCAATACCCACCTACTTCTGGATTGAGACGGCAGCCTTAAAGTAGGTGTACTCTTGCTCTGGAGCTCATACTAAACCTTTGCACAGGACTATGAAGATGGCCTTTGAAGTCCTGAAATAGGACATGCTACCAGTTGCTAGTGATAAAACCACCCAAGACCACCAAGACAACACCAACACATTACAGCATGGAAAAGCCAAAAAGTTCTCATGTAAGGTGTTATGGGTTTGTGTGGCGCGGTTTTCTTTGGTGGGGGGGGAGGGGGCTGCAGAGGTGGTTCCTGTAAGAAGCTGCTAGAAGCTCCCCTGGCTCCAAGTTGGATCCGCCTCTGGCCCAGGCCGACCCCATCAGTGACAGCGGTAGCACCTCTGGGAGAACATATTTAAGAAGGGGAACCGGCAGTGTAGGGGTTGGAACGTGAGAGGAACACCTCTGGAGATACCAAGGTCAGTGAAGAAGGAAGGGGAGGAGGGGC